>OW804102.1:58761857-59361857 GCA_942159475.1 Sthenelais limicola | reverse complement strand
GATGTCAGTGCCTGGGAGGAGCACATGGGTTTCCTCCAGGCAGAGATTCCAACACCAGTCCAACAAGACACCCGAAGGAAGAGAGGCCTATTCAATTTTGTGGGCTCGCTAAGCCGTGCCTTGTTTGGCACCGCTACTGTAGGACAGGTGAACGAATTAAGATCTGCAGTACAAGAAGCTCAGGCTAGCGAGAGCGCATTGGCCCATTGTCAGGAAGAGATGGTGTCGGTGTTGAATCAGACAAGGCTCTACATGACAGAGAACCGCTTGGACATCGCGCAGCTCCAAGCTGCAGCAAGTAACATCTCCCGCCAAGTGGCAGACATTCTAGCACAGTTAAATGGTTTCAGTAAAGATATTCACAGGATTCATATGAAAAGGGAAGTGGATATTCTATTGCAGCGAGTGAGTAGGGCGGTGGAAAATTACCACCGTCAAAACGAATTATTTTATCGCCAGCGCATTCAGCTGGAAAGGGGATTCTTAACAGACCAGATTTTACCACTGGCCTACTTATCAGAAATATTGTCTAAATTACAAGAAGGGAAACATTACACCCCACAAGATAACCGCTGGTATTATAGACACCTGAACGTTCGACTATTATTAGACGGCGAACAGGAGCTAATATACCAGACAGTAATTCCGGCAGTTTCAGGCACTCAATTTTTACACTATAGATTAAAGTATTTTCCGGTCCCATATGGTGCTGACCACCTGAGAAAGTTGGTAGGAGAGGAGGAGGTGGCCCTAGATAGCATATCCAGCGCGTCATTTCTTCCTCAGCACTGTATCGGGTTTGAACCCCAGATTTGCTCAGCTGCAATAGAGCATCTAACCCCGACCTGCGAAACAAATATTATTTTAGGTAAAAAGCCAGACCTTTGTAAGGCGCAGATTGTAAAAAGAAATAACTTAACAAACCAAGTGTTTAGAGAGGGAGAGTCCATTTCTTCTGTAATTCTGGCTATTTATGAACCTCTGGAAACAATCTTGAGGTGCCCTGGGCAAAAACCAGTGATACAAACGTATCATCGGCATGCCAGGGTGATTTTAGAAGGCGGTTGTCTCCTGGTTGGAAAGGATTGGCGTGTAAGTAGCATCCAACGCCATGAGTCCCATATAACACTCCCCATCCCCAAGATTATGCCCCTCCCTGGGTTTAATCTGACTTATGGCAAATTATCCCTTTACCCCCATTTAGATCAGCAATTGACTTTCCTGCCAAGAGCTGAAATACCCTTACTCGCCCTGACAGAGTTCCCTAAACCCGTTTCCCCCCTGATTTCCTCCACCCCTTGGTCTGAAAGTTCTATCTGGGGTATAGCCACTCTCATCCCCACTCTCCTAGGAGTCATGACCCTGGGAATAATCTACCTCCGCCGAAAGGGGCTCGCCCCAAGAGGTAAAGTCAGCCTTTTGTGTTGTCTGAGGAACCTTAAGCCCCAAGAGAATATCCCAATAGGACCCCCAACCCACCACCCTGTAGCCCTAGCCCTCCAAGACCTAGATCGAGAGGAGGGAGAGGCCACTCCAGGCGCTAGGACTGGCTCTCGTTCCCTCGAGCATATCCCTGCCCCCTCCCCCGCCTCACCATATTACGCTGCCAATTTCGGACTGACCAGGATGAAATAATTAGTCTACCAATGTTTATTTGGTTTCTCTGGGGTAACAAACACTTTTTGAACTTGTCTGTAACTTACTCTTGTTTAATATTTACAATTAATATTTGTTCTGTCCTCTTCTCGGGTGCGAGGGAGATCACAGAACACAGAGTAGTATACCTGGGTGAAATCCATTTTCTCCCTCGGGAGGAAATGGTGGAATCCGTGGACAAGGATCCAGCCCAAAAAGGTATTTTTATTTCAACTCTCATTGTGAGAAGTTGTTTTTACACAAACAGAATCGGTCGAGACAGAGGAGCCTGAGAGGAAGCACCAGGAAATCGAAGCCCTCACCTTGTCTCCGACCATTCTGCTTTGAAGAGGTATTTTTCCAAGTAATAAGAGTTTATACGTGATGCTACAGTAAAGTCGACATGTGTTCTGTAGTGTTTGAGGTTAAAAATGGAAATATTGTAGTGTTGACTACCCAACCGCTCTCACTCTCCATGGCCAAAGGAGGAGAGAGAAAGAGACGGGCGTCCTGTCGGTCAGCGACGAGGTCCAGCGGGGGCCGGCGGTGACGACCGTACTTGAGAACTTTGTGTATACTAGCTCCGTACAAAGGAAGACATTTAACAGTGTTCAGAAGCACACTTAAAAACACAGAGACTTCTCTTACATAATATTCGACTAAAAGACTTTTTAGTGCAGGGTGATGGTCTCTGATATAAATGAACACTCCTTGTTAATAGAGCCACTCCCTTTGGAAACTTTCCATCTTGACCCGTTAGGTCTACAGATATAATAATTTATAATACTTTTACTTTACCTTTTTTATGATTTTGTGTGTGTAAATTATGTAACCTTATTTCTAATTCTCTTGTTTGGTTGGACTGGGTTGATCAGTGGCTAAATATTTTGTTCGAAAGAAAGCTTTCAACAAAAATAAAATATGGGACGAATGTAAAGAACTGAAATCTTTAGACCCAAGATCCGACCTATTTAGCCCTGATCATGGTCGGGGCATGCACGCCACACATGGCCTGGCCAGGAGGGAGGGGGAGATGAGCCACTCAGGGCTCACCCCGCCTCCCCCAGCCCGACCTAATTACTATATACACTGCTCTGGGTTTATCAAGAGGGGGGAAGGGCTAAGAGGGAGGGGGGGGCCGGCACGAGCCTTGGGATCTATGAGTAGGGGGTGGGAGGGGGAAGGCTGAGGAGAGGGATCCAACTTGCATGCACTCCATTTATGGTCTCTGCATGGGGAGCAGAGGTCGGCGTGTGGGCAAGGAAGATCCTCTCTCCCTCAACCAATTAGAGGGAAGGGGAAGAGCCAGTGGAATATTTCCTGGGTTTGATTATATGAATAATTCATGATTTTGGAGTATAAAATAAAGTGAAAGACTCGGACCTAGGTACTCGCTGAGTCACCACCGCCTAGGCCGAATCCAGACGAACTACAACCTCGGACTTCTTGTCTCACTTCTTCATCTTACTGAACCTATGGGCTAAAAACCCTTAGACTTCTTTACACCATACTCTCGGATTCTTTCCAGGACTAATTGCAGGTTATTCAGACACTCATCAAAAGTTTTTCCGAAGACCACCACATCGTCCAAGTATACCAAGCACGACTTCCAACGAAGACCATCCAGCATTTGGTCCATCATACGCTGGAATGTGGCAGGGGCATTGCACAATCCAAAGCTCATCACTTTGAATTGGAATAAACGCACGCTGGACAAGAAAGCTGTTTTCTCTTTGCTCTCCTCGTCCATAGCTACCTGCCAATACCCACTTTCCAGATCTAGAGTGCAGAACCATTGGTTACCACCCAATGCTTCCAGACACTCATCGATCCTCGGGAGCGGAAAGCTGTCTTTAATTGTCACGGCATTTAGCTGACGATAGTCGACACAAAACCTCTGAGTCCCATCTTTCTTCGCAACCATAACAATAGGTGCTCCCCAAGGACTATTGCTATGTTCGATTCTCCCTTCTCTGTACATCTTCCAGATTTCCTGTTCAGCCTTGTCCCGTTTGAACACAGGTATACGTCTGTAAGGGAGCTTAATCGGATTAGCATCCCCTGTGTTTATCACATGACGAACCTTATGTGTGCATCCGAGTTTATTCCCTGGCAAGGAAAAACAAGTTTCAAAATCGTTCAGAAGTGCAAGAGCTTTCTCTTTATCTCGGGCCTCAGTCAGGTGTGAATCACCTATCAACTTAGTCAGTGGACATACCGGACTTGGTGGCACAGGGACCTCGGGGCAAATAAGATCATCATCAGCGATGGGAGATTCCAACACCTGAATAGAGCTAATTATTGCCTCCTTAATCCGAGGATCTTCCTCCTGTTTGGGATCGTCAAAATGCGGTGTCAACAAAGTCACGGTATTCACTTTCCCTACCACCATTCCTCTTTTCAATCTCACTGGGTTTTCGGATGGATTGCAAAAGGCTACCAAGGCCGGTTTCCCATCACCTGACACATATGTGTTCAAGCTCCCCAAAGAATAGTCCTTTAGCAATCCCTGATCTGACTGTCGTCTGAGTCACTGCAAACATCTAATTCGGCAAGAGTAACGGATTTCGGGAGGATGACAACTGCTTTCCGAAGTTTCACCACCCGCTCACCATCATCCTCACTTACATCTATAGTGTTCACAGAGGATTCTTTGATGTTGTACTCAGGGGGTCTTTTCCTTAACCTACATTCCACTGAATGTCCGCGGTTTTCTAAGTAGAACAATCCTGACCAGTCAAGACTACATCGATGGACCCAATAGAAATCAGCTCCAAGAATGCCGTCCTCGGGTCCTTTAAGACCACTCATGACCAAACATGTAATCATGTATGTCCGTCCACCCACTACCACGGGGAAAGTACACTTCCATAAGTGATTATAGGTGTACCCGTTCCAGTTGAACACCATGTACCAAAACCAAAGGTGGTGCATTTGGAAGGGAATCATAGAAACCCTTAGTGACCAGGGAAGTTGTAGCACCTGGGTCTACCAAGAAATGCCCATGACCTCCACCTAATCCTACTGGGGCGTACCATCTCTCCCGAACCAATATTTCATTAGTTGGAATCTCCAAAGTTTTATGCAAGTGCACAGAAACTTTCTGAATCTGGGCAGAAGTTCTAGGAATCTGATTTCCCACCAGTAAAATCTGACCTTCCTCAGCATGAAATCCAGACTGACCCCATCTCACATCTGAATCCCCCAGGGGACTTACACTCCCTGGAGAGGCTTTACCATCCGGCAACGATGCGCCATCTCTGGCTTTCTGAAGGCTTTGCTCTACTGAGAGCGCGTCCGACATACTTCCCAGTGCCTGGGCCTGACCCTCAGTCCCTATGCTACTTACAGACTCCCTTCGGACTGCAGTACTTGGAAGCGACTTATTCCCGACCCCCATCTCGCTATCTATGAGGGTCTGTCGGCGTTTCCCGAAGCCGGCTTGCCTATAGAGGCTTCAGCCTGCTTCAAGAGTCCGAGCAACTCTAACTTCCTAGGGCATTTTGCCAAGAAATGTCCATCCTGATCACACAAGTGACACGTCTTGAGCATGGTTCTGACAAATTTCCTAGGCCCAGGGGCCTTAGATTTATCAGACCCACTTGCACCCGAGGAAGGTTTCTTCTTACCATCACTCCAGGCCTGGACTGCCTGCACAAAAACTTCCTGCAATTCCTCGGACCCAGAGTCCTCGGGAATGCTCTCAGCTTGAGCTACATCCGTAGCCTGAGTGACAGCCCTCGGAAGGCTACCAAGTGCTGGCAATGCTGGCTGCACTGAACCGGCCTGAATGGAAACAAGAGAATTTGTCTCCAACGTACCGCTCTCCCACACCTCGGAGTAGTGAGCTGCTTCCAACAGATCAAAGGGCTGTTTAAAACATACCCAGGTAGCCTCTTCTTGGTTACTTAGGCCACCCAAGTATATTCTCAACGACAGGGTTCTCAAGATATTATCAATGCCTGTGCCAAAGGCATACCTTCCCCACCTAGCAACTTCATTGGCAAACTGTCTGCTAGTTTGCCTGGGTGTCTGGCGACAAGAGTAAAACTCGGATTGTCGTTTCACCCGAGATCCCCAAAATTTTCGTCCATGTGGGCCATAAATTGAGAGAGGGTAATACCCGTAGGTAGACCACACATATCAGCCAGTTACTTTCTAGCCCCACATCTTGTTGCCTTAGAAATTGAGCTTCAGACCAGTTGTGCACCTCCGCCACAACTTGCATTTCTCCCAAGTACACTCTCTCCAAGGATCTTTCCCATCTCATAACTGGGGGTTTAGGACCGATTGTCTCTTCCTCGAAGTGGGTGTACTCGAAAACATCCAATTCAAAATCATCTGATCCTTCATAGTGCAAACCTTGCACCAAGGATCTGTCCTTCACGTTTAAAGGCTTTCTAGTGTATTTGACTAGAGTCTGTGAAGCAGCCATGGTAGGACCTTCTGTCCACACGCCTGGCTTAGCCGTATAGGTGCCGTCGGACACCTCACCCTTAGCATAAATACTCTCCCCTTTAGGGTGTTTAATACTATAAGGCGCGCTAGCACCAGCTAAACCTGCAGGAGGGGTATGGCTTAGTAAACCCACTCCTTCTGACTGGTATAGATCTGACCGGCTGAGGATTTAACCACCTTGGCCGGACTTCCTTGGTCCTCCACCTGCTCGTATTCCATGTCTTCCTCCTTGTCCTTAGCCTTAGTGGTACTCCGTTTCTTTCTCTTCTTCAATACCAGTTTCAACTCAGGTGGGGCTTTTGCCTCGCCCACGGCTCCCTCCTGGTCTCCACCGGTTTCCTCCTTGTTCGGTTCAGGGGCTACTGCCCCATCCCCAGTCTCCATCTTCTCCTCCTTACTCATAGGCTCACGCACAATGAGTAAGTCAATCCAGTTAGTGTCTACAGGTCAACGCCAATCTCCAACTCTCACAACTCAAGGCTTCTCTCAAAAAAGTTTCGCTCAAAGTCTAGCTCGGCAGGACACACAACCGCGTGGTGTGAGTTCTGAGATGCTTCTGCCACACATCCGCTCCTCCCCTGATCACGTGACCCTGCCCTCGCGTCTTAGCCAATCACCACTCTCCACCAATCTATTTTTAGCTGTCTCCGAGCGGTTTCACGCCCCGTCGCGTCACCTCAATACCTAGGTCCCCAATTGCTCAATTAGGGTATACCCTCCCTGCCTACGTGACACTAGTAACGTCCCCGAGCTGGGCGTTTTCCTTCTTCTTCCATGTGACCAGCTGAGCCACCCGGACTTGGGATTATTCCTTAGTTTCCACCCTTTTGGCTCCACCATCCAGGAATATATCTTTCTTCGGCCAACTCCCTCCCCGGATCACCTCTCAGCCTGGTCTTTCCTCGCACAGTGGTAGGTTATCCATTTCAACCCTTATCGAGCCGTTCCCTACTCCCTCTCGGAGCCCGTGCCCGGAACGTCCGATTCTTAGTACTTCTCGTTGTGTCATTTTTTTCTTTCCTGTTCTCACGCATAGCCATATCTATCCGGGGGTTGTACCTGCCGGCGTGGGCGCCCCGCCAGGTATCCGGATTTCGATATTCTATCCATTACCGTGTCCATTCGCAAGTCACCACCCTGTTCCGCAGCGTCCGGGGTACACTCAGAATCACTGTCCGATGGCAGGCTCCCCGCTGATTCATCAGGATCTGCTAGCGGTTGGGCAAGATCCTTCTTGACCGATTTCGGGGGCCTTCCACGCCTCTTTGTATGTTTTACTATTACAGGGCCGGGCTTCACCATTGGGGCATCTTTCCCTGGGACAGTTTTACCCCTTCCGTCCTCCCTCAATATTTTGTGCCCGGCCATCTGCTGCTTTTGATACTCCTCCGCACGGTGCAGATTTACAACCTGCAGCGGCTGCCCTTTTGCATCAAATGCTAGCTTTAACAGGTTCCCATTCCATCTGAGTATACCAGCCATTGTCCTTAGCTCATAAGTGGATCCCTGCACCCTTCTTAGCACTTCGAAAGGCCCGTCCCATTTGGGACCGTACTTCTTCTGTGCCAGAGGAGTGGAATATCTCCATACCACATCTCCTTCCTTAAAAACCTTCGGGCGAGCCCTCCGGTCAAAGTACCGTTTTTGATACACGGCTGCACACCCCAGCCTTTCCCTTACAAAGCGATGTCCTTTAGACAAGAGACTACGGATCTCTTCCACGAATACCGTAGGGCATGGAAAATCCACTTCCCCATCCATCGTTCCGTAGATGATGTCCGCCGGAACAGACACTTCCGTTCCAAACACTACCATATTGGGCGTACAATGAGTACTCTTGTGCACGGCCCCCCGGTATGCATGCGCGATACATGGCACCAGTAGATCCCAGTTAATATCTTCGTACTCCGTCAGACATGAGAGTTGCTCCACCAAGACCCTGTTAAACCGTTCTACCTGCCCGTTTGACTGCGGTCTGTACGGCAACGTCATTAGTTTCTCGATTTCTAACATTTCTAAAAGATTCTTTAACAGCGCCGACCTGAACTCCGGGGCACCGTCCGTTTGCAAAGAGATCGGTGGCCCATAACGTAGGATCCACTCTGTGAAGAGCGCCATTGCACAAGTAACCGCCGTATGGTCCGGGAGTGGATAGGCCTCGGCCCATTTTGAAAAATAGTCCGTCACCACCATTACGCAAACATTCCCTCTCGGAGTCTTTCTGAATGGTCCGATTATATCCAGCGCTACACGGCTCCAACGCACGCTATGTATTTCTTTCTTTAATGGAGCAATGCCCCTCCCCTCTCGGCTTTTGCACGAGGCACACACATCACAGCCCCGCACCCAGTCGGAGATATCGCCGCGCATCCGGGGCCATATAAACTTCTGTAACGCAGCTTGATACGTTTTGAATTCCCCGAAGTGGGCCGCGAGTTTCGTTCCATGCAAAGTCAGGAACAGCTCATGACGTAAACCAGCAGGGACTGCCACTCGTTCGTATATCACTCCATTCTCGCTTTCCCAGTCCATACTTAGTAACCCATCCGTCACCTTCAGAGAAGAGAGTAATTTCATGTAAAAACAGAACTCATTCCCCTCCGCTTGCAGAGCCACGGCGTCCGGGCAAGGGTCTCCCCTCTGGACTATCCCTATGACTCTTGTAAGCACATCGTCCGCCTCCTGGGCCACCCGTAGCCGATCCCCTGTTAAACTGGAGAACAGCTGATACTCCATTGTCAACTCAGCCATGACAGCATCGTGGACTCCGCAGTCCGGGCAGTCCTCCCTAGGGCATTTCCTTACAGGTAAACGCGACAACGCATCCGCGTTGATATGTCGTTTCCCTGGCCGGTGCACCACCTGCGATTCCTGGATCCCATAATGCTGCAAGGTGGTCAACCACCGAGCCAGCATGTTAGTGGGATCCTTAAAATGCATTAGCCACCTGAGGGACGCATGGTCCGTCCGCAACGTAAAGTCCGCTTGTCCGATTATATAATGCTGAAACTTGCATAAATAGGTCAGCACCGCCAACAATTCCCTTTTGGTTGCGCAGTAGTTCCGCTGCGACCGGGTTAGAGTGTTGCTAGCGTAACTCAGAACCACCTCCTTACCGCTTTGTAGTTGAGATAATACCCCAGCCATACGGAATCCACTGGCATCCGTGTCTAAAATAATGGTGCAGACCGGTTGAGGGTATCCCAGAACTGGTGCCCTAGTCAACAAGTCTTTCAACCGATCAAACGCGGCCCTGCACACCTCATCAAAGACAACTGTCCGGCTACTCCTCTGATCCCCTCCGACCACTAAATTCTGGATCGGTTCCGCTACCTCCGCAAAGTCCGGCATGAATTCGCGGTAATATGATGCGAACCCTAAAAACTGCCGCACCTCCTTGACCGTCCGCGGTGTCGGCCAAGACTGTACTTTTCTTATCTTTTCCGGGTCCGGACGCACCCCGACCTCGGACACAATCCGGCCCAGGTATTGAACCTGTGACTTAAACAACTCGCATTTTTTAGGCTTCAACTTCAAACCGTAATCCCGGAGGCGGCTAAGAACCAATTCCAAATTTCCCAAGGTCTTCTCAAACGTTGGTCCGAAGATAATTACGTCGTCCAGGTAAACCAAGCAACACTTCCAACGCAGCCCCTGGAGCATCTGCTCCATCATTCTTTCGAACGTGGCCGGAGCGTTGCACAACCCGAAAGGCATAACGCGATACTGGAACAACCCCAGGGTAGAGACAAAAGCTGTCTTTTCCTTGCTTTGCTCATCCAGGGCTATTTGCCAGTACCCACTCTCTAAGTCCAACGCAATAAACCATTTATTTCCTCCCAACGCTTCCAAACATTCATCGATCCGGGGAAGCGGAAAGGAATCCTTTTTCGTGACTGAATTCAGCGGATGGTAATCGGAACAAAACCGATCCGTTCCATCTTTCTTTCCTACAATCACTATTCCCGCTCCCCAGGGGCTAATGCTGGGCTCTAACACTCCCTTTTCAAGCATCTCCTTAATCTGTCTTTCAGCCGATTCCCGCTTCGCATGAGGCAGACGCCTATACCCCGTTTTAATCGGAACCGCATCACCAGTATCGATGCTATGTAGGACCTTGGTTGTCTGCCCCAACATCTCGCCTGGCAACCGGAAGCACTCCTTATAATTCCGTAATAGCTGCAGGAGATCAGAACGCTGGACCGCTACTTCCAGGTCTGATTCCCTTACCAATCTTTCCAATGGGCAAACTTCGCTCGGGGGCATCGGCACCTCCGGCTCTAGTAAGTCCATGTCCACGATTGGAGAACTATTCTCCTCCCAGGTTTGCCCGGCGGTCAGACATAAAATGAGAGGAGATCCAGTAGGGTTGTACAGGGACACAGCCCCACCCGGTCGGTCGGCAATCAACAGGTGGTCCCCAACCACATACTTCCCTAATTCCAACTCGCCCGGTTCGAAGAATAGATCTTCTGCTGCCGTCACCAGGTCTATGCCGCTACAGACATGAGCAAATGCATCCACAAAGATGCCCTCACTCTTATTGCTTGTAAGAGACCCGCTTTGCAGTGTCCGGCACCACACCGTCTGCTCACCATCCTCTAGGGTGAACTTCCCGGACCAATCGGAATTACACCGGTGTATATGGATAAAATCCATCCCCAGTATAGCTTCCTCTCCCTTCAACCCGCTTACTACCAGACAATTTATGGCTTACCAAACGCCTCCCATTCCCAGAGCGATTCGTACACACCCATGTGTCTGCAAATGATGACCGGTGCCTGCGAAACACGTCACACGGCACGGTGTTAAAAACGGTTTTACAGTCAAGCTCTCATAGACCCACTTTTTGAGCAGCGTACACTGCGCCCCCCAGTCTACCAAGAACTGTCCGGTCACGTTTACCAGTCTTACATCCGCGTACATTCGATCTGCCAGAAGCGGACCGTTCCGGTCGGATACCCTTATGTCAAAATTCCGGAGATCACAGACCATTATCTTGCTCACTTTGGAGGTATAACCCCGATACTCTACCTTCAGTATCTGTCCGCCGGAGCAAGCGTGTTCCGGTGCTCCCATGCGCACTGTCATCACGGAGCACGTGGCTTTCACCGAACCAGTACTTGGACGATCTGTGTCGTTCCTCCTCCCCTTGCTACTTCCACGGGCGTCCCCTAGCCAAGCAGAGGACACCTCCTGCCCTTCCCGATCCGGCTGGACCCCAGTCCTTCGACATTCCGCGGTGTGTGTCTTTTCCTCCGGGCTCCTCCTATCACCGTCTAAGAGGGCCCTGGGCTGTTTCCCCTTTCCTGCTGCCGACGTTCACTTTCCCGGACATATTCATCTAACGCCTTCAGGTGTTTAACCTTCCGTTGGCAATCGGCCACCATATGGCCTTCCTCTAAACAATAATAACAACGTATTGCTCGTGGAGGGCCTCTCCGGAAGTTGGGTTTTTCTTCTCCCTTCCCCCCAGTAGTTGTCTTATCCATTTTCCTATCTTCACCTGTTCGTGGCTTTCCCTGCCATGCCCGGAACGCCTGCAGCTCAGCCGAGTCACCTCCTATCGATCCGCACGGTTTGCCAGCACCATGCTCTTCATTCTGTTCGTTTCCATGGGAGAGGGGGATGACCGCGGTGCCGATGGACATAACCTTCGCGGCCATCCCAACTCCCCCACATACATCCCGGTATCGTGTCGCACAAGCCCCTGCAGTTACCACATTCTTTGGCTCCTGTAAGGCCACATATCGGGTCATTTCCGGATCTATTAACCCAGTCAGAAATACCCGCACCGCCAACACATGCAGCGTTGTATCCCATTTCCCAAACGCATGGAGCGCTTTCTCAGAGACCAATGTTGCGAAGCTAGCGGGGCTCTGACCCGGCGTCTGTTTTAGTGCAAACAACGAATCCCGGCGGGTATTCACCGATTTCTCCGACCGGTAATCATTTTCCATAATTTTCAATAACTCCCGTACCGTATAGTTGCTTGCTTTTAGACCAGATGCGAACGGCATATGACTACCCACCGCCGCCAGCAACTGGACCTTATAAGTCTCCGGATCCCAATTCATTGCGGCTGATACCGACGCGGTCCGTTTTTGATATTCCCTCCAATCCTGCTTCCCATCCCACTCAGGGAAGGTTAGCGGCTTTGGGTTCCACATTGGTTTGGCTTCACTGTGTTCTGGCACCACAAAGCCCTCCGGTTCATCGTCCGGTTCATAGTCTGCGGCCGGATGCATCGAACGCCGGTTCATTCGAATGGGCGTGTCCGCGACTATCGTGACCCGTTTCTCTTGTTTCGCCGGTTGATGGTCCTCCTCGCCACCGCACATAAACCTAGCCGTATCAATGGCTTCTTGGAGTTCCGGGTCCCGTGACCTTTCCCGGGCTTGAGGCGGAGATCGAATTACTACATTCCGAGTTCCCCCCCTCCTGGCTTGGCCAAACTCCGGCAGCTCATGCATCAGCCTAACGTAGGAGGCGTCCTACAGGGCATCTGGCTTCGGTCGCATAGGTGTGCTCTGCACATACTCAGGAGCAGTCTCCGCTCTTGCCTTTCCGAATTGCCTCAGGAGATCGGTCCTCACCGCATCTTCCCTAGCTTGAGCGTCACTGCGTTCTTTCTCCCTTTTTGTCCGCTCTGCATCCAACTCCTTATGCAGCCTAGTCATCTCATCCTCCTGTACTAACAACCGGTTCCGCAAAAATTCCTCTTCGTCTCTTGCCCTTGCTAGGTCCTCAGCTGTGGCCGCCGCCGCGCGCAGGGCTTCACACCCGCGCCTGGCAGTGGCGCTGATATCTACATCCATACGCGCAGCTTGCCGCCGCTGTAATCCCAGCAGAGCGTCCATTTTCTCGACGGTCATCCGCCTATTATTCCCTCTTGTCAGATCTATCTCCCATTCTTCACTTAATTTCGTCTGCATCCTATTCTCTTGTGCCACATCTCCCTGTTCCGGTAAGTAACGGTTACGTTTCCGTACGCCCACCCGCCGCATCGGGCTATTACCTGGGGTCATCGGTTCCCACGGTTCAGAGGCCACGGATTCGTTCAACGCCCTTCCGGCCGGAGCTGGCACCAGCGGGGAGTGACCCTCCAACCTGGCTCGAGCCGGAATCACTGGAGAGTCCCATGCATTTCCTTCCCACCCCTCGGGGGCGGCGGCAAAGGTGGGGCTGGTTCCAGAATGGGAAACTGTCCGACCTGTTTCGGTTCCGGTTGTGGCTGGAATAAATCCGGTGGCGCTTCGGGGCGTAATGCCCGACCACCATCAGACATGCTCCAGTCACTTCCCGTCCCTAAATCTACCATTTCCGGCAGTCGTCTGCCTATCCTCTCCTCCGGGCGCCGTGGCGCTGTCCGTTGATCCTTTCCCTTAAACTCACCAACCTCGCTTCCAGGCGCATTATTCTCCGGATCCACCCTAGTAGGCGACAATTCTCGTTCCGGTTCAACCCTGAAATCGTCCCCGAATTGTAATAGCTGAACATGTTCAGCTAACCAGTCCGGTCTTGCGGCAACTGCGGCCACCCTATCGGCCATTGGGGGGTCCCAGCGCTAGGATCCCCCTCCGATAGGCGCGTCTCTTCCCTCCTGGCCAACTAGCGGACCGCTTGGTCACGGCACCAAATTGTAGTGTCTCGTTATTTCCCCGTACCCTAGTGGCTATGGAACTAGTGCAAATAACAACACAACCAGGTTCTAACGGTCCTCGCCAGCCAAGTCCTTTATTATACCAAACACACCTGCCGCGGTTGGAGCTCGGAGAGCCTATGCCAACCCTTACAACTTGTGGCAGTAAGATATATGAATGACAAGCATCTCAATAGTAAAAGGTGTTTGTAAGGACATACAGAACAGCATAAGAGCAAATCATAAAAATAAGTTATAAATGCGTATCAATAAGTAATTACGACCTCTGTCGGAACATATCAGAACTACAGCCCCTGGCCTCTCGTCCGGAGCCTAACGGGAGAGCATCCGGAACCCCGGAACATGGTACCGGACAGAGTCAGAACCAGCCTGACTCTCGCCGGCACCACACTACACTGATTTGTATATCCACACTATTTATTTGTTGTGTATGACATTGAATGCTGTAAACAAACCCTTGAAAGGGTTTGTACTCACTGTATGTAATCGTTTTTATTTCCATAAAACATGAATATACAGAAATACGGCTGGCACCCTCTGTTAACAGGTCTTCCAGGTGGGCCAGAAAAATTTAAACATATGTATAAATTCATAGTATTTGTTATAATTGTTACTTAAGAGTAACATTAACGAATGTCATTTGTGAATAACATATACTCTGGTGTCAACTTCTTATTTGTTTAGCATGTACAGGGCTCTAACTTTCAGGATGGCTTATATAGATCTCAATTAGTGAGGTTACTAGGGTATTGGTTTTTCATAAATATCTTTTTTAAAGAAGTTGTATTCATTTCTGCAACAAACCCATTTGCGGCAGCACAAGAATAATATTGGAACTCTTCTGTGCCCTGAGGATATCCTGCATAGTGTAAGCCTAGGCTGGGTGGCAATAGTGCAAATTGCTACTTCTGCACAAAAACAATTTATTACAACACTGAATGTTTTTCACTGTATGCACAGAGCTCTTACTTTCTGGTTGGCTAATATTGATCTGAAGTGACGTTACCTGGGTATTGGCATTTCCTAAATACTTTTTAAAAGAAGTTAATTTTTGCAACGGACCAATTTGCAGCAGGCACAATAATGATATTGGAACTCATCTCTGTGCCCTAAGAACACAGGTGTAGAGAGGTGGCGATTTGCTTTTTCTTGCACCACTCTGGAAACTACATTCCTACGCATGATACATGGGGGGCGGGAGGGGCTTCTAGTTGTTGTATTATTGACTGAATTCCTGTACTGGAATTTAAAAATCACATGCAGTATTACTTGCATTATTGTGTAGAATTTAGAGTTAAATTCAGGACTTTTTGTTGAGCAGCCAGGTTGTAATTTCGCCACAACTGCAACTTGTGCAGCTTTATTATGCTTTTGTCCCCAGGTCAGTCTGAAAAAGGGGAGGGTAGAGGGATGGGGGGACAATGGGCTTCATGGGAGGGTAGGGGACCGATTGACGTCACCTCTCCTATACAATAGGAGAGCATGCCAACACATGTTTATGGGTTGGTAGGTATGACGTCAATCTCTAAATAGTTGAATAGAATAAATAAGGTAATTCTAAGGGACACTGGACCGGCTGGGGAAAGGTGGTGGGTGAAAACCTTTTATGAAAGCCATTTATGGATTCATGTATATTAATGGATGTGCCCAGGCGTTATATATAAGCCTGAATAAACTGGAGACAGATATCAATCTTCTTGCCTCAACAACTGGACTTCTTACTTCTCTCTCTACCAACCTATTGGAGCTCTGGTCAAATGACCACCTCTAATTTACAATTGTATTATCATTTTTTTTTTAAAGATTTTATTTATACTTGGTTAAACTGACTCCCCTTTTGGGGGTTAGATCTGTCGGGCCAAGATGATGTGGAGATATAATACAATAATCATCTGAGTTCCTGTGCTGGAATTTGTGAAAAGTACAGAACTTATCAACTTATTCATTGTGTATCAAGTTTTGACACAATTACTGTTATTATAATTATGTATTAGATATCTCATTAGAAATATTTCTTCTATCTAAGGGAATGGCTGGAAGAGTTGGGACACTTCCAGAAACCTGTCAACCAGTTCATCAACCTGTATTTTGTTTTGATGAATAAAAGATTGCTCTATCTATTTATCTAAATAAGTCATAAAGCCGGCCTTTATTTGTGATGGGATGGAGTCATGGTTCAGTAACCCATGTATACAGTCAGCTTGACCCGAGTGCATAATTTAATTATGTGTTGGAGTCACTGGTCAAACTATATGCTTGGCTCAGGAGTGGCATAGCACTTGCTTACCTGTTGCTATAGTATTGAAGTCAATAAGGAAATGTATTGACCACATTATTGGCCATGAATTGCTCTAAAGTGTGAATTTGAAGTATACCTAGCTTTTTCTTTGGATAATTTTTCTTTGGATTACATTTTTCATATCAGCTACATGAGAAAGGTTTAAATGTGGCAAAATGATGTATGCTGAATAAGAATATTAAAATATAAACCACTCATATATATACATCTACCAGCCTCAAACATTATGTAGATAGGTTACAAGGGTAAAGTCATCAGTAGTTGTACAATTCACCTTCACAAATCCTCTTAAATAACCACAATTTAAGACAAAAATGATGGTCAAAATACAGTTCAGCAGAACAGAAGAGGCCTTCTGAATCACCACAATATCGTACATATTCAGATATACCGAGTAATTATCATATTCCAGCCTAATTTAGCATAATTCATTTTGTCTTGAGCAACTCATTGCCTGCCTCCCTGACCCATAAGTGCTCCTTGTATATTGTGGATGAGCTGAGCTGGCACAGCGACCTGATGTATAAGAAATTCTTATCCCAACACTGGATGTTTATTGCTCAAACGTAAGTCATGGGCCACTTTACTGCTATACATCAAAATCAATATCAGTGTTGTATCTGAGAGAATAATAATTATGTTGGCAAGATCCAACATTGAGTCGTTCTAAGGTCATGCAAATATTTCTGGCTGTTGATCATTTTTCCGTTGAAAACTTTATAGCTTTTAAACTTTTTAAACAGAATTATACACATCCATGCACCCCAAAACATTTAACAGGGAGGGATGAACATTCATTAATATTTTTTACACTACCATCTATAATATTAATTCTGTAAGAAAAAAGTGTAATTCGCCAGAAAATGGGTAAACCTTGTGTCTCTTTATGTGATCTCAATAGTAGTGGAACTAGCAATCCTCCTTCTTCTCTTCCCTCTTCTTCCTCCTCCTCTCCCTTCTCCCCCTCCTCTTCCTGACTTGTCCTCCTCCTCCCTCTTCCTCCTCCCCCTCCTCTCCCTTCTCTCCCTCCTCTTCCTACCTTCTCCTCCTCGTCTCCCTTCTCTTCCTCTTCCTCCTGCCTTCTCCTCCTCCTCCTTATCTATAGTCACATGTAATTGAGAATCATAGCAAGGAGGTTAAGTGCTTAGATAACAAGTATTGGTGACTGTTACAGGTAACAGACTTCCCATTATTTCATTGTATATTCTAGGATTAACCTCCCTGTCTCCTCAGTCTCAAGCATTCTGAATCTGCCTCACATTGCCTCTGAATCTGTCTCCGTGCCACAACAGTGAGCAAAATAAGCACTTAAAAGGGTCGCATTTTAGATATGAATGGTAATATGGGTACTGAGTGACAGTGAGAAGCATCTGAAACTCACTGGTATCAATGAGTTATCATTCACTGACAGCAGATTAGTTCTTTAATACTAAAAACATGATTATATACTCACCGGCCGCATTGGCCCCAGTAGGTCCCGTAGTATACAGGCACTGCATGGACTCCTCACCAGCCCCACACACTGCATCTCTGTGAAGCTCTGGTATTGCCTACAAGTGTGGTATTATAATAATAATAATAATAGATTTTTATTTCCATATCACATTTACAACAATTGTCATACAATGTAGAATTAAAAGAGAGAAACCTATGGAAAGAGGAATAATCTCTGTGATCATATTAACATCATAATATTGTCATTGATAACAATTAATACATTTTAACATAGATAGATGGAGCATTTTTCACCTTCTATGCAACTGCTTGAAAGGCTGTCCGACCTGGAATTGATGATTTAAATACTCTCATTTTCCCACCAGATCTGAAAATCCTTTTCTCACTTGTCAGGCTGTGAATCTATCTTGGTCATACTGATTGGTATTATGGACACTAGAGTTGTTGGTGTTGAGTTGATTTTTGCTAGTTTTATACTACTACTCAATAGATTTAATTTTGTTATCTATTAATTATTATTATCTTCTCCTAGCGGAATAAATTTCTGACAAGTTGAATTTAAACGTGCAGTCCTTTAACAATTTTTAACTTACAGATGGACGTTCTATGGTCTAGATGACCCTACTATTCCTACTTTATTCAACATACTTCACGTTTTCTATTTTTTTTTTTACCTTTGTGGCTATCTTTCTCGTTATTTTATTTTTCATTATTATATTTTACATTTTAAGGGAACGGAGTAAATCCTCAAAAGTTCTCAGCGGCCTATAGACCTTTTCGTCAGAAATCTGTAAAACCCTTGATGAATAAAAGATTCTATTCTATTGTATCTGTATTAGTTTTTAGGATTTTTTGTTATAGAGATATTATTTCTCTTTAGGGAACGTTATTAAAATAGCTCAAGCCATTTCAAAGAGTACAGGTGTAGGTGAGAGCCTAACCTTGGGAATGATAACTTTTATATTCCTCTCCTCTCCGCTTATGTTTTTGTATCCTATTCTACATTTCTGAGAGGACTGGTCTCAACCCCTATGTTTCCAGTTTAATCAGTAAAACCCATTGGCATAAATTTAGTCACTTAATGAAATATTCATGGGTAACATGCTGTGGATTTGAACGTGGGTGCAGCTACAGTTTCACCTACTCCCCCCAGGTACTAGAAGAAGACCTAGTCCTAGTAAAAAATGTAAAAATAATATTCCTTGTGATAAACAACCCGTTTTAAATAACTTTTGCAGAATGGTTTTATTGGAAACTTTACTATATAATTCTGATATAGTGCTTAGTACTCACATTACCAATTTGAGGGCCAAACTTGTGGATGAGAGACTGCCGGTCATTCACCACACATGCCTCCTCATTAAACGTGGCATTACATCGCCATTCATCCAGGGTCATGTTCTCCCGGTGGGCTGCCAGAAGGCAGGAGTGTGATGACAGGCCTTGTATCACCACCAACATGTGGTAGCTTACAGCAAGGTGCAGAAACATCCCCACCAGTAGATCTCTGTACTGTGGCCTTTGGTGTGACTCCAGTAGATTTATTTATCTATTGTAAAACTACTGCTCTTGTAGCTGTGCTGTGGCTCTTTGTATGACTGCAATCCAATATTTATTGTTAAACTTATAACTGATCACTCATACCTTTATTACTTATTATATTATAATATTTGCTATTTTATTACATACATATGTGATTTTGAGAGTGCTATTCAGGGGTGCTATTTGAAAAGTCAAATAGCACATAGGAGCGGGACATGAACATGTGACCCATAGGACACAATTTCATTGATTTGCAAACATTGCGCACTTGGTGGCGTTGCACTATGCTGTGCAGCGTTGCCTTGCAAATTTCAAAAGTTTTCAAGGAAAGTTCTGATAGTTTGATAAGAAATACAGTAATAATAAGGTAAATATAACAGATGGATCTACAAATCAGTATGTAATAAATATCAAATGGCCCTCTGTATGGTTTTGAATCAATCTCAACATCGGGTCAATTCCCACTCCACCCCTTCAGGGTGTTGTGCGATTTGACCCTCTGTCTCGATCCATTCAAAACCTACTTGGGCCATTCGATATAAGAACAGAGCACAAATGAGACCTAACATGGTTACCAAGGAAGACTAATAATTTACTGTGTCATTATTTAAGGGGAATTAAAAATCTTTTAATGTATGTTAACCAAACGCTGAGTCTCCTTGGCCTAGGTCGACACATCCGTCCGTTGGGCTTAACCATTGAAACAACTCAACTGGGCCAATCACGGGAGAGTTACTCCGGGCCCAAACGGCTAGCTGGAGTTTCAAACGCATTCTCAGCAAAGTCACACAAGCAAGTGGACGTGCAATCGCAACGCGCAAGTTTTTCTCTCCCACCACCATCCTCCTTTACTCCACCAAAGAAACCATAGGTCAAGGAAAGGACACAGAGTCTTCTTGTGTTCAAGCAAAGGAAAACTTAAGGCCAGGTCAGTGCAACTATAGGCCAAGGTCATCCGGTCAATGACCTAATTAAGGCCGACCTGGTCAGACCCCCTATTAATTAATTGGTTAATTAATTAATTATTAATTATCAAATATATATTATTAATATCTGATACACAGCATTTTCTACCCGGCATAGCCGTGTCAGGTGGACTCCCAAGGGACACCTTGATCTGTATAATGCAATTTTCAATAATTAATTAAACATGGGACTTCCCATTGTTTAAACAAGGTTACAAATTCTGGATATGTAACCAGCAAGACGTGACATTATTAAACTATTACGTAATATTATGCAACTTCAATGGACCTTATATCAGCAACTTTATGAACTCCATTTTTTGTGTTATGTAATATTATGTCACGTCAGCAAGCAATAAAAGATTTATCCCCAACTCAAATCTGAGTTTGTTTAACATGAGTTGTCCCCTACTCGTATGTGACTACAACACAATTATTTACTGTTTGTGAGACTATTACTCTCACATTTGTACTATGTTGAGTGTGCTACTCTTGCTCCATTTTAATATTCACATTTCTTTAAGCAACTCATTAACAATTTGATAGTCCAAATCTAAAAATCATACATAAGTAAATACCTTTAACAGAATTATACACCAAAATGTAACAACTGTAGGGAGTAAAATAAGTCCATATTATATTACTCACTGACTTGTTAAAGTCCATATATTCCTGTTTTACCTTTAGAAGAGAAGAGGGTAATAGAATGATTGATGATTTCCACATTTGAAGAAACTACGCATCAGAAGCTATACAGAAATCAACAATGTGGCAAGCTATCATTGACTTACCTGAGTCCTAAATCCCTGTATTCTCTCTCTATAATAGAGTTGATGTCAGGTGGTACTGCTGAAGCCTCTGAAGCCTCGGAGCATGACATATATGGCACTGATACTACTCCCTCACAGCACAGTTAGATGGGTCCCTGTCAGGTTTATTGCTTCCTTATCCAAGCTATGGAGCCTGATATATCAAAAGCTCAGGTCTGGAAAACGTACCAGGAAAGGTTCTAAAAGAGTGTCTTAGAACTCTAGTTTTTCAATTTACTCACATTGTGAATCTTTCTTTAACCACATCAATTGTTCCTGATTTATTCAAATCAGCAGTAGTTACACCACTACACAAGAGTGGTTCGAAAAGGTCTACTAATAATTATAGACCTATATCTGGTATTTCCATGCCAGCAAAAATTTTAGAAAAAATTATTCAGAAAGAACTTTCCAACCATTTAGAAACTAACAACTTTTATTATTCAAAACAATATGGGTTCAGACAAGGTCGATCTGTACATCAGGCCCATGTAGATCTACTACAAGAGATATATGACAGCTTAAATGAAGCAAAATCAACCATGGCAGTCTTCTTAGATTTTAAGAAGGCCTTTGATACTGTGCATCATGGTAAATTATTAGATAGATTGAAAAATTATGGAATATTGGGAAATGAAAATATGTGGTTCAAAAATTATTTGTCTGGTAGGAAACAATCTGTAAGAATTAATGGTCTCACCTCCACCCAAGAAACCATAACTTTCGGCGTACCCCAGGGAACAGTTTTAGGACCGATACTCTTCTCAATATATATAAATGATTTACATAAAACAGTAGAAAATTCAATAATTCAACATTATGCAGATGATACAGTGCTATTTTATAGTAATAAAGATGAATCGAAATTGATAAACCAATTACAGGAAAATCTAGACACCATTGACACATGGTGTAAGGTCAATAAGATATCCATGAACGTCAGCAAAACACAATTTATAAATTTCAAAACAAGGAACAAAAAAAGTAACCAACAAAAAATGACTCAAAATTTGATCTTGGGAAGTGAAAAATTAACTCAAACTGACCAGTATAAATACCTGGGTCTAGTGATTGATGAAAAATTGACATTTAATAATCATATACAAAATGTAATCGATAAGGTAAGATGGAAAGTAAATTTGCTAAAAAAATCGAGCCATATATTAAATAAAAAGGTAAAAACTGACATTGTGAAAATGTTAATTGTACCAAACATTGATTATGGTGATATCTTTTATTCATCTGCATCCTCTAAAATGCTCAAGAGACTACAGACTTTGTTAAACTCAGCTGTCAGATCTATTTTGAAAGTTAACAAAAGGACTAATGTTGATGATGATTTTTTAATACTAAAAATACAGAAAAACGAGAAAAGAAGACAGATTCATATTCTGGAGAGTGCCTTCCACCTATCACTTTCAGACAAAAACTTAGATACAAGATCACTCTCGACCAGAAGCCATGCAAAAAACAGGAGAAATTTAATACTTAGTATTCCTAAATCTACATTATACAGAAATAGTTTTGTCTACAAAGCAAAAATCGCCTGGAATGCACTGCCCACAGAAGCACATGAAATTGAAACTAGGAAAGAACTTAGAAAATATTTAGAAAATATTGATGTTTAAAAATGTTAGAAAAAGATGGGAACTGGTGGAAATATAATGACTGCTATAAAAAACTGACGGTGCTATGTATCATAAGAAGTGATATTAGTCAGCTCTGATATTATTATTATTATTATTATCTGTTTTATAACTTGCTTTATAACGTAAAAATATGTTTTACAACTTTAGCTTGTTCTTGCCCTGTTAATATGTGTCTTTAGCTAGTCTCTCTCTTAGTATAGATGTCTTTTCTACTATGAGGTGACGGCTGGAAGACGTGGATTTTATCCAGAAGCCTGGTCACCTATTTGTCTATCCTGTACCTGTATAACCTCAGACAAATAAAGTATTTTTCAATTCAATATATGACACTGACACTGCTCCCTCTCAGCACAGTTAGATGGGGCCAAGTCAGGTTTATTGTTTCCTTATCCAAGCTATGGAGCCTGATGTATATGGCACTGACACTGCTCCCTCTCAGCACAGTTAGATGGGGCCAAGTAAGGTTTATTGCTTCCTCATCCAAGCTATGGAGCCTGACACATATGGCAACAACCCTGACACCACTGCCTCACAGCACAGTTAGATGGGGCCAAGTCAGGTTTATTGTTTCCTCGTAGCCTTGCCTTTTTTGTTAAATATTTGTATAAATCTCAAAACAGAACTTGATGAAGCAAATTTACTGTAACTGTCACAAACATAATTTCCGATCCCACTGTTACAATCATGACAATGTATATATATACTTTATAAAGCAGTAACCAGCACTGTGTTTAAACCCTCATCCTGATCCCTTGTTATGCTTCATACAAGATTTTTTCCACTTATCATATGACAAGTGTCCATTTTGGATTTTAACAGGAATACATCAGCATATTGCAAGATATAACAATGAATTTCACCTCTTTAATTGTACGCTGTCAGCCAAATAGATGCTTGCCATATATGGGTTCCCTGACCTACTTCAATGATGTCACAAATGTGACGTGTTGAGAAAATTGATTTTGAGAGATCATCTTATTTGAAAAGATGAGAGCAAGTGGGTTCCAATGATGGTAAACATTGGGACCGCTAATATGTATTTCTATATTATATGTTATATTTTAAGTTTTTAGAGAAAAACATTGGCAATATTTCTAGGTGGACATTTACTAGTGAAGTAATTAAAATATTCTCTATAAGATGACCTTAGAAATGCAGGGATATATTTAATCCACTGTCTTGAAATTTGGTACATATAAGCATGCTACTAGTATCCCTAAGCAACCCCAACAATTAAAACATTTCCACAAATTCATGTTGAAAATAAAACACTTGTGAAACTCTTGTAAATAAAACAATTGGCCCTCGCTGTGACCCCCGTTGTGGACCCTGTGCCTGTATAGACTATCCAGCAACACCAGGAGCAGTGGTGCCACCTACCGCTACTAACACAAACCATATGTTACAGGCCAGTTTTACCAGGTGGTGAGTCTATCTCTCCATGACAGCCCAGAGACACTGGTCTACCTACACCGGACCTAAACTGGTCTTAGCTTTTTCAGATGACCTTGACCTGTATAATGCATGAAAATTGGTATTCAAATACTCTACTTCTAAAGTATTGACAATATTTGGCTGTATCTGGTTTTCATGTATTATTTCTTGTAACAAAGATTATTTCTATGTAATTAAATGGTAGAGTAAGGTTTGTCTGACAACAATGTACATCTACCTCATGTAAAGCTGAATAAAATACAGAATAATTCCTGATTATTCAAATTGAAGTACAATTTTAATTCATTACTTTATTCATGTTTATTCATGTCAGGATTGTTATTTGAATAATAAACAAACAACACACATCATATTTTTCAGAACTTTTTTATTACTGAAGTAATTGGGAAAATAACTACAGTGGAACCTCTCTATTTAGTCCACCCTTGGGACTGAGAGAAACTGGTCTTAATAGTGAGGTGGTCTCATTAGAGGGACTAATCTAATAAGAGAAAAGCAATTTGGGACTGAGAGAAACTGGTCTTAATAGTGAGGTGGTCTCTATGGAGAGGTGGTATTTATGTGGGATTCCTCTGTATTTTTCTCATGATCAATGAGCCTTTAATTACTCACATATTTACCATAAAATTTTACAATCGTTACACTTGTGATTCGCCTTCAAAGCCTTGTGCCACACCGTTACACATTCCTTATCCTTGATTTCTCAGAACATTGTTCACTTTCCTTGAAGAAGCCAACCGTAGGGTAGGCCTACAATATTTAATGCATGATAATTGGTAATTAGTAATATTATGGTATTAAAGTGTAATCAAATTTGATGCACAAACTTCCTATTGATCAGGAGAAAAGAATCAAGATTAGGTAATTGCCCAGAGAGTAGTGTTTGTTGAGAACCAGTGGGAGAATCCTCAAATTTAGCAGAAGTTACCAAATTTGTAGAGCTGACAAATGTACATTTTTTAAAAATCTGACCCATATAGGAACCTAGGTCTGACAACAAGGTCTTTTTAGAACTCTATTGATTCGGGAATAAGTATATGATGTGTTAAGGGAAAATGAGTCACAAGTCGCATGAAATTAGATTCTGAGATATCATCATATCTGAAAGATGAGATCAAGGTGATTCCAATGATCGATTCCAATGATTCATTCCAATGATCAATTCCAATGATTCATTCCAATGATCGATTCCAATCATAGATTCCAATGATCGATTCCATTGATTGATTCCAATGATCAATTCCAATGATTGATTCCAATAATCGATTCCAATGATCAAATAGTTACTTCTATACAAAATATTTCTTGCAGTTTATCCACTATAGTAAAGTATTTACATATACTATAGTGAAGTAATTTAATATATACCTCCCATATGCAGCCCCAAAACAGCCCCAAAATTAAAGCATTCCAAGCAAGCTTTCTTGTGGAAAAACATTTGAAAAATATCATGGTTCAGCAACTTGTGACTTTAGCAACTTTTGACTTCATACACCTCCTCTAGGGAGTCATGCTAAATCTCCACACACTCTTTGCAATCACAAATAAGTAATTATTAAGTCTAGCTATAGCTTATATAGGACTTTGACAACATCTATGCCCTATTGCGTGCATACTTCATTTCACTTTATTGTGACATTCACAAAAAGCTTTTCTTTTTCCATTTTGTCTCCAATGTATGTACTTTGACCTTTCACTGTATGACACAATTTGTAATTATGATAGGCTAAGGAAATATAAAAATTGATTATTTTTGTCGCGAATAAACACCATGAAGGAAGTAAGTGGTTCTGGCTTTTTTTATTGATTTCTCAACGTTTCGATCTTATCGATCTTCTTCAGGAGAACGGTACATTGCTGGGTTTGTAGAATGTATATATATAGTGTTATGGTGTAGGATGTCGAGAAGGTAGCACTTTGATTGGAAGGTGTAGGATGTCTGGTGTAGTATGTTCGGTGTAGGATGTGGGTGTAGGATGAATAATATAATGTAGTCAACTAGAACAATATAATACTTAAAATGCATGGGCAAAGTGCACACCAATTTGTACATATAGCATATAGCATAGAACAACAATGAGAAGTATAGAGCAAATATAATTTAGTCTTGTTTTTTTGTTATTGCTTCCCCTCCCCAATGTTTCTGAGGGTCATATACATATCTGCCAATTTGTTGCAATAAATGAAGAGAGCTTTAAAATAGAATATCACACTGTATTATGTGTAACTAAGGTTTCTTAACCATCATTTTAACACTTGTCAAGGAGACCTGTGTGGTTTTCCATGTCTCCCATATAATGCCTTGTACACTGTTCTGCCCATAGACACCATTCAGGTTAGTATCATAGCATGCAATGTACCACCACGCACCCATGGCGGCCGTAGCACAAGATTCGTCATTGCTTATGTCATTGTCCCGGTCCCTTGTAGAGAATTTCATGCCATTGTGAACTCTCATGCTGTCACCTGAAATGAAAATGATAGATATTTAGTAACTACCTTGAAAGTCTTTGGGCTATAACAGCCTATGGCCTAAGACAGAAATTAAAGGGATTAATAACCTTCATATCAGGCCTGCTGTTGTCCCTCAATGTCAGTCATTAACCTCAGGATTATTCACCTAACAGTGCCCCAGCAGTCCCTCAATGTCAGTCATTAACCACAGAATAATACACAAACAGTACACCAGCAGTCCCTCAATATCAGTCATTAATCTCAGGACTATACACCTAACAGTGCACCAGCAGCCCCTCAATGTCAGCCATTAACCTCAGGATAATACAAAACAGTGCACCAGCAGTCCCTCAATACCAGTCATTAACCTCAGGACTATGCACCAAACAGTGCACCAGCAGTCCCTCAATATCAGTCATTAACCTCAGGATTATGCACCAAACAGTGCACCAGCAGCCCCTCAATGTCAGTCATTAACCTTAGGATTATACACCTAAGAGGCTCGGGGTTGGGGGGTTGGGGGGTTGGGGGATCAGGGGTTGCAATTGACACATGTATCAAAGCACTCGGTGACATTTATAGAGGCATTTATAGAAGTCTGATGCCATAGACAGAGTATTGATCAAGTCAATAAATGTTCGATAACTGGCAGCAAGTTCCATTCTATGTTTATTATATGTGTGTAGTGGTTGGTTATTTGAGTCTGTATTGCGTTAGTCCAAGAGTCCGAAGCTGTCCGCTGGTGTAGCGCAGTTCCTTCGGACTATGCCAGGGGGCAGTGAAGGGCTCTCGGGTTGGTCCGAAAACCAACCCTGGATGTGAGTGCATCCTTTTAGTCCTTATTTTACCTGTGTCATCCTGCTATCTATTCCTTATGTCTTTTACCACTGTTTATTGTATTGAAATGTATATCTAATGTTCTCTTATCAACTCCTCTTATTGCGTGTGAAAGATCTGGTTCTTATCTTTCGTACTTGTTCTTACTATATTCTCACACCTGTTTTACTTTTACTATCAAACCCTCTTATATGTTATGTTGCTGGTCCACAATAGTTGGTTGAAGAGAGTTGTGTGCGCAGTTATCCAGTGCAATAAGAATCATCTCTTGTTCCGTTTTATATCCACTAGCTAAGCATCCGAACCTAGTTCACTACATGTGCTTATTAAATGCGCAATATTCAACCAACTTATAAGTTGTATAGTACATATAAACAGGGCTTCTTCGAAGACCTATGTAGATTTAGATTTAGAAACTTTTATTTTATATCCACAGTTGTCATTGACGAAGGTGGTACACTACATTTTTATGCTCATTATTCTCAGTTCAATGTTAAGTGTGTCTCTCTTAGCTTTTTAATTCTCTTGCCCTCTTTGAATACTGGATGAGAGCTAATGCATGTTGCGTAAGTCTGGTCCAGCTTCTCAGCTATGGGGAATTTTTATTTTTTTTTCACAACCCTCCCATCTTCCTCCCCTTCCCCAGCCCACAACCCCCTGCCCCCTCCCCTTGCTGACTCTAAGCAATAAGACTAGAGTCCTCCCCTTCCCCAGCCCACAACCCCCTGCCCCCTTCCCTTGCTGACTCTAAGCAATAAGACTAGAGTCCTCCCCTTCCCCAGCCCACAACCCCCTGCCCCCTCCCCTTGCTGACTCTAAGCAATAAGACTAGAGCCCAGTGCAAATCTAGTGCAAGTCTAAACACCACACATTCCCAGGCACAAGGTAAAACAATACCCAGGCACTGGACACCAATGAACTGGATCGAGGTCACATGACTCAGGGATCGGAGATCTGGCGGGAATTCCAAACCCAAAAGCAGAGTATAAAAAGAGCTCTGGTACACCAGATTGTCATTCAGCGGTCGTGCAGGTTAGGTGTTACAAGCTTCGTCTACCTACAATGTGTCTCTCTTAGCACTAACAATTGCTTGTACGTAGTCTTGAAACTAATCAGTCAATAAAATTCTGGTCTTGCCAGATAAATAATTTCTTAGATGTTGACTTAAAGCTTTTCAAATCTATCATTCCATGGGCCATTGTCTGCAAGGAGTTGGAGTTCCAAGCAAACGGGATGCTAAAGAGGATTGATTTTCGTAGTTGTTCATTCTTTGGTATTATTTGTTTTAGTGGATTTCTTCCTTGTGCAATTTCTTGTATATCGATTTCTTAGGTCAATATATCTTGGATCCATTGCTAGATCATGGTCCGCCTGCAATACATGTAGGCTCCTTCTATGTTTAAGAGTCAACATATTTGTTTCTTTTGTAATAATTCAATAAACACTGTTTATTGGTTGGTTAACACTGTTTATCAACCTAAAACGCTGTTTTCCAATCGACAAATAAACTGAGTAAGATACTTTTAGTTATTTGGTTTGTGGTGAAAAGTTGTGTTTGTGGCAAAAGAAGCATGCATGCATTATGCATTGGCAGGCAAGCGCCTCCAGAAGTAGTTTGACGCCATCTTGAAACTGCTGTGAAAATGGTAAACATTCTATAGTACTGCTACCTAGAAGGTGCGCACAACCCATTTCAACCTGGACTTGCACCCAGACATGAAAGAGACTGTGGCAAAGGAGCCGGAAAAAATAGAAGTGTAAAAAAAGGCCCCCAGTCCCGTGAAATGGCAAACCAAACCAAACAAAAAAAGTATCACGGACTACTCCAGTACCCAAAGTTCTGGCTGAAGATTCCACCCAGGAAAAGCTGGAAATGGATGTCAAGAATAGTACCAAAGCAAAGGAGACAGATTTGAAAGACAAGGGTGCTACAACAGATGAATAAATTATGAGAAGAGCCCCAAAGAGTACGAAAAATCATAACCAGGTAAAAGATAATTTCACTGAGTTGTATGATAGAATTGCTGAGCAAGAATGTCTCTAGGACATGGTAAAGGAGGACAAAACCTAAGTAGCCGAGGCGAAATTTGTGGTAAAAGAACCAAAAAATGATAATGTACAGAGAGATGTAACTATAGGCAACTTCAGTGGACGCCGACTGTATTAGAAGTGAAACAAAAGAAATAGAAAGAAACATCCTATTAATGGATATAAAATCAGGAGAAGATGTAGATCAGGCAAGGCTTGACGAGAAAGTCCTATGTTTCCTGAACGAATCCCAAGGAATGCCTAGGGAGACAACTTAATGCAGCTATCAAGGTAGAATTTGAGTCGGCCCAACATGCAGCAGTGGAGGGGGGGGGGCACAATGTCCAGGTTGAAGCGCAAAATGCATAGGGTTTTCGCCATGTTTTAAAGCAAAATAAAACATATTAAAAAACTACAGTTGGAGTACTTACTCGTGCATCTAAGGAAGCTAGCGATTGCCGAAACTCTCCTCCAATTTTTGTAATATTGCTATTTAAATCTGTGACTTCGGTTTCTACTTTAGCGGTGGCTTGTTGTTGTTGAGTATGAAGATCAGTACAAAACATTTTTAACTCGGTTGCTTACTCATTGAATGAGGATAAGTCAGGAGAGGTGACAGTTGGGGTGGGAGGTGAGAGTGGACACTAGCTGTTGGATTGGATCGATTTTTACATTCTCCGTTTTTTATTGAAAATAAAAACTGTGAATGTTAATGAATCGGGTACCATTCTGTCAATCATTCTGAATAGCAAGTTGATGTTATAGATTTTGGCATTGTGTCAGGCGTTGGTGTTGAGGAGTGTGGACACTTATCTGGGAGGATATCTCGATGCCCTAATCTAATGCCCATCTAATTCACGCAACCACTCCTAACCTTGCACCTATACAAGGACTGTTTGATTGACAACTTGCTACCTTACTTGACACCCCTCCCACCACCTCTTCCACCTGTCAATCAAATCTCAATCAAATCTCATTCTCTCCCCTATTGGTCAAACTGAGCCACTATTGGTGAAGACTATGACATGCCTCCTCCTGCTACCTTCCCTGACACCCCTCCCACCTACTCTTCCACCTACCTGTCAATCAAATCTCAAATAAATCTCATTCTCTCCCCTATTGGTCAAACTGAGCCACTATTGGTGAGGACTATGACATGCTGATGTGGTGGTGGTGGTGTGTTGGTGGTAGAGGAGAACCTGTGGTAGAGGAGAACCTGAGCCACTATTTGTGAGGAGTCTGGAGTCTGGTTTGGTATTCTCAACTAACTGTATTCTGAGTTAGTAATAAGAACTCATTGTTGAGCATTTTTGTTAAAGTTTATGAATCTGAACTAAGTCATTTAATTGCTCCAAACCACAAAGGTAATAACTTTTTTCTTTCGACCCAACTTCTTTTTCGACCAACTTTTTTTCGACCAACTTTTTTTTCGACCAACTATTTTTTCGAGCAACTTTTTTCGAGCAACTTTTTTTTTCGAGCAACCTTTTTTTTCGAGCAACTTTTTTTTCTCGACCAACTATCTTTTCGACCAACTTTTTTTCCGACAAAGTTTTTTTTCCGACAGTTTTTTTTCGACCAACTTCTTTTTCGACAAAGTTTTTTTCTGACCAACAGTGCGTAATTCTGTCATGTTAATAAATGAACAAATATGGTTGGAATTGTGAGAAATTTGCTGATTTGGATTGGAGATATGCTTTATTTCATTGGATATGTCCTTGCAATGGTTAATTTTAAGCCTTATACACATTGCCACACTCGGCAGACCTAAATACCATATTATCGCCCACTGTTAAAAATAATCGTTAGACGATAAACTCCCCTCCTGCCCAACTTTTTGCTTCAGTTTTACTGAAGACTTTAGTCGATTAATCAAAAATAAACGTTCTCAACCTATAAACTTAAAACCTTCCTTGTTTGATTGACAACTTGCTACCTTCACTGCAGTAAATCCATGAAGGCCACTGTGTAGGACACCCATGCATGTGTGTGCTTTCTGTAGTCTGCATACATTAACCCATTTCCTTAACCCTAAACATGCCATATTTAACATGTTCATTTCACCGAGGACCATATTAACAGTATATTTAAATATATCTAGTGGCATGTTTTTTTATAAATATGTTTATTGCATTCCCACAGGTGGGAGCACTGCGTAAGTTTAAATATATCTAGGACAATAAAACCATATAATATTATTTACACATATAATTAAATATAAGCACTTTTAATTAAATATTATGCATTTTCAGTTAAGCAAAAATTAAAGTTCTGAAACTATGACTTGATATTGCGCACAAATAGTTGATATGGAGAGTTTGTTTCCTTTTGAAACGCAGAATATACATAAAGTTAAACTTATTATAAAGTTAAATAAAAAGGAGTTGATTAATTTGCGCACAAATAATTGAAACGGAGAATTCGTTTCCTATGGAAACGCAGAATATATACATTAAGTTAAACTGATTATAAAGTTAAACAGAAAAATAGTTGATTAAATCATTGATTAACTTAATAAACTTATAACTTGTTAATCTAGGCACACCTATCAACATTTTTTCATTAAGTAATCTGTCGCTCACGCATCCTGTTTTGTCCAGAATTGGAAAGGATATCTATGTCAAATAGGAAATATATAGATAGGAAATATATAGATATTCCATAACATAATCACATGACTTACGACTGACATTTTAATATGCAAATAGATGCTATTTATAAAGGCATTTACCTATCTCCTCTGTGCCTTCATACCCAGTGACTGTTAAGGTATACTGCTGAGCCTCCCCAGCCACAATGAACGTGCTGTAGTATACTGTAGCTCCCTCTGAAGGATACTCCAGGTCAACACGAAGCCTGGATTGTCCTAGGGTTGAAGTCAAGAAGTGAATGTTCTCATTGCCCAGCCAGAAGTTACCCTCCAGGTCACCAAAGAAGAATTTATAATCAGACCAGTATCTGTAGAAATCCACGCTGCCATCCACTCGACTCTGAAGCACCTGTTGTAAAACAAAATTTGACTGCGTGAGTTCATTATTAGCCTTTATAAGACAGTAGGTAGTAAGGCAGTAGAGATTCCAGGTGGGCCAGTGTAAGCCCTTATAACAGTAAACTGTAATCAATATCAATATCATATGTTATATGGTTTTTAATTGTCCTCCCTGGCCATGACTTAGGATCAGGGAGAATATTATTTCTCTCTTTTCCGATGTCTAGTTTGGGGTAAAAAAAAATTGGCAAATCCGGGGTAAGTCCACAGAAACAAAGCCTACATGAAAGAAACCGATATGTGGATTTAAAAGACTAAAAAACCTGCGAGAACACCTTATTCAAGCAAACATAGACTATTAACCCAACAAGAAAATAGAAAAAACGGAAACCAAGAACAAGTACGAAAATCCCAACCTAGACATCGGAAAAGAGAGAAATAATATTTTCCCTGATCCTAAGTCATAGCAAGGGAGGAGAATTTAAACAATATAATGATCCTGAGGTTAGGCTCTCACCAACACCTATACTCTTCTGAATGGCTGAGTTATAACACATATAACTTTCCGAATTAAAAACAAAGATAATTGATAAAAAAAATTAAATGTAGCTATATATATAAATCTAGGTTTGCATCGTTTATGTAACCATTCATGCACAACGTCTTATCAAATCAAAATGCAGCTTTGAGGATGTTAAAACAGATAACCAGACTCGCCGATGCATGGGGAACAAACTGCTTGTTTTGATCAAATGGACATTCCATTCTGCATGCTTTCAGAGGTGAAATAATATCACTGTTAAACATTCCATGCTGAAAATGACATGTTTTCTAATAAAATCTTTCACACTGAAATGTATACATCTCTCATAATTCCATATGAACCAAGATACAAGAAGGCAGACATACAAGTCCCTTATTTTTTTAATTTTTATTTATTGTATTAAAGGCCAATTACATAATATTTATCCGAACATTTGAAAAAACGTAGTGTATCACTCAGTGATGTCTTCGTACGTTACCTTATAAAAGGTCTCATCAATCGATTCAAAACCATTACAGACTCAAAAAATAAACAGAAATTACAGTACAATGTCTTCCATGAATATCCCTAGAAGCAACAATGAATACTAAGAATATGATACTGTATACAGCTTGTAATACATTTAATACACAACCACGATATACAATTACTTTATGTTACTTTAGACCATCCCTTCTTACATACTCTTCTTTTACCTTTTTATAGAAGGTCCCTTGGTCTCTCTCCGTTCTCACTTCCATTGGGAGCTCATTCCAGCTCTTTTTAATTTTATAGTATACTAGCAAAGTACCCGTCCTCCGGACGGTCACCCTCTCTCCCCACAATTATTCCTCTCCCTCTTATCTGACTTTCATACCTGTTTTTCTCTCCCAACCGCATCTCTGATTTCCTCTCCCCTCTCCCTCCCCTCTTCCTCATGCCCCCCCTCCCCTCTCTCCCTTTCCCCACATCCTCTCCCTCCTCTCTTTCTCCACCCCTTCTTTCCCTCCCCCTCCCCTCTCATATTCCTACACCCTTTTCTTCACTCTCCCACTCCTCTGCATGTAGGATTGTCACCCTCTCTAACCATACTTCCCCCTCTCCCTCTTTTCCCTCCACCTCTTCTCTGTCTTTCATACAGGTTGTCTGTTTTTCCCACTCCTCTGCATGTTCTCTCTGTATAACCAATATAAATACTTTTAGAGGAAAATCCCCTATTTCCATGTCCTTTAATAGAATAAAGGTATACCTCTAGGTATCTCCTCTGTGTATATAAATAGTTGTTTGTCCGATTTGTTCAGGACATTTTATGTCTATTCAATGCATAAGAAAAAAGAAAAAGTTAGGTCCCCCTGGACGTAGGTTGTGGGAAATGACGTAGTATCTCACAGGGGCTTTCCCAGGCTATAAATAGAGTGTAGAGATCCCAATTTAAAACAGGCTTCAAAATCATATTTCCACCCAAAATACCCTCACAAACCACATACGACAACATCCAGAGAGGGGGGATTGACATCTACAGATGAGTAAAGTAGTTTGTTATTCAACAAATTCCGAGAACATTCCGGACAAAGAAAACCTTCTTTCTACCATTTCTTTTCTACCTCCTTTCCTAGAAATCGCTCTAGCTTTATATTATATGGATGTAATGACCCAGTGTGTGTTTGAGGAGGAGAATCAAGGGACAAATAAGAAACAAGTTCAAATTGTATTAACTCTGGATTTATTTCGTATGAGAAGAATATGTCATTGATTTAGTAGAGATACATAAATGGTGTCCGTGATGAACATACTGTTCATATACATGAAGATTTAATGGAATAATGGAAAGAAGTAGTTAATGATAATTGTCTCCCTCTAGTGGAGAGACTTTTGGGCGCATAATATGCGCATATATAGCTGTAAATATCGCATGTGCGTGCCTTCTGCGCGGAGCTATTGATATGATAGTAGTATAGAAAAAGTCGGCACTACATATACACTACCTCTATATTTCCCTGTTTTGGGTCTCTTCAGTTTAAACATTCTTGTTTGCCTACCACGAAGCATACGACCATCGTTCAAAAGTGGTTCGTATTTTTCTTTCTTTCGAATGACTATTTTCAGGGCGGCTACCTCTGCTCTTTTTTCTAAGGACAATATACCTGAGAGTATTTTTATTTCGTCATTTGTTGTTTCTTGACCATGTGCCAGGCGTAAAGCTCTGTTCCATACTCTCTGCACACGCTTTCTGAGAGTTATTGAGCCTTCTCTGACTTACAACTCCCATAATTCCATGCAAATGAAGATTCAAGATGGTGGATAATACTTACAGTCCATCCACCAGTGCTATCCACCAAGCAGGTGAGGTTCATCACAGTGCCTCCCAGGTTGAAGGTGTACACGCCTGATGTTGGTGCATCACTACAGCTCTCTGTAACAGACAGAATAGTTTTAGAAGATGGTACAGCCACTGTTACTAGCTATTGGCTCCCTCCTATAGTGACATGTAACCAGGAAAGTAGCACCAAATCAGGCAGGAACTGGAAGACCTAAATCAACTTTCACATGTTTGTGACCCATTTGTATGCCATCTCAGTAAATAATTCATATTTCAATTAAATTCAATTTACCATTACCCTATATCCCCCAGAATGCTCTAGGTGTCCTAGGCAGATTATAAAAAATCCCTTGGGTTGCATTGACAATAGTTGGCCTTAAGCCCCAAAACATCAGGGGTTAAAACTTCATTAGTCCTCATATTGAAAGATGGTATAGCTTAGGTCATAAGTTTTGGGGGTTTGGTCAATAGCATAGGTGACCTTTGGTTTGTGTGCGATGAGAAATTTTAGACCGTATCTGACACTTGTCTTGGAAGAGATAATGCTTGAGTATAAAATATTGAATGACATTGTATGGAAACTTTCTTTCTAATTGTGGTGCAATGTATTGTTGTAATTAATTGCATATTATGCAATTAATTACAACTATACATTATATATTGATATGTTGTGTTATATGAATTTAATACTAATCAAATGTTTTTTAGACAGCAGGTCTTGAAAAAATCCAAGGCGGATGAAGTGTAGTTTTATTGAATGATTAATAAATGTATTTAAATATAGAAAAACGTTTACTGAAGAAATGGTCCCTAGCAGAAATTTATGTATAACTTACCCCACTGCCAGAATTGGGGACATGGCAATGTCTGAACCCCATCAGTTACCCTTGCCTCCCGTGTACGATCAGGAAATGTGCCAACCCACTCCGCCCATGTTATCACTGCAGTGAACAAGATTTGATGAATTAAGACAGTTGTAGTTAGTAACCAAATAGTTATTAAACTCTGTTTGTGCAAGTGGATCCCAGATCTATGAGGTATTTATAACGTAAGGATCCAAGAGTTTTCCTTTGTTATACAGTGGTTTAGTATAGGGAATGAATGTTTATTCCCTCCACTTGTTTCTCTCCACCCCTACCATAACGTCCCTCACATGCATTGTGGCCTTGAGACCCACGCAGCATGCCCCTGTGTTTACATTGTTTGATATAAGTTACAAGCTATCTCATATACTGCTTCAAATCTATCCATCCTCACCTTTTGTTTGATATGAGTTGGCATGTGTGGTGGAATTTATCAAAAGTGCAGAATTTATCAACTTATTTATTGTGTATTAAGTTTTGACATGATTACTGTTATTATAGTTAATATTCTTATTTATTAGATATCTTGCTAAAAATATTTCTTCTATCCAAGGGAATGGCTGGAAGAGCTGGGACCCTCCCAGAAGCCAGTTAACCGGTTCATCAACCTGTATTCTGTTTTGATGAATAAAAGATTGCTCTATCTATTTATCTATATAAGTCATAAAGCCAGCCTTTATTTGTGATGGGATGGAGTCAAGGTTCAGTGACCCCATGTGTACAGTCAGCTTGATCTGATGTGTTGTGACCACAGAAAAATGCATAATTGAATTATATGTTTGAGTCACTGGTCAAACTATATGCTTGGCTCAGGAGTGGCACAGTGCTCACTAAGTTCTTTCTATAGTTTTGAAGTCAATAAGCAAATGTATTGACCACATTATTGGCCATGAATTGCTCTACAACTCTGAAAGAAAAGCTAAAATGTGAATTTGAAGTATACCTAGCTTTTTCTTTGAACATTTTTCTTTGGATTACATTCTTCCCATCAACTACCTGAGAAAGTTTTAAATGTGGCATAATGATGTATGGTGAATAAGAATATTAAAATATAAACGTCCCCAATACGTCTACCAGCGTCAAACATTATGTAGATTGGTTATAAGGGTTAAGTCATCAGAAATTGTACAATTCACCTTCACAAATCCCCTTCAATAACTACAATTTAAGACAAAAATTAAAGTCAAAATATAGTTCAACAGAAGAGAACAGACTTTCTGAATCACCACAATATTGTACATATTCAGATATACCTAGTAATTATCATATTCCAGCCTAATTTAGCATAATTTATTTTGTCCTGAGCAACTCATTGCCTGCCTCCCTGACCCATAAGTGCTCCTTATATATTGTGGATGAGCTGAGCTGGCACAGCGGCCGGATGTATGAGCAATTCTTATCCCAACACTGGACGTTTATTGTTCAGACATAAGTCATGTGCCACTTCATTGCTATTCATAAGGTCAATATCAGTCTTGTATCTGAGAGTATAATATGCTGCCAAGATCTAACATTGAGTCATTTTAAGGTCATGCAAATATTTCTAGCTGTTGATTAATCATTTTCTGTTGAAAGTTTTATGGCTTTTAAACTTTTTTTGAAACAGAATTATCAACAACACCTATGCACACCAAAACATTTAACAGGGAGGGATGAGCATTCATTATTATTTTTTACACTATCATCTATAATATTAATTCTGTAAGAAAAAGGGGTAATTCTCCTCTGAAATTGCTGGAGGGATTGCAGTGACCTTTGTGCTGGACATGCTTTGGCATATTGGGAACCTGTTCAACTAAATTTTCCTAGAAATAAGGGTTTAATAAGGATTTTAAATTAAACTTACACCCACTTCTCTTACACCCACCTGTTTACATCTGACTTACCATAACAACACAGTAACTGGACAACAAGCAAACATAAATCAAATAGGTTCAATGCTGCGTCACTAGAGAGAATGTGTTGTCATAGAAACAGATTCTAAGCTGCATCATAAGTATGAACATAAGTCTGTAACATAATCCTCCTATTCGTCCTTTGTACTCCCTTCTCCTCCTCCTCCTCCTCCCTCCTTTCTCACAGTTTAAACCTCTTTATTCCTATTCTTCCCTCCATAATCACTCTAACAGTACCCTCTTCCCATCTTTTTCTCTCAAATTCCCTCTCTCCCTCCCTGTCTCGACCTTTTTGCCCAACCATCTTTTTAATATACATCCACCATTATCCATCACTTTAAGGTCACCCCCAAAAACCAACCTTTGAAATTTCAGGTTACAAAATTAATAATATACCAATCTTATATTATGCAAAGTTTTAATTATTTTAAGAACTACCAATCCTCCTCCTTCTCTTCCCTCCTCTTCCTACCTTCTCCTCCTCGTCTCCCTTCTCTCCCTCCTCTTACTGCCTCCTCCTCCTTCTACCTCCTCCTCCTCCTCCTTATCTATAGTCACATATAATCATAAATCATAGCGAGGAGGTTAAGTGCTTAGATTGGTGACTGTCAACAACTATTGGTGACTGTCACAGGTAACAGACTTGCCTCAGTCTCATGCATTCTGAATCTCTCTCACATTACCTCTGAATATGTCTCTGTGCCAGAACAGTGAGCGAAATAGGCATTAAAAGGGTCTAAGATAAGAATGGTAATATGGGTACTGAGTGACAGGGAGAAGCATCTGAAACTCACAGGATCAATGATTTATCATTCACTGACAGTAGATGTGGGTGCAATTAGTGTGTCCTGAGGGCTTACTTATGGGATTTTGTCTTTTCATGCAAAATTAGTAGAGAACCCACCTATAAACAGCTTCAGTATTCAGTTCCTTAATAGTAAAAACATGATTTTATACTCACTGGCTGCATTGGCCCCAGTAGGTCCTGTAGTATACAGGCACTGCATGGACTCCTCACCAGCCCCACACACTGCATCTCTGTGAACCTCTGGTATTGCCTACAAGTGTAGTATTATCATATTAACATCATAATTTGTCATTGATAACAATTAATAAATTTTAACGTAGATAGATGGAGCATTGTTCACCTTCCTATACAACTGCTTGAATGGCTTTCAGGCTTGGACGATTTGAATACTCTCATTTTCCCACCAGATGTGAAAATCCTTTTCTCACTTGTCAGGCCATGAATCTATTTTGGTCATACTGATTGGTATGGACACTAGCATTGTTGGTATTGAGATTGGGGGAGGGGAAGGGGCAGGGGGGGATTGTTTGGTGCAGTGGATAGAGAAGGTGGGGGTGGGATGTGGGATGTGGGGGGCTGTCTAGTAGAGGAATATATGATTAATTTATTCTTTCTCCCAGGTTTTAAAGTGGTTTTGGTTGTTTGGCCTCATCAGGTAATTTGGTAAGGTGTGTTCTTCCCTCCTGTTTAGTGCTTACATAAGGACTAGGTAGGGGCAGTAGTGTATGGCTACCTTTTTGGTTATTTTATTTTGTAATTTTTTATCATCATATTTTATATTTTAAGGGAATGGCTGGAGCAAATCTGGGAGCAAATCCTTAATGGTTCCAAGAGGTCTGTTGACCTGTTCATCAGAAATCTGTAAAACCCTTGATTAATAAAAGATTGTGCTATTCTATTCTATTCTATATGTATTAGATTTTTAATTATAGGGATATTATTTATCTGTATGGAAATTATTAAAATAGCTTAAGCCATTTAAAAGAGTACAGGTGTCAGTGAGAGCCTAACCTTGGGAATAATTATGTTTTAATTCCTCTCCACTCCACTGATGTTTTTGTATCCTTTTCTACATTTCTGGGAGGACTGGTCTCAACCCCTATGTTTCCAGTTTAACCAGTAAAACCCATTGGCTTAACCGATTCAAACCAAGCGAGGGGGGTTGCGACGTTGCTAAGAAGCTAGAAGCATTGTTAACGTCATATAAGCAGGAAGTTGACGTCGGTGGAAATGTCATAGCGCTATGGGCGAGATCATGCGTAATCTAACTGACAAAAACATGACAACCTGCATGATTTCTTCGCTCCTGGATTTATCATGGTCATTTCAACCTTCATATTTGGGAATTACTAAGAGAGGTACGACCATAGAAAAAGCAGAAAAAAATGTTGTAATTTTTCACCAAATTAGTTGACATTTCCTCCTCAAAGGAAATTATGACAGTTCTTTCAACTGACACATCACATGCACTGTGAAGAGGAAATAGAGGATTTATTCATGCAACATTTCATTAATAATCTGTTGCCGATATTAAATAGGAGGTTACTCAACTAATACAGATTTTTAATTTCTGAAAATCAACACAATATTGAATCTTCTGTGGAGTTTTCATTTACCACACGCTCTACGGTAAATCTGAGATGCAGGTGTCCGCAGGTGCTCAAAAAAGTGCCCATCGCAGGATATCAAGGGGAGGGAGACAGTTGTAGATAATGTTAGTCCTACACTGAGCCCCGATCTTGAATATATACTCAACTATAGAATAATAATGACACATTCAAGTGTCACAAATAGCTAATAAATGAATAAATTTCTGTATTTAATTTTCTTTTATTGATTGAGCTATAGACAAATGTTTAATACTAGAGATAATTATTTTTTAGAGCCATTTAAAAAGGACATTGGAAGAACATAAATTAGGTATATCATAGCGACACACTCAGACAAAAAGAATGATTGCCAGTATTCATGATAAAAGGTCGAAGTAAGGGAAATCAACCCAGGGCATAGGAGGGAAGGGGCATATTAATTTTGTGTTTATTTGGGGTTCTAAAGTTTTGATGGGGACGTTTCATGTCTGCTACAGTTTGCTATAATGTAGCAAGTAGGACACGCTTATTCTAACCGCATGTTTGCATGATTTGTGACATTTTGCCATGGACAATATTTTTAATTCTTTTCATATATCGAGGGCAACTAAATCCTTCAAACTTTTATGGAAAAAAACTCGGATTTTTGTATTCAGAATGAAAAAAAATTAAGAGAAAAAACATGGCATGTGTTCATGATGCCTTCAGGCAATACGTGCCCATACGACGGGAGTGCTTTAAGGCAATACATGCCCATGCTACTGGAGTGCTTGAAGGCAATACGCATTCTCCCAACGGGAGTGCTTGAAGGCAATATGCACCCTGAAAGGGTTAAATTTAGTCACTTAATGAATAAGTTGCTATTCTATTCTATCCATATTAGTTTTTAGGATTTTTTGTCCTAGCGATATTATCTGCATGGAAAGTTATTAAAATAGCTCAAGCCATTTAAAAGAATACAGGTGTAGGTGAGAGCCTAACCTCAGGAATAATTATTTTATAATTCCTCTCCTCTCCACTGATGTTTTTGTATCCTTTTCTACATTTCTGAGAGGACTGGTCTCAACCCCTATGTTTCCAATTTAACCAGTAAAACCCATTGGCTTAAATTTAGTCACTTAATGAAATATTCATGAGTAACCTGCTGTGGGTTTTAACCTGGGCGTAGCTACAGTTTCACCTCCTCCCCCCAGGTACTAGAAAAAGACCACCAATGCAGTGATCTACTCCTGGTAAAAAATGTACAAATGATATTCCTTGTGATAAACAACCAGTTTTAAATAACTTTTGCAGAATGGTTTTATTGGAAACTTTACAATATAATTCTGATATAGTGCTCAGTACTCACATTGCCAATTTGAGGGCCAAACTTGTGGATGAGAGACTGTCGGTCATTCACCACACATGCCTCCTCATTAAATGTGGCATTACATCGCCATTCATCCAGGGTCATGTTCTCCCGGTGGGCTGCCAGAAGGCAGGAGTGCGATGACAGGCCTTGTATTACCACCAACATGTGGTAGCTTACAGCAAGGTGCAGAAACATCCCCACCACTATATCTCTGTACTGTGGCCTTTTGTGTGACAAAGACAATAGATTTATTTATCTTCTGTAAAACTACTGCACTTGTAGCTCTGCTGTGGCTCTTTGTATGACTGCAATCCAATATTTATTGTTAAACTCATAAGTTATCACTCATACCTTAATTTCCTTATTATATTATATTATTGGCTATTGAAGAAAGAGAAAATGAGACCTAACATTGTTACCAAGGAAGACTAATAATTTACTGTGTCATCATTTAACATGAGTTGTCCCCTGCTCATTGTGTGATTACAATATAATTATTTGCCCTTTGTGAAACTATTACTCCCACATCTGTACTGTGTTGAATGTCCTACTGATGCTCCATTTTAATATTCACAGTTCTTTAAGCAACTCGTTAACTGCTATTATGCCTTGAGACAAGGTTTCAATTGTGGCCACAATTTGATAATCCAAATTTAAAAATCATACATATGTCAATACCTTTAACAGAATTATATGAAATGTAACAACTGTTGGGAGTTAAATAAGTACATATAAGTTCATATCACTGACTTATTAATGTCTATGTATTCCCGTTTCACCTCTAGAAGAGGGTAATAGAATGAGAGATGATTTCCACATTTGATAGTGGAGAAACTACACATCAGAAGGAATTCAGAAAACAACAATGTGGTGAGCTTCATTGACTTACCTGAGTCCTGAATCCTTGTATTCTCTCTCTATAATAGAGGTGATGTCAGGTGGTAATGATGGAGCCTCTGTGGACCATCCGACTTCAAACTGCAGTAATCAACTTAGTGAGTGGCAAGCAGTCAAGTGCCGTGCCTGAGCCAAGCAAATAGTTTGACCAGTGACACACACCTATAATTAGATTATGCATTTTTATTTGGTCACATGAAATCAGCCTGTACACATGGGGTCAGTGAACCATGACTCAATCACATCACAAATAAAGGTTACTTTATGACTTATTTAGATAAATAGATAAAGCCAAGCCAAGCATATAGTTTGACCAGCGACTCCAACCTACAATTGAATTATGCATTTTTATGTGGTCACATCACATCAGACCTAACTGACTGTACACATGGGGTCAGTGAACTATGACTCCATCCCATCACAAATGGTGCTTCATGACTTATTTACTATTTCCAGTTCTGTTGGTTTATTATTTACTTGTTGATCAAGTTTAAGTAAATACACAGTGCATATACAAGCTGATGGCAGTAGCAATTGGGTCAGATTTTCAGAAAATGTACAATTCAACTTCGCCAATCTTCTCAGATAACCCAAATTTCAGACAAAAATAAAGTTAAAAATACAGTTCAACCTAACTAAACAGGTTGCTAGAATCAATACAATGCCCAATATACTCAGATATACCTAGTATTGGCCAAATTGCAGTGTAATTTAGCAGAATTCACTAAATGTATACAGCTGCCAATTGTACATTTTCTGAAAATCTGACCCAATTATCCTATACACATTCTCCTCTAATAATTTATTTACACTAGAACTCCAGGTCAATTTATTCATTATAGAAGTCTATGGGAAAACTGGTATTTCTGGAATTTCCCCCAATAACAGACGATTGAATCATGCAATTTTCTTTAAAATCTGCATATACATAGCTGACATGTTATTCTACCCTCCCATTTAATAAAGGGGGTCATTCAACTAAAAAAGTTATAGAGCTGAACTTGTATCACAATGAGCTTTCCTCCTTGACATCAATAGTGAATGGAAGCAAACTTCACTCATCCCCAAAACACAAAATAATCTGATAACATCCTTTTTTTTGCTTTTTCTATTCCCATAACTATGTCCTTTCTCAAGACAAAGTTTGAAAAAAATACTTATATTTTTTCACGTATTAGTTTCTTGAATTCCCGCCTGCTGACGACGCTGGCATTTACCTTACGATGTAGGGGAACGATTTGGATGAAATGAATGGCATGAAATAATATACAACTTCGCTCGAACAACTGCGCCCAACATATGGAAACAACACAATTAAGTTTATCTTTAGCTCAAGATTTAATGCTATTTTTGAATATGAACGTTCTCTTAGGAAAAATAGCCGGTATCTCACTAACAGATGTCAATGCCCTAGACTGCCGAAAAAAAAAGATAGAAAAAGCATACATCAAATACCAAAGATAAGAGTGTGGAAACTCTCTTTACTCTCAAATATAAAAGAAGGTACACGGAATATTTAACAATCTATTCCGTACAATTTTCCGATTATTTATATTATTTTGAAGAACGATTTGAGAATGTACTGTTACATGTGGAAAGAAGTATATGGAAGGAGAAACAAATGAATTTGCAAAAGTATATTATCAACCTGTACTGGCTGCGTCATAAATTGCAACCTGTTGTAATCATGCACCATCTTTGCAAAATTATAAATGAGACGAGACAGTTTATATCATTATTTCATCACAAATCACACCGTACCATGTGATTATTATAGCAGAATGTAGTTTACATGCTGATCGTATATCCTCATAGATATTTATGTGGTAGGTATCATTTTTGATGAATGTTATTTTCATGTGCTAGACTAGATAGCATCCTACATTAAAGGTAATGGTTGGAAGAGCTGGGAACTTCCCAGAAGTCGGTTGATAGTCAATTCCATGCTGGATGATGTATGAATACATGTATAAATCAAGACCGTGTACTAGATAGTGTCATGCAATTCAAGGTCTTCCTATGGAGTATAATTATTTAGCTACTTTACCAGTAGTTGTCCACCCAGGAAGACTCCGAGCTTATTTTTTAAAAAAACTAAAAAAATATCAAAATTAATATATATAGAAATAATTAATAGATATCCTACTGTTTACTATCATTGGAATCAGCTCGATCTCATCTTTTCAAATATAGTAATATCTCAAAATCCTTTTTCTGCGACTGCGTCATTTTCCTGAAACATATCACATATACACTCCAAAAATTGTGTAAGGGCAGTGTCTTAAGATAATACAGAAAATTAGACACTAACGTCTTCCGAGAGAAAATGAGTCGCAAGTAGCAAAAGTGATATTTCTGTCATTCGTTCACAAGATCTCTATGTTGGAATGGTTTTATCTTTGGAGTGTCTAATGCTTGAGGTCACATAAATACATGTACCAAATGTCAAGATAGTGTATTAAATACATCTCCACATTTCCAAGCTCATCCTATAAATAGAAAAATAGACACTTGTTGGGTCACAGCGAGAGCCAAAAGGGGGGCCTCAGCGGGGCCAAGTGTTTTATCAACAAGTGTTTTACAAGTCTTTTAATTACAACATAAATTTGTGGAAATGTTTTAACTGTTGGAGTTGCTTAGGGATACTAGTAGCATGCTTATATGTACCAAATTTTAAGACAGCGTATTAAATATATCCATGCATTTCTAAGGTCACCTTATAGAGAATATTTTGATTACTTTACTAGTAAATGTCCACCTAGAAATACTACCAACAATTTCTCAAAACTAAAAAAACAAACATGATATAGAAATACATATTAGTTGTCCCAATGTTTACCATCATTGGAACCCACATGCTCTGATCTGCTCAAATAAGATGATCTCTCAAAATCAATTTTATCAACATATCACATTTTGTGACATCATTGAAGTAGGTCAGGGAACCCATATATAGCAAGCATCTATTTGGCTGATAGCGTACAATTAAAGAAGTGAAATTAATTTTCATATCTTGCAATATGCTGATGTATTCCTGTTAAAATCCAAAATGGACCCTTGTCATATTTTTATTTTTTTTATTAAGAGTATTTGTCAATCGATACAGGAACAAGTACATGTATAAGTAAACATAACAAAGTCAATAATCATAAGATATCACCTGTATACAAGAGGTAGGAAATAGCCTCAGTCCTAGTGAAACTAGGTCTGGTATGATTGGCCATTACCTGATGGTAAAACATAACTATAACTTGTAGCATAGACATGGAAAAAATAGGGCTATCTAGGTGGGTATAAGAAAACTACGGTGAAAAGGTGATGGATGAAGAATAGGAGTAGTAAGTGACATTATAAGTACAATGGTACCAAGCTTTCGGCCTTGGTTAAGGCCTTAAAATTTATATAAGATTCGATATTTCTCGATTCAGCATCAAGGTTATTCCATAGTATTGCTGTTTTTCTTTGAACACAGTGAAAGTCATAAGAAGTAGATTTAGGTCTCTGTGTCAAAAGAATAGGACCATCCCATAATCTAGTATTTCGGTTGTTATTGTTGAGGAAGTTTGGCTTTCTACTCCTCTTAAAAGCAAAATTTAGTACATGAGCTTTTCTACGGTCGTCTAGTTTGGGCACACAGGCCAAGCGATGAACAAAAAGAGTGTCAGTTAACCTAGGTAGTTTTAGAGCCACCTTTAAGCATTTGTTTTGTAAGATCTGTAGTCTGTCCAGTTCACCCGCTACACATCCACTATAGATAACATCACCATAGTCAAATAGAGGTAAGATATGATCCTTGAAAATTTTCATTAAGACATAATTCGGAACCATCTTGGCAATTCTTCTCAATAAATAAAGTTTGTGACTGACATTCTTGTGGGTTTCTCTAACTTGTACGTTATATTTCAGTGCACTATCCAGCGTGATGCCTAGATATTTATAATTTGTTACATTTTCTAGTTGGGTATTATTTATAAAAAGGTTTGGTTCGACATGACCTACTCTCGATCTAGGGCCTCTGAAGTGCATACATTTGGTTTTTGATATGTTAAGTGTGAGCTTGTTGGCCTGGCACCAATTGAAAAAGTTTTTCACATCCTCTTGTATTTTAGCATTTAGAGAGTTAACATTATTTTCAGTACAGTAGATAACAGTGTCGTCAGCAAATAGTTTAACCTTACAGTGCACAAGACAGTCTTCAACATCGTTTATATACATTAGAAACAGTAAAGGACCTAATATGGAACCTTGAGGTACCCCATACGAGATATTTTTAACAGTTGACAAAGTGCCATTACAAGAGGTGACTTGGGTTCTGTTTGATAAGTAGTTGCGCAGTAAGTTCAATAAATTGCCTTTAATACCGTATTTTTCTAGCTTTGACAAGAGAATGTGATGGTTTACCGTATCAAAGGCCTTTTTCAGGTCAAAGAATACGGCAAAGGTTGTGGCACAATTGTTTCTTCCATTAAATATGTCATCAGTTAAGTCTGCTATTGTATCGAGAGTCGACCTCATCTTTCTATAACCGTTTTGTCTATCAGAAATAACATTGTTGTTTTCAAAAAATTCTATCAATCTGCTGTGGATAATTTTCTCTAAAGGTTTCGACTGGATAGGTAGTTGTGTGATAGGCCTATAATTCGACATACACGACTGATCACCTCCTTTGAACAAAGGGCTAACCGTGCCCCTTTTCCATGAGTCAGGTATAAAGTAGGTAGACATGATTCTATTAAAGATATGTGACAGAGTGGATGGAATCGCCGTAAAAACATCTCTAAACACCATAGATTTTATAAGTTTTATGTTGCTGGATTTATTTGTATCTCCTTAGCAATCTTCAATATCTCTTCTGGGGAGGTTGTTATGGTATCAATTGAATTTTGGCATTCTTGCCCTCTGAAGTTCCACGGAGCATCAATTTGGCTAGCAAGAGTTTCACCTATCAAGACAAAGAAATCGTTAAATTTTGTTGCTACTTCCGTGACAGGAACAGGCAAGTTTGAATGACCGTCTATTATATTCAGTTCTCTATCACTGTTTTTTGATTTTTTGGGTAGGATTTGGTTGACTAAGGCCCAGAAATCTTTGCTATTGTCTATACATTCGTTGCTTAATTTAGACAAATATTTTCTTTTTGCTTTTCTACATAGTTTTGTAACATGGTTTCTCATATTTTTTGCAGCCAACCAGTCGGCATGACGTCTTGATTTTTTGGCTTTACGTAGCGCTCTGTCTTTATCTCTAATAGATATTAGTAGTTCATCGGTAACCCAGTTTTCCCTAGGGGGAGTTATTTTTCTTTTCATTACAGGGTATAAATTGTCTAAAATATTAGTAAGCATGAAAAGAAATTGATCCCAAGATTTTTGAGGATCATCAATAGCCAATACACAGTCCCAGTCGGTATAACGTACTGCGTTAATGAGGTCAGTAGAGTTATAGTTTCTATAGTTTCTGTATTCTACTATTTTACACTTCTTCTTCTTAAATTTTTGTTTTTTCAAAGTAGCAAATGTCATAAGGTGATCGGCGACCCATACATCTATCACACCACTAGAGTTGATATAATCTTCCTTACAAAGGATTAAGTCTATACAAGACTCTGAGACTAAGTCCCTATCTATTCTTACATCATACCGAGTAGTATCTTTAATTAGTTGTGTGAGACCAAATTCATGAGCAACATCAATCAATCCGATAACATATTGGTTGTCTGTTTCAAACATATTATTGTTAAAGTCACCAGCTACTACAATATCACAGTTGGTATTATCAAATGAAGATAGGTTATCATGAAGCTCTAGGAGGAATGAATTACGATCTCCATCAGGAGGCCTGTAGACCCCTATAATATGTAGGTTTCTCTTATTTTCAAACAAAATGGTGCAACACAATGTTTCAATATTAGCATTTGATTTGTTGAGATTTTGTACAGCTTTATATGTTATACCATTTTTGATGTAGCAGCCAATACCACCTCCTGCTTTGGTAGATAAATCATTGTTTAGTACTGCTCTGTCATTTCTCATGATGTCATTGTAACCTTGCATTTCATGATCTAGTGATCTGTCAAATTTTGTTAAGAACGTTTCTGTACAGATAACGATATCAGGGTTAAGTGGGCTAATAGCATTCTTTAAATTAAATTGGTTAGTTTTTAGTCCTCGGACGTTTACATTTATGATACTGAATCCATCGATTACAGGGTTTGGGTTGTCACCCATCAGAAATATAACTAGGGATTACATTGTTCTCAGTACACCTATAATAATGAGGATGATGAAAGCATGTGAGTACACACCCAATAATGAATAAAGCAAGTAGGAAAATATGTAGAGAGTCAATGGCGCTCTCTACAACTCACTAAGTACAAATAAATGACTAAAACTTGGACTAGAAGGATTAACAGGTCTTTTCAGACTATCCTCAAGAGACTAGAATAAGATAAGATAAGACAAACAAAATAAAATAAAACTGACGTTACATAGAGATCATGCGAACTAATAATGTACATAAGGCATGGGTACAAAGCCGTCGGCATCACTATTATACAGAGTTGTAGGCACTATTAGGAACCATTTTGGTATACACCTGGGATTGAACACACAGGTGTTTAGACTACCCTTTCTTTCATTATTAATAGTTGATAGGTAACAGTTAGACATATTTTTCCTGGGACTGAACCTCGCAGGCAAACATAGATAGGTGTTCGATCATAGAATATTATCATTACCCGGGTCTGAACCACACAGGCTATCATAGACAGGTGTTATTAATTTACTTTTCTTCTTACTTTAAGAATAGTAGCAGTGTATAGGTAACTATTAGTCCTAGTGTTATTACCCGGGACTAAACCACACAGGCAAACTAGGCTTTAGAAAACTCAATCCTAGATAGGTTAGAAGTCAGATCTTTGAAGTAATCGTTTTCCATAAAGAATAATATGTTCGCTTCAGCGTTTCTCCATAAGGTACAACTTTGTTTGTCAATGAGTTCTTGTGATTGATGGATCCCGTCCTCCAGGAGTGCATAGCTGTGCTTGACAGTTCTTCCGTTGGTCATATGAATTTGTCGTGTAATCCACGGAGTGATGACATGGAAATTTGTGTTGATTTCTTGTATGTGTTTGTTGATGACAATGATCGCTTCATTCAGTATTGACTGTTTTTCGGTAGTAAAATTAGAACAGAACCTCTTCAAATCAGCCCCGATGATGGGGCATGTTATTATTGGAGCGTTTTTGTACTGACCTCGTAATCTACCAACATTAGTTGCGATGGTTGATTTCATAAATTCCACAAGTGGGTCGGAAGCCTCCCAATTAAAGAAGAACATGTTATTTCCGTTGTGATCAGTATTGACTGTTTTTCGGTAGTAAAATTAGAACAGAACCTCTTCAAATCAGCCCCGATGATGGGGCATGTTATTATTGGAGCGTTTTTGTACTGACCTCGTAATCTACCAACATTAGTTGCGATGGTTGATTTCATAAATTCCACAAGTGGGTCGGAAGCCTCCCAATTAAAGAAGAACATGTTATTTCCGTATCTGTCCTTTTTCTTAGTTGTGATGTCACAGACTCCGGCCATGAGAAATATCATAGAAAACTGGTGTAGTTGTAGGAAGTCACTAGCTCGGTCACAGATTAGTTTGAATTTACCTCCAGGATAGACATGCACATTGAAGTGGAAGTCTGGTAGTTTATTTTGGAATGTCCATAAGGGGTTTAGTTTGGTAGATAATTTTCTGCCGCGTGAATCAGAGAAGATATTCACCTTAATTTGAGTTCCGTATGTCGACGATGCCATAGCCAGCGTGTTGTTTACAAATGACTTTCCGGAAGTTAACGGAGAACCGTGCGCACTTCCTCAAGTACTTTTCCGAGGGCATTACGGAAACCTTCGGCAATCCCCGTGACTTGTTTGGCGTTGCGAATATCTTTGCCAACGCCCCACTTTTTGTTCTCTGTGCACTCATACAAGTGCTTATTTCCAGTTGAGAGGAGAAATTCACGATGACTCTTATTCTGGCGGAATTTAGCCATGAGAACCCGGAGCATCACATCGTCCTCCCTTGTTAGCCATTCGGGATTGTCCGTCGGCAGATCTCGTACAAGTTGTTTACATTTTCTCGGACATGACTCGTTGGCGATGGTTAACGCCAGCTCGGGTTGACCAAAATGCAGAGCTTTCTCCGCTTGGAACCAAGCCTCTGACGTCTTGTACACATATCCAGAATCATTATCTACTATACGACATGGACTGAAGTTTGAGAGAAGTGCTCTCTCACCTTTGAAGCCAATACCTCCATCACCAGTGTTTTCAATGGCGGTGGCATTCAGATTGACGTTAACTGGGAGTTTGTTCCACTCGCCCCATTTGTATTTGCGATCGTTAATGGTTAGGTTGAGACCACAAACTTTTACTGACCTGAACCCGTCCACCTTTCTAGCAACATATGCAAGGCCCCGGAGATCAGCTTGCTTCTTTCTGTCAGTCACTGACAGGTCATCGTTGATAAATACACCTGCAAAACCAACCTTCAATTTGTGAGCATTCTTGAATAATGCCGACTTCTGCTCAGCATTACGGAGATGTATCATGAAATTCCTTGATTTTCCTTCACGCTTCTGACCCAGTCTAAAAGCTCGGAGGGTATCCCTGGCTGTAAAGTCAACCCCCAGGTGAGTGAGAAGACCATCAACCTTTTCTCTTAAATCCTCATCGTCATCTTTGTTAAGCCCTGTCACAACCACATTAAGCGATCGCTTGAGTCTGTCAGTGTCATCGACTCGTTCGGCGACCGCTGACACCTCCTTCTCGTCCCGGTCTGATTTGGCTTCCAACTGTGTCAATCAATTTTTTAGTTTGTTGTTTTCCTTTTTTTCCTTCTCTAATTCCAACCTTAGGAAGTTCAACTCAGAGCTGTTATTTCTCACAATATTGTCGAGAACTAACAACCAGCAGGCCAGTCATCCAGTCCCAACTCGTCCGCCATTATGGGGTCTGCCGCCATCTTCCCATTATCGTCCCGCTCAAAAAGCATCTCGTCCGTTTTTGACTTTAGAGGAAAGATTAATCAATGATCCAATGTTGTATGGCTGCTCTAACCATTCATGGATTGGAGGGGCTAATATGGAGTCTCGAACCTAGCTGGTGCAACTAAATCAGTGAGTTAAGATAGGAGCTTGTGTGTAGCTACATGTGTGCGTCTTGGTGGAGAAATTTGAGGTGATATATAATATAATAAGTCATATAATAATATCATATAATAAGTGGAAAAAATCTTGTATGAAGCAAGTGATCAGGATCAGGGTTTAAACACTGTCCTGGTGATTGCTTTATAAAGTATATATAGATAAATTGTTGTGGTTGTAACTGTGGGATTGGAAATTATGTTTGTGACAGTGACAGTAAATTTGCTTTACCAAGTTCTGTTTTGAGATTTATACAAACATTTAACAAAGAAGGCAAGCCCATATGGAAACAATAAACCTGACTTGGCCCCAACTAACTGTGCTGAGAGGGAGCAGTGTCAGTGCCATATATGTCAGGCTCCGTAGCTTGGATAAGGAAGCAATGAACCTGACTTGGCCCCATCTAACTGTGCTGAGAGGGAGCAGTGTCAGTGCCATATATGTCAGGCTCTGTAGCTTGGATACAAGGTACACTCATGACGGTCCACAGAGGCTTCAGCAGTACCACCTGACATCACCGCTATTATAGAGAGAGAATACAGGGATTCAGGACCCAGGTAAGTCAATGATAGCTCACCCCATTGTTGTTTTCTGTATACCTTCTGATGTGTAGTTTCTCCACTATCAAATGTGGAAATCCTCTATCATTCTATTACCCTCTTCTAGAGGTGAAACAAGAATGCATGGACTTTAAAAAGTCAGTGAGTAATATATGGACTTATTTGAGTAATAGTTTCACAAAGGGCAAATAATTATATTGTAGTCACACAAAGAGCGGGGACAACTCATGTTAAATGATGACACAATAAATTATTACTCTTCCTTGGTAACCATGTTAGGTCTCATTTCCTCTTTCTTCAATAGCCAATAATATAATATTATAAGGAAATTAAGGTATGAGTGATAACTTATGAGTTAAACAGTAAATATTGGATTGCAGTCATACAAAGAGTCACAGCAGAGCTACAAGAGCAGTAGTTTTACGATAGATAAATAAATCTATTGTCTTTGTCACACAAAAGGCCACAGTACAGAGATATAGTGGTGGGGATGTTTCTGCACCTTGCGGTAAGCTACCACATGTTGGTGGTGATACAAGGCCTGTCATCACACTCCTGCCTTCTGGCAGCCCACCGGGAGAACATGACCCTGGATGACTGGCGATGTAACGCTACGTTTAATGAGGAGGCATGTGTGGTGAATGACCAGCAGTCTCTCATCCACAAGTTTGGCCCTCAAATTGGCAATGTAAGTACCAAGCACTATCTCAGAATTATATATAGTAAAGTTTCCAATATAACCATTCTGCAAAAGTTATTTATAACTGGTTGTTTATCAGAAAGAATATCATTTTTACATTTCTTACTAGGACTAGATCACTGCAATGGTGGTCTTCTACTAGTACCTGGGGGGAGGAGGTGAAACTGTAGCTGCACCGAGGTTAAAACCCACAGCATGTTACTCATGAATATTTCATTAAGTGACTAAATACCTACACCTGTACTCTTTTAAATGGCTTGAGCTGTTTCAATAACTTTCCGTACAGATAAATAATAATAACAATGGTGGTCTTTTTCTAGTAGCTGGGGGGGGGAGGAGGTGAAACTGTAGCTGCGCCCAGGTTAAAACCCACAGCATGTTACTCATGAATATTTCATTAAGTGACTAAATGTATGCCAATGGGTTTTACTGGTTAAATTGGAAACATAGGGGTTGAGACCAGTCCTTTCAAAATATAGAATAGGATACAAAAACATCAGTGGAGAGGAGAGGAATTATGAAATAGTTATTCCTGAGGTTAAGCTCTCACCTACACCTGTATTCTTTTAAATGGCTTGAGCTATTTTAATAATTTCCGTACAGATAAATAATATCCCTTTAATTAAAAATCTTAAAAACTAATACATATAGAATAGAGTAGAATAGCACAATCTTTTATTAATCAAGGGTTTTACAGATTTCTCAAAAACAGGTCGACAGGCCTCTGGGAACCATTAAGGATTTGCTCCCAGATTTTCCAGCCATTCCCTTGAAATATGAAATATGATAATAAAAAATTAAAAAAATAAAATAACCAGAAAGGTAGCCATATACAGGACTACCGCCCCTACCTAGTCCTAAACACTAAAGAGGAGGGAAGACCACACCTTTCCAAATTACCTGATGAGGCCAAACAGCTAAAACTGCTTTAAAACCAGGAAGAAAGAATGAATTAATCATATATTCCTCTACTAGAAAGCCCCCCAACATCCCACATCCCATCCCTACCTTCTCTATCCACTGCACCAAACCATCCTCCCCTGTCCCTTCCCTCCCCCAGTCTCAACACCAACAACTCTAGTGTCCATACCAATCAGTATGACCAAAATAGATTCACAGCCTGACAAGTGAGAAAAGGATTTTCACATGTGGTGGGAAAATGAGGGTATTTAAAATGCAATTCCAAGCCTGAAAGCCATTCAAGCAGTTGTATAGGAAGGTGAACAATCCTCTATCTATCTACATTAAAATGTATTAATTGTTATCAATGACAATATGATGTTAATGCGATAATACCACACTTCTAGGCAATCCCAGAGGTTCACAGGGATGCAGTGTGTGGGGCTGGTGAGGAGTCCATGCAGTGCCTGTATACTACAGGACCTACTGGGGCCAATGAGTAGTAAGTAAGGTAGCTCCAGCCCCCCTATTTATATACGTTAAGTACTGAAAACCCCTACTATATAGGTCACTGAGGGTCTAGATAGGTCACAGGCTAAAAATATCAGGTCAGTAGTTCCACTAATTACTCGCAGGTGGCGCCACCCTATATTATAGTTCCACTAATTACTCGCAGGTGGCGCCACCCTATAACCTAGTTCCCCCATATTCTAACAGGGGGAGCCTTTATCGTTTTTAGATGCTGTCAATAGGTGGTGCCACTATACCTTTTTAGTTGGGGTGACTACGCCACCCCCACCCCCACCACCACACCACTCCATCATTAGACCCCAACATAAGAGAGTACACCTAAACACCCACAGGTGGAAGCACTGACTAAAACAAAAAAAGTTTGGCAGATTGACAATAGGAGGTAGATTGGTTAACTAACTAACTAATGACCAACCAATTAACACACACCCACCTTATAATTGGAAAGAGAGTTATACCAAGCACACTCAAACACACCCCTCCTTAATTGGATTAACCTTAAACATATTATTACAAACCAAAAGGAATCAGCGGACAACTTTACTCATATACCATTTTTATTACTCTAACTGGATCTGTTTTATTTGCATTGTTCCATGGAGAGAAATTAGGGTTACGTAAGAAGTACACAACCGATTTATATCAACACCGGATTTTACCCACATCTAATTTGGATTTACACCTATTTTCAAGTATGGATACACACCATCAAACCCCATTTGACATATTGGTGGAAGCAGCGATGATTGCTAGGAACATTGTTTTGCAAGAAGAATTAGACAGTACCATTGAACCAGTAACAGCATTAGAACCACCCCCCAAACACACTAATGTTGGAGACAAGAAAAAAAAGAAAAGTGTACAAGGGGGTGAAAAGTCTGTGATAGGGCGTCCCAGAATTAGAGATGTTGATGGCGCAGAGGGGGGAAGAAAATATAGGTGTGAGCACTGCAATTGTGCCTTTAAAGCAAATTCTAACCTGTCTCGGCACAGAAAACATAAACACACACACCCTAACATACCCCTAAAATGTAAACATTGTGGTTTTACGTACGCACGAAATGATTACCTAGTAGCTCATTTAAAAAAAGGATGTAGCGGTGATCGATACAATTACAAAGTTTAAAACACTCCCAACCTTAGAATATGCTAGTCTTTTACAACGTATAGAAACTATGTAGGGAATGTAGATTTATAAAGCTATGATAGTATTTTGAACCAATTATGTATAGGTTTTCTACATAGAAATTACTTAGATGGATAGTTGGGGTAGCTAGCTAGCTAGCTACATAGATAGATAACTAGATAGTTAGATAGATAGCTAGATAGATACAGGTGGTTTATACGCATAACTAAGCGAGCTCTTTACTACCGCTTTTAAACCATTTAACATTTTTTACTTAGAATGATACTGAGAATGATATAGATGTTTGATTAGAATAGAGGAATCAGGGTTAGGGGAAAAAGAAACTGAAGCCATCCAACTAATTACACTAGCGTTCTATTAACCACAACTCAAACACATAGGATAATTAGGATGCCAACCTACCCCTAGCTTTAAGTGTTAATAGTAGGAGGCACAGTAACAACCCGTAATTTTCCCACCCCTCATAATTAACCCAGCTAATTCTGTAATTGATTTAGGGTTGGAGTGCACCAAAACACCCTTTTAGTGAGTGGTGAACCACTTTTCCCCCTATTTTCCCACCACTAAACTTATTCCTCTCAACCCTCGAGTTAACACACACACATTATTTTACAATGTGTGAGGGTTAATCATTTGATAATTGGGGGAGGGAATGCTTGTGTTATGCGGTGTTTGGAAAAGACCAACACCCTCATTTTATCCGCCGTGCCCAACTGATTCACCCAATCAAAATTGACCCCTGCACTGCTCTCCAATCAACGAGATGATACACCTACCAACGCATCAAGAACATTGAGGGGCGGAGCCAACAACCATTCTCGGACAATAAAAGACCGATCAAGTTTTGAGGCAAACCACTTGGAACTTTCTGTTTCATTTGATTTGATTCGACCAGAAAAAACTTGCTGTTTTTCTGACCTGTTTCCACGACTCATCTCTATCCACCACGACTCATCTTCTACAATGTCTAACTCTCGGGTAAGCAGCTGTCTATCATGACATTATTTTTTATTTTTTAAATGTTTTAAATGTTTAGGACGCACAAGGATTTTTACCCAAGGTTTACTCGATAATACATTTGGAGTAGTGAACCTTGGGAGGACCGATTTTACCACTTTACCCTTTTTTATATTGAATGTTTGTCGAGGTTAGTAATACTTCGTTGTTTTGGCTGGGGAAAGCAACAGGAAGCACAATTTACTAACCCCGGATTTATCACATGTGTTCAATATAACTATGTTGTATTATTTGTATTATCTTTTGTATTGACGCTTTATATTATTTTTTAAATTATGCGTTACTATGTTAGAACTATATATGAGTCTAATTTTGTGAGGTTAGTAATACTTCGTTGCTTTAACTGGGGAAAGCAATAGGAAGCACCATTTACTAAGCCCGGATCCACCACCGCTTTTTAGACTCAAACCCTAAGTAGGAATTAAGCTTTGCATTACGTTGGTTAATGATTGAGACTGATATAGAATGTTTGGTAATACTTCGTCGTTTTAACTGGGGAAAAATGACAGGAAGCACCATTTACTAAACCTAATTCATCTACTCAATCACCACCCAAATATACTCATTCAATAAAAAAGTGGTAGGAAGCATGATTTATCATCTACCCCTTTTTTTATTTTAGTCTAAAAGTGTAAAGATGGTCGGACGAGGACGTGTGACGAGAGCGTCTTTATTATGTCTGGACGACCATGTTGAAAACTGCGACCCCCAGGAGGAGGTAGCTCTTGACAACCTTCTGGCAACCATCGCTGAACCCCCACGAGAAGAGGTAATTTATCATATACGCTGAATCTGAACAGATTATTACTATAACCACATTTTATAGGACTATATGTGTCTGTGTGCTACTTTAAAACATTAAATTTGGAGTGAATTTACTTACACCCATTTATAGTACACTCAACTTATCCCCTACTGAATAGTTTTGTATTTTTTATTCCCTACTTAAAAGGTTTCCCCGACTCCTGAACCGCTCAAGAAAAGACGTCTGGATAAGGTGGGGGGCGAGGAGGAGCAGGACAACGCGGAGAAGGCTAGAGAGGGGAACGGGGAACAACCCCCCAAGATTCGCAGACCTGATTCCCCAACACCTGGGAGCTCCAACTCCAATTCAAACCTAACCACCCCCAAGATTCGCAGACCTGATTCTTTGCTCGATTTCCCAACACCTGGGTGCTCCAACCCCAAACCAGACCTAACCACCCCCAGACCCCCCAATGCTATAGACAATCCCCACATCCCATTTTCTGCACTTTCCACACCCCCTCCACCCCTCCAGTTTTTCCCTCCCCCACCCCCATCCCCATCGGATGTGCAATCCCCACCCCTCATGCCCAACCCGTTTCACATTGATGACCCGATGCCTGTTCCCACTCGGAGATACGGCTTCGGTGAGATGATTGACCTTGAGCATTCTTTTTACAAGGGGCACCCTCGCTTCTATGTGAGAAGGTGGGAGAGAATCCCAAACACATCGCTTACAAAGAGAACGACAAAGGGGGCCACTCTGACCTACCGCCGCTTCAATGTTCTTCTGGAGAACATGGACAGGTTCATTGAAGCGCTTACGGAGAACTGTAGTGGCAGAACAATTTGCGTGCATTTGGGGGGGAATATATATGCTACTGTGGAGCAGGGGTGGACAGGTTTGGATATTAGACAGTGGTTCTTGGCCCAACCACATCACTACACACTGACCGCCACTAAGAGGGGTATATTTTTGACCCCCAATGAGACAATAGCTTTATACACATCAATGAAGGAAGTAAAAAGAGACTTTTCACACCTATTTTCGATAGGTGTGAAGTGTAAGCATGACAACAGTGGCGGGGATGGGGATAGGTGTTGGGAGTGTAACCCCGTTCCTCGAGCCCATCACCCACTCCACCTTTCCCCGCTATAAACTTAATCCCGAATCTTCAATGTTAAAGAATTTAAAGTGTGGACATACCTTGTCAATGAATACAAAGTTGCTGTGTGTTTTTTTTAAAAAAATAAACAAGAAACATGAAATTGCTGTTTTTGTTCTTTATTAACCTCACTAGAATCGTGACAAAAGTAGTACATATATTCACAAACATGGTTTGAATTGACACAATCGCTCTAAGATTTTTTTTTCAACCTACTTTTTAAGTTTGTCTTGCAGTTCTGTGCGCAACACACTTTTTACAGCCGCATTTATCGATATTAGGTTGGGGATGGAAACCTTAACAGTGTTTTTAACCACAGGGGATTTGTAGGAACATGTTGAATCACAAAAACAGAAACAAGAATGTAGACCCTTTTTAAGTTTTGATACCATTGTTACAGTAGTGGGTTTCTGGGAAGGCTCGGGAGGCCTGGGGCGTGGCTGCGTCCACACGGGCAGCACTAGAACCTTGGAATAAATACACTGAGTGGGCTCGTCTCTACTCACTTATGATATTACAGTCGCCGTGTCTGCACTTCTTCTCTCTCACCGAATCTATTCAAAATTTAAACTGTAGGATAGTCTATTGACTATTACCTTTATTGTAGCATTAATACTGGGGACACACAGTATTATATCACTGGTGGAGAAGCCAATTAAGATCGTGGTTAATTGTGTATTCTGTACACGAATTATCCCCTAACTTAAGGGGTGGAAAGTTTGCTGAAATTGAGCAAACCTTTCCACTACCTGGTGAGTAGAGAAGCTCCAGTCAGGGAGGCTAAAGATAGCCCACCTGGGAAAAGCAAGCCAGCTTTCTCTGGGTGTAAGGAGACCTGAGAGGAGTAAGCAGCAGTCATGTGGGAGGAAGATACAACAGACTCCTACATTGAGTGACTGAAGGATAGACAGACATCCAACTACACAGAGCATCTCGCCATGGCCATCACAACAGCCCAGAGAGTTCTTTCAGAACAGGAGAAGGAAGAAATTATCTTGGAGGCTATCACTAAGAACTTTGTGGAAAACTATTGGTATAATGTTAAGCATAATATCCAGGTGACCGAAATACCCGCCTCTGACCCATCAGTTTGGTTAGGCGAAGATTGGGACGCTGAATTGGCAGAAACAAAGGATGTTAAAGCTTAAAAACTATCAAGTTGTGCCGAATCCAGGGGATGGGAAAGTGAGATCATTACCATCGATCTCATATGTGTAGTGTATATGTATAGCCTGGAGGACTTAGGGGAACCATGAATGTCCATCATGGGAACCCGGAAGACAAGGGCCCCAAAGAAGCCTAGACCGGGGTACATGTTTTCTGATGTCTGGAAACGTCTAAGGAGTGGGGGAAACTATTTAGCTAAAGTACAGCTTCCCCGTGGTCAAATGGACGAAGAGAATGAAATTCAAGAGCAACCACTCCTTCACGACCAAGTAAGAGCATTGCGTCAGAACGCCCAACCGTCAACATCAACGGCTGAGGGCGTCCAACCCTCTACTTCAACCCCAATTGCAGATAAGAAAGTCAAGACAGAAGGGGATGAAGGGGCGCTAGCTGTGGATATTTTGGGTACTCCTACCAAAGTACAATATCCAGAGTTGGAGGAATTAAGACACTGGCAAAGAGACAATGAGTTGGCAGGGGGCTTTGGTGTTGTAGGTCCCCTAAAAGAAGGTCCGGATGACGACGACGGGGATTCTCAGAAATCCACGCTGTCGGGATCCAAGTATAAGTCAGTGCTGACGCCAGGAAAACATCACAATTCTGGCAGAGAACAGTTCAGGGAGGATCCCAATAGAAGGGGCTATGAGAGTGAGGGAAACCAACAAGATCACTTGACGGTCCCACAAACAAAGAACAATAGGGAACGTGATCGGTTGGATCTATCTTCATTCTCAGATTGGAGTCTCTCTAATGTGAATGGTGATGGCACCCTGAAGGTAAACAGGCCTGCTAAGACTTATGAAAACATAATGGCGTCGAAAGAGGATAGTGAAGGTAGGGGTTCTGAAGCATTAGGTGCGACCGGTGGTGTGCCTGAGGCAAAATCTGCAGGGGACAGATTCAGAACGTACGCTACAATGCACCTGGAAGGAGCAGGTGCAGTGCCACAGATGGATCCTCAAAGAAAGTACATCCAGGAACTAAAGAGGAGGGATGAGCTGATTCTGTTTGAGCAGAAAAGGGCTCAAGATCTGGAATGTGAATTGCAACAGTTCAGAGAGGACCGGATTGACTTGGAAACTCAGAACAATGTTGTGCGGCAAGAGTTAGATATGTGCAGGTACAAAAGTGATGAACTGGTGCATACCTGTACAATGGAACTGGATAGGATGGAGATAGACCATAGGCAGGAGGTGAACGAACTTAGGGAAGTAATAAGAAAGCTGCAGATAAGAAACAGACTACTGGAAGTTCAGGCAGTGCATCAACCTACGCCGAAAGTGCCCACTATGGATAGACCAACTCAGACAATCCAGCATGAATTGCCGCGGCCACAACAGTTCCCAGGTGAAGAGACAGGTCAACACTTTGACATAAACGATTCATATGGTAGCATCTACAGAACAGCTATGCCTCCAGCACCATCAATAAGGGGATTAAACAACAGGTTGGATATCCCTCAAAACACGCCACCGCCGGCGTACAATAGAGACTTGGGACGAGAAATTCCAAGGCCAACGGCGCCTCTTAAATTGGATGGTTATCAAAGTGTGAGCAGGCACAGTGTGTATGTCCCACAGCAGTCTATAGGACGAGAAAGTTCCAGAGATCCCTTCCCAGTACAGGGAATAAGCCCAATAAGGCCGAGGCCCACACGTGTACATGTGGAAGAAGGTCCAGGTTACAACACACATGGGCAAATAGGATCTGTGGGGCGTCAGAACAATGATTATCTGGTCCAACGCCAATGGGAGATGGAAGACCCTGGCGATGACGAGTTCAAAAGGGGCAGAGTCAGGCACTCGAGACAGATGCCCATGGGAGCTCACAGAAGGTCACGCCAGAAAAAACAGATGGATGACAATTCAGATGAATGGGAGGATGATTGGCTGACGGATTCGTCATCGTCAGATGACGAGAAAGACAGCAAAAATCATCTCAGAATGATCAGCAACAGGGCGGTGAAACAGGTGACAAAAGATAGTGCGTCAGTCGCCAAAACACTGGCAGCACCGCCCGAGAAATTTTCAGCGCCAACGACGTTAATGTCGGCGGCGCAGTTCTTGGCCGACTACGAGGAATATACTGATTCCTTGGGGGCGTCTAGCTCACTGAAGGCACAGGGAATAAAGAAGTTTTTGAAGGGTAAGCCCCTAGACTTCTATAAACAGTATAGGTCGAGGAATCCTACGTCAGGATTTGAGACCTTCAAAAGAAAATTTCTGGAAAAGTTTAAGAAGCTGTCCTATCACGAACGCATGAAGGACTACAGCAGCCGCAGACAGGGCAAAGATGAATCCTTACAAGAGTACGATGCCGAAATGGATCTACTTTTGGCTAAATCTGGTGTCGATGACAAGACACAGATGAAGTTTTACATAACAAATCTTAAGCCCAGTTTGTCAAAGAGAGTCATGGCCGATAATCCGAAAACCTTGGATGAGGCCATGGAGGCGGCGAATCGCCATGCTGTTAGTGATGAGGCTAAAGAGGAAGAGCACCAGGGCTCTACTACGGCGGTAATCAACCTGTTAAAGAACATGGCAGCTGGGGAAACTACTGACGACGAAGACAAGAAAGTGTCTTTCAAGAAGAAGAGTTTCAAAAAGCCTTTTACTAAGAAATTCATAAAGAGAGACAGCAGTGTAGAGTCAGTGACGCCAAAGGCAGGTACTCATATGTGTGGTAATTGTGGAACGTCAAGTACCCCCAAGAAGAAGTGGTTTAAGCCTAAGCCAAAGAGCCAGCCAAGCTCAGGTGCTGAAACGCAGACAGAGGCAGAGGAATCGGGCCATGAAGGTGCCACCACTTCAGAAAAGCGCAAGCAAAAACTTGTAAAGCGCGAACTCACGCCTGCTCCAAGCAGGAAGAAAACCAATGTTAACAATGATGAAGAATAAAATGTCATTGCGCCGAAGACGCACGGTGGGAAAGAATAGAGTTGGGAGATTGTCCAGAGTGGATGGTAAAGGGCGTGTAATCCCTAGTGAGCATTCTGTGGACCCCGCTGAAGGTTTTTACAATGTGGAGGGTGACTCTTATGATCTAGTCACTCTTTTTCAGGAGGAAAACGAGCGTGTAGACAGAATCAGACTGCCAGTGAAGGACGGATTTGTGCGTGCTACCGTGGGTAAGTTTACCAATATTCCCTTTTTGGTTGATACTGGGGCGACTTGCACATGTGTTAGTGAGACTTTGTTTAAAGGTATAATTGCACAAATTGGGGACATCCCTATCCGGAAATTCAGGAAAAGAATCTTCATGGCTGATAATTCTTCCCGCCAAATAGACTTGAAGGTGCGTCTGAGATTAACTATGTATGGGCGTACTTTTAGACATTGGTTTGATGTGGTACCAAATTTAACTTGCCCTCTGATAATGGGGGTTGATTTCATGAGAAGGTTTCGAGCTCAGATAAACTTCAATTTAGATCGGAATGGGGTATATGCCATAAGATCAGACAGAAATTTTAAAATCCCACCTAGCTCGGAATTCTATTTCACAAATTCAGTTGTGGCTCCTGAAGATATCTCTGATACAGTGGGAGTCACAGATAATGCCAAGAGACAGGTACCAGTCCCGTATTTGGTAAAAAGGGCGTTAGTAAAGCCGGACGCCCAAAGCAATAAGATCAGAATTTGTGTATATAACTCAAGTACGGCTTGGTACAGTGTAAAGAAGGGTTCAATACTCGGTTTGTATACTGTAGCAGATGAAAATGACTTTGCTCCGATGGACTATGACAAGGACACGAATGACTCCAATGGGAAGGGGTCTAAGGAATTGACGAAATTGGAAAATGACAATATAGTGGAAAATAACACAGATCGACTTAGGAGTTTTTCAGACAGTGACACACCTACTGACTATGTTTCAGATTTAAAATCAGACAGACTGGACATAGTAACTGGAAAATCGACTGAAGGGGAATATTTTGAAAACAGACAATATAAATTGGGCATAAATCTAGACTCTCAACAGAGGGACGACATTATCCAATTTCTAGAAGAAAGGGAGGATGTTTTTGTTGGGAAGGATATGAAAATAGGCAGTGCCAATGGTTATGAACATAGAATCGATTTGAAAAAGAACTATGAGCCTAAAGCAATGCACCCTTACAGATTAAATCCTAAAATGAAAGAGGTTATGAGAAAATTGTTGAAGGAACATGTGGACCAGGGAGTTTTAGAGAAAACGGACGAGATTGTGGAATTTGCCTCACCAGCATTTTTGGTGCAAAAGGCAACCGGTCCTGACGCCGCCAAAGCCTGGCGAATTGTCGCGGACTTTAGGTTGCTGAATTCTATGATAAAGGACCAGGCCAGAACTTTTCCTAGTGCTGAAGAAACTATTGAGGCTGTCGGTGAATTAGAAGGCAAATACTTTTCCAAGATGGATGCTCAAAGTGGTTTTCACCAAATTAAAATTAGAGATAGAGACAGAAAACACACAGCCATAAGCACGTGTGACGGAATTTATGTTTATAAATGCATGCCGATGGGATTGAAAACATCGCCCAAGGCTTTCCATGCTGTTATTGATAACGTTTTGGCGTCAGTACCATCTGCATTGCCATATGTAGATGATATTTTGATAGCCAGCAAAACGTGGAAGTTACACATGGAACACCTGACGCAGGTATTTGACGCATTCCGGCGAGTCAATATTAAATTCAAAAGGGAGAAATGTTTTTTTGGCTTGGACTCAGTTCCGTTCTTAGGATTCAAAATTACTTCCAGAGGTTTACAACCTAACCAAGATAAGGTAGAAGCCATAGAAACTTATCCAGTGCCAAAGACGCCTAAGCAAGTAAGGGCGTTTAACGGGCTGGCTAATTACTATAGGTCGTTTATTCCTGATTTCTCAAACATTATGGGACCACTCTATCATCTGACGAAGAAGAGTGTGGATTTTAAATGGGACGAGAATTGTCAGAAAGCTTTTGATAAAATTAAGAAAACTATCTGTACAGAGGTTTTACTACATTATCCAGACTATAAGAAGCCATTCGAGCTCGCAAGTGACGCCTCGTCCACTGCGCTTGGGGCGTGCATCAGTCAAAGGGATAATGAGGGAAATTTTAGACCAGTAGCCTTTGCAGGTAGGGCGTTAACGCCATGTGAATCGAGATATTCAACTACTGACAGGGAATTACTTGGAATTAAATTCGCATTAAGGAAATTTAGGCACTATCTCTTAGGGAATAGATGTACTATCTACACCGATCATGCGGCCCTGTTGGCTCTAAATTCTAAACGCGACCTATCTGGAAGAATGTACCGCTCTTTGGAAGAGATAATGGAGTACGACTATGAGATTAAATTTGTAGCAGGTAAATTAAATCTGGTCCCAGATTCATTAAGTAGACGAGATTACCCTCTCTCAATAAAGGAGCAAAAGGAGAGATTGGACGCCCCAAAGAAAAAGGGCGTGACCTTCAATCCTATTGATGTAGTCAAACCATTCAATGAGGACGATTGTTGTGAGAATTATCCCATCTTAAAAATCCACAACAGGCCGATTCTCAAAGGATGGAAAGGTGGAACCCCCTACCCCAGAGTTAAGGATGGATTAGTAAGATCAGTGTTAGTAGAGACACTTACTGACACAACGATACCTTTTATTCACATCAATTCAGGGAAGGAGGAGCTTGTTCATCATTTGGCTAGTGTTTCTGTATGTGGGGATTCATGTAATGAGAAGGTAGCTGTGTTGGAACCGGTTTTTCAGAGATTTGGACGCCCTGCTGGTAAGAAAGAATCGTTTTATACTATAAACGTAGCACAGACAAGGGAATCTACTAAGCAGAAAACTGCAATATCTGAGAAATTGAGGGAAGACAGGGAAATAGCAGCTAAAATAAGAACCCCGAAATTTAAAACAAAAACAGTGAATAAATCAGGGATAGCCAAGTCGCACGCCCAACCAAGTAGGGCTGTGGCTAAAAGAAAGGCGTTAGCTAATGAAGTACCTAAAGTTGACAGAGCATTTTTCGGTGACTTACAAGAAAAACTGGGGATGCCTCTGTCTCAGGACGAATTTATACAAGCCCAGTGGGAAGACGAGTTCTGTTCTGGTATATTAGACTACATTGGCTCCAAAACGCTGCCTAAGGATGCGGCGAAGGCTAGACAGATTTTACTCACACATGATCAGTTTTTTGTGAATTCGGGTATGCTATGCAGACTGCCTACAGGTACGAAAATTAGGGATGCAGCAAGACTCTATCAAGTAGTGTTGCCAGGCACCTGTATTCGGCCTGTACTAGAATTGTTACATGATAGACCTATGGCAGGTCATTTGGGGTCAGTGCGCTTATTGAGCGTAGTAAGTGCACGATTTTACTGGCCATTAATGACAAAAGATATCGTTGATTATGTGGGGACTTGTGATCAGTGTCTAAGGAATAAGAAATCAAAACATCCATATAAATTGCCTATGGCACTGAGAGACCCAGCACCGGCACCCATGTCTTGTCTGATGATTGACACTATTGGACCAATAACTCAGTCAAACGCCGGCCGAAAATATATTCACGTAGTTGTGGATATATATAGTCGGTACTGTTTTGCTTGGGCAACCCATGCCATTGACGCCACAACTTTGAAACAAGAGTTTTTCAATAACATTTTGTGCGTCGTGGGAATCCCAAATAAGCTTTTCAGTGATAATGGTTCAAATTTCCGTAGTGTAATTTTCACATCTTTTTGTAAGGCTTTTGGAATACAGCAGGTATTCAGTAGTAGCTGGAAACCTACTACACAGGGTCAGGTAGAACGCCAAAACCAAAGTTTAGTACAGTCAATAAAAATGTATGTACAAAAGTACCAGCGAGACTGGGATTTATACTTGGCGGCGGTAGTTTTTGCCCTAAATATCTCTGATTCTAACAGCTTGGGTCATTCTCCATATTTACTAGTATTTGGTAAAAATGCGGTGACGCCGCCGGAGGCGGCAATATTAAATGTGGACGAAGAAATTCGTCCTATTACAGCCCATTTGCTGGATATTGTAAATACTCAGTCTAAGGCAGCTTTACAAGCAGCTGTTAATTTGGAGAGGGCTCAAGAGAAGATGAAGTCAAGACATGATAAGGGAGCTAAAGATCACGATATTAAATTGGGTGACATTGTATACGTTAAAATAAACAGATTACTCCAAAAACATACGAGTATGAAGCTGCAGAACGCCTACACTGGTCCATGGCTAGTGGTAGATATTCCATCTAAATTCACGGTCCGTCTAAAACAGCTCAGTACTGGAAAGATGATGGGTAAGAACGTGAATATCACACAGGTAAAGAAAGTATCTGCAGTCGAAAATAATAGGTTCATGGAAAGACTCATGGAAAAGTTTCCTGAAGAGCAAACTCAGATAGAGCCGGTACCGACCAAGCGTAATCCAGGTCGCAAGCCCAAGCTAACTATCAGTAAGGCAAAAAGGAAACGATAATAACCCATGAGCTAGTTCTTAAGACAGATTTATGTTGTAACAAGACTGTATTCTGACGCACAAAAATGGGTATGCAACTGGATTCAGGAGAACTCCAGTGGGATAGACAGGGCGCCGACTTATAACTCGTGACTAAGACTTGAAAATAACATCGGAGCAGAAGCGAGGTGCAATTTTTAGAAAGCAATAAATCAGGTGAGTCGGGAATGTAGTGAGCTACGGGCGCACGCCACAGTATCAGACTAAGCGAGCAATAAAATAACCAGTGCGCTTAGCAACATCTATACTGATGCTTAAATATGGCGTGGTGTTCCCGTAGTCATGGAACAGACGAGAATGTAAAATACTTAGGGGTTTAACCAGCTCAACACAGATTCCAAACTCGAGAAGGGAAGCCATTCGACGCCATGTTTGGGCGTGGGTGTCACACCGAATGGATGCCTAAGGAAAGTTGCTAGTTCTATGAACAAGGTTTGCTCATGGGGGGCAGCACCTGACGGTGTCTATTTGGGGTAGGAATCTGGCTGGAAACGGATAACTTGGTGTCTTGGGAACTATTGGGAGAATTCATCAGCATATTTTCAGCAATATGGGGATGTTGGTTGTAAAGAAAAGTTCTTCACTGAAGTTAAGTGAAGGTTAATGAATTATCCATAAATTCTGCCTTACAGGAATTTGGTCTCAACCTGCAATGAGATAGGCCACGCTGTGAGGATGGCGTTACAAAAAACCTACATACACAAATATGGCGTGTAATCGTGGACGAGAGTCTGCCGTTACTTGTTGCAGTTGGTCCCGACGGTTTGGTACCCTTATAAGGAGTAGATCTCTGGGCACCCTGCTAAGGTCAGATAGAGGTATTTCCCAGTTGGCTAGTACGGGTTTGACGTTGAATAAGTGGGGGGGGTGTAACAGCTCCTCATTGCTTTCTCGAGTCCGTATTAGGGTCGCAAGACCGGGCGGGAGATTTTGATGCGCGGCAAACACGCCAGGGGAACCTGAGCAGCTGACGCTGGCCCCGTCTACCGGCTTGGGATGTAACCGCCCTAGACTGGCATGAGGTTTCTAATTCGCGCCGAGATCGAGCCCTTGCTGATCCAACCGTCACGGAGAGAGAGTCAAGTATTGAGAGGTCCGATAAGTTGTCCCAATAAAGCAAAATATGATTCAAACACTGTGGTAAGTGATTTTGGGATTCAGATCTACCTTTGCACGTTTCATATTTTACCCTGATGAGGGTCTTGAAGCTCAACAAGTAAAAATAGAAGCAAAAACTTACTACGCGGATTCTAAGTCATGGATTAGGAAAAGTGGCGTTATGCTCCCCGGGAGCATGGCGTGGTGAGGAATTTTTACAATGACCAAAGGGTCCTTATGTGAAATTGCTGATGAATTTTCTTGTTACGATCATATGCTAAGGGTTCTGTTTTATTTCTGGTATTTTGCAGGATAAGTCTGTGCCTCCTGATTGTTCAGGCAAGGGCAGACCACTATGTTCTCCGGCAGAACTACGGTGCAATTTTTAGAGAGATGAATCAGAAACTGGTGATTTCGGTGGAGGAGCACGCAATAGATCTGCGTGTGCCTTATGAGTTCCCTCCACCGGCCCACCCGGACGTGCCACAGAACGTCTCGTATGAATTACGTCTGGACACGCAACAGCTGTCCAGCGTCGAGACGGCATTGTTCGAGGCCAATAACATGCTGCATGACCAAATACTAAACGTAATAGAAAGTTTCCCCGTAGAAAAGTCTAGAACAAAAAGAAACAGGGGTTTCCAGCCTGCTGGAAATTTCCTGAATATTGCAATTGGAACTGCGACTCAGCCGCAAATTGACGCCCTCAACAATAATCAATTTACAATAATTAATGGGATTAAAGCCGAGGCCGTCAACAACAGAAATCGAGATAGAATTTTGGCTCTTCTAACAACAAATAGTAATGAGTTTTTGGCCTTCTCCAAGAGAAATGTGAAGCAGGTCCGAACTGTATTTCACAATTTCTCCATGGAGGTTTTGGAATTTGCTCGAGCAACGGTAAACACCACTCAGGGATTTCAAAATTACACTGAGGAGATTTTTAGAGACCAAGTGGCGTTGCTCGAAAGATTTGTGTATATCACTGATCAGTTAAATTACAGACAGTCGGCTATGGAAATTTTAAAAGATTTGACGCAGATTCAGGAGGGAAAAATACCGGTTTCAACCGCGGCCTGGTCGGATATTCTGAGCTCGGTCAGAAATTTGACCGCGCAAGTGCGCTTACAAGCGCCAAGCGCAACTCCTTTAGGCACGTGGAAGGACTGGGCTAAAGTAAAGGAAGTTAGGCGTGGTGGAAAAGACTTGGTTTTGCGACTGAGTATCAGTTTTACTTATTCGAATAACACCTTTTCAGTTTATGAGCCCGTAGTTTTCCCTATCCCTATGCATGTGCATGAAGGTGATGCTACTGGATACACACAATTACAGGATTTTGGTCACAATCTGGCTGTTTCAGCGTCGGGAGACACATATGTGCTTCTGACGCATGAGGATATGGCGCACTGTCAGGAAATTGCTGATAGTGTGGTTTGTGGCCGGAATTTGGTGTATTTCACGGCGAATCATTCAGCATGCATTTGGAACGTATTTTTGGATGAGGCAACGTTGGTGCATGATTCATGCGTGTTTCACTCTTACGTAAATGCTCTAACTCCACAGCGTCATTTAAGCGCTGGAAACGATCAGCATATTTTAATTAATATGGGATTGTGGGGAGTTCTAGTTTGCCGTCAGGGGGGCGAGAAAAATGTCTCTCTGTCGGTATTTACCTTTATCAATATTCCGTGTGGGTGCGTACTAAGCCTTCCGGACGCGTCAATTTTGGCAGACAGTCCGTTTTGTGAAATTAGGATAGCTCAGGTAAAAATCAGAACTGGGTTTAATTTGCCTTTTGCGATGGCATTCAAAATTGATATAAGTTCATACTCTGGTGCGACTTTGAGCCCAGGACTAATTAATTTAAACTTGCCTAGCACCCAGGATATAGAAAAGGCGTTAGTAAATGTGCCTCAAGAGATAATTCAGAGGGGGATCAGGACAAAAACCCTGGTTAAACATTTACTAAAGTCAGACAGCAAATTGGCGTCAATGTGGGATAGTATTCACGCCAAATTAACGGACGTTGCAGCTCATCCCTCAATGCCTTATTTATCCCTGATAATTTCCTTGGTTTCACTAGCAATGAGTGTGTATTTGTTTTACAGAATTAACCGTCTAATCATGCCGGCCACGTGGGCCACCAGGGTGCAATCGATAAATATCTCATCTTTGAATGCTCAACACATAGAGTTGAACAAGGAATTGAGCGTTACTGCTGGACCGACGCCAGGCATGGCTCCACAGAATGTAATTTACGAAACTGTCAATATTTCATCATCCGGCCCATCTTGGATTGAAATATGCATTTATGTAGCAGTGGGCCTGTATGTGTTGAAGTGTCTGTATTCTTTGATCATAAAACGAACATGGTGCAGAGGTACCCCCTGTTTGCCGACTCCAGATAAGAGGCAGGCAGAGATGGCCAATACCCTTATTCTGCGGCTCCTGAGGAAGGAGGACATGTTTGATTTTGAACTAGTACAAATAGGACATAGTGTGGATATTCTACACAGCTTCGTAAGCCCAAAAATACTGGCAGCAGAGTTGGAGCCAGGTTGTCGTAAGTCCCTTCTCAAAGTTCGGTGGGCACACAACATGGTTTTCACCGCTAGGAAAATACAGAGGGAGGTGCAGCTCCCAACAAGCCTGCCCGTCAGGAACTTAGACGAGGAGGACCTGAAGGAGGCGTTAGCAGATGGCGACACCTTCGCCATATTCTTAATCCTGACGCCCTCTAGGGAGTTAAAAGAAGTTCCCCGAAATAAGGGCAACGATGGACGACTCCTACCTCGGGCTGATCTGCGCACGGCAGATCGAGTAGATTTTGTAAAGTAAGTAATTAATGGAAGTGTTACAAGTCCGGAAAGAGTTATACACGGGGTCTTTATAAATTAAGAACAGAAATTCCGTCAGGAATGGTAAAAATCAGAACGCATAAGGTCAGAAAATGGGGTTCGAGTAAAATTAATCAGAACGAAAGTGTGACACTGACAGCAATGGCTGCAGGTCACGGAAAACAACATGTGCAAGTTTTGTCTTGGGGAAACCTGGGAGATTGGTAGACTTTTTAGCGCCATAATCTGTTTGAAATGTATTATTTATACGCCCATTTATTGTTGATGGGATCGTTTGAGTCATGATTCTGTTGCTCGATCAATAAGAAAAGAGTCATTTTCTAAGGGATGTTTTCCTTCTGTTTTTGTACATTGTAACAGTGAGGAGAGCGCCTTCGGCGGGGCCACGGCCAAGAAAGCCAAGGTCAACGTGTCCTGGGGGACGCAAATGGCATCCACAGCCTTTGACAACCAGGGCTACGAGGAAGGTTGGAGTGATTAGGTTTGCAAGCAACAAGAAACACCGTCAGCGACTGTCCTAGACCAACCCTTTTGGTGATATTTTTTTATTAGGGCATTACTGTTCCCTTGTGTTTTTTAGCTGGCCTCTGTGGGGCGCCTGACGCAAAGGTGGAAATTTTTGTGGCGTCACTCACATCGAGTTTAGAAGAATAGTTAGTAGCATTTAATCTTGTAGTTCTTTTTCAGCAAAAGGGGTTGCGACAGCCTGACGGTGACAACAGTCAACATGTACTTCAGGGTCGATTATTGCTATTTTTCTTTTTATGTTCTGACGTACATACTGTCATATTTATTATATTAAGATTTTGCAAGTCATGAGTCTACGGACATTAGAAAGACCATGGCTTCAAAGGCGTATATTACGAACATTGGTGGTAACGCCAAAAACTCTATCAGAGGACTTTTTCTGTGAGTTTTTTTCTTTTTATACTAGTTTCACAGTTTTTATTTATCAAAATTGGTTCCCTGACGCACCTACTAAACGGACTTGAGTTTAAAGGATACAGACTTTGCGTGTTCGGTGCGTCAGGAGAAAAATGACAGTATTTTTATAATTTTAAGTATTCTGCGTCAGAAAAGGTTTTAACATGTTTTTTTTTTACTGTACCTTGATTTCTTTGTATATGATGTTTTGACTCAGGACTTGTGCTTGCAACGTATTTTTTGTGCCATCACTCTGGACATTGGTTTAATTTTAAGCAGGTGTTCTTAGAGTATTATTATTTTAAGTGATTTCCCCCGTATTTTTATCTTTTAAGAAGGGGATGGACGGAAAGTCGTCTGGCGAGTTATCTCGTCAGGCGTGGCCGTGTTGGTATTTTCCAACAGGGATGCTTCCGTCGGGCGTCAGAACAATTCTGTCTGCCTAAGAGAAATTTTTGCAACTTATTCTTGCTAAAATTGGCGTGTCTGACAGGAAGTTTTTACGTGTCTAGGTTTGGCATTAGTAGTAAATAGAACAGAAAGTCGCTTGTAGACGCGAGCGTGGCCGTGCTTAAAATTTAGGCAGGGAGGCTTCTGTTCATGGGCGTGTACGCCAGAGTTGCGACCGACCCAGAATTTATAATAAAGGATGGTTATCCTACGGAATTTTCTCCGTCAAAAGTTGGGTAGAAATAAGACCCTATCTTCCTGGCGGATATTTTAGAACGTCAATTCTGGTATTATTAAATCTAAATCATTTTTTTTTTCCCTCAGGGAAATACGACTGTAGTTTGCAGTCAGCTCGTAGAGAATTTGAGCAGAGATTCTCCTCCACATGACGGGGAATTTAGAGATTTTATTCACTAGAATTTATATTTGTTATTTCTGGTCAGTTTTTGGTCAGAAATGGGGGACGTCAGTCTCGTGGTAAATTTAAGCTGTAGAGCATATCAAAATTTTTAAGCAACCCTCGACTTGAATATTTCTTACAAGCGAGAGGTTAAATAAAAACTGAACACAAGTACAAAATTGGCTTGTTTTCAGCGTCAGGAAAATTATTCCACAAGTTTAAAGTCAAAGATTTGGTGATGATGAGGTAAAAACGCAAGTTATCACGACGTCATTTAGACGCCGGGGCGTGGTTTTTGAAGTTTTCTAAGTTGATAGAATGAAAAGGTAACCATATGTGACTGGTTTTAGACGTAAAAAGTTAATTTTCTTGAGTAAAAAGGTAGGAGAATTTTCTCCAAGTATCAGTTCAGGTATGTACGATCGTTATTGCGTCGTGCAGAGTCAAGATTTACAAAAAGTACATTTTTAAACAATAGAATACATGATGTTTTGTGCAAATGAAATTTTGTAAGCCGCCGTAGCGGCGGGGGAATCTAAGACATACATGCATACAAGTGTGTTAGGTATTTGTCGAGTTCTCCTCCTCCCTACTGCCACTCCTTCCGGAAATCCGGTCTACTAATCTTATACACGTGGATATTTTCATGTCTGAAAGAAATCCTAACTTTGTAGTTTATTTTTGGACAGAAATCGAAATTTCTTGGAACATGGTGAAATGCAGTGAGAGCTAGCGGAGGTGCGTACATAGTGGTCTACTTACGGCTATTGTGTCCGGATGTACTTAGTAAAAAGATACATCTCCACAGGTCTCCATGCTTCACTGTTTTAAAATCCTTTGAGTGATAGTAGCCCATTCGTACATCCAATATTTTGCATTGATACAAAACTTTTAAATGTTCCGCTCTAGGTAATCATAGAGCTTTCCTAAAAGTTGATTCCAGGTTAACATGGAACTCCGTTTCACACAAGCACACACACACAAATTTGAAAATTTTCCCTTCAAGAAAATCTCAAAATTAGGATTCGTTCTCGGGTCACATCCTAGTGAGAACGATCCTGTAATCACAGCTTGAAACACATCCTATGACACATCCAGTGGTCAGCGGGTGAGAAGGCAGCAACAGCAGTCGCTGCTGGATGACTTGCGATTTCTGGAGAACTTGACGGAAATTCGGCGTCGATAGGTAGAATCAGGCGTCAGCATGAAGTCTGGTTCGAGTATCGGTAGTCGAGGGCCATGGTAGTTGCTCGAGGTAGACTTGAAATGTAGAATCTCTTTGGAATGTCAGAAGTTCCGATGAGATTTGAGAAGTCCCGAGAGAATGTCGGAAGTCCTGAATCTCTGAAGGGAGAGTCAAGTTTGACTCTCTATCAGAAGTGTGGAAGATGTGGAGAATTGGTAACGACCAAGGCTGTAGAGGTAGAGGCTCAATGCTGGAGATGTGTAAAGTCTATGGAAGAACGGGCGTAGCTCCTCCTTGCACGAACTCCTGGTCTGATCTGAATGACCAGCGCGACGCGGGTCCCTTTTATACCCAGAGGAATAGCCTACATCCAACGATTTCCATTTTCGGCCAAATAAGCATCAAAATCGCTTCAAAATTGGTAATTATTTAGAGTTTTACAAGAAAGAAGGTCTAGTAGTGGCCATCTTGGTGAAAATTGTCTAAATTCTGAGTTATAAACGATTTAAAGTTAAGTCGTAGAAGGGTCACGTGACCTGCCATTAAGATACATTAACATAATCAAGAAGGATTGAGATAATCATTAAGATTCCTTCAACTTTTCCTTCAGGCGGTGACTCGCTTAGAGAAAACTACCGATTACGGCCCAGAGGGGCATTTTCAAAGGTAGTGAAGCTGCTCTGAGAGGTATTATAAGTATAATTTAGGCTTCTAGCGATTCAAAAAGATGTTATTTGTTAGATTTCCGCATAAATTTGTCCTCAAATAGGCTCATAGAGGCGGCATCGTCGGACATTTCCAAGATGGCTGACCTGACGAGAGTCAACGAAATTAAATATCGCCGCGTCGAATAACGACGAAAGTTTGGCGATTTTCAAAATTCCTTCACTGATTATGTGATCTATATGGATAGCGACGTCATATAGGTGTATTGGTTAATAAAATAATTAGTTATTTAGTTAATTTGAGACAGCCTTGCTCGTGCCAATGCATTTCCTATGGGGAACGACATTTTCGCATGATCGGAGATTTTGGTGACGAAAATGAAAGATGTCTGGGTAAACTCGGTTTGTCGAGGCTTCTAATGAAATGTCTTATTACGGACGGAAGTGTTATCTGTGAAAAGCAGTGATTTATTTTTAATGAAATATGGAATTTGAGTCATGTTTGGAAGAATTAAAAGTAAAAGTGGTCAAAATCGCGCTCTATGGAAGTTTAACATGGACATCGTGTTTTTATGAACTGCGTAGTAGTTGCCAACGATTCAGCGATGGAAATGTCAGTTTAAATCTATGATTTACTTCTGGATTATAGTGTGTTCGTGGAAAAAGTATTCTACTGATGCTATATTAAGAGTAATTATTATAGAAACAAGTCCGTATGTAACGATATGAGAGTATACTCATACGTCGTTGAAGTTATTTTTTCAAAATGGCGGACGGCATCACTTATGTCGTAGTTGGGTTTTCTGGTGATTATTGCTTGAAATTGTTAGATTCAGGTTACTCTGGAGAGGTTTCCTGGGTCTATTTGGTAATAGATTGGCATGTTGCGGGATTATTTGCTCTAGTTGTTCTGCGATTTCTAATAATAATTTCTTATGTCAACTGAAATTTCTCGGCAGATGGACATCGTGGGACAGTATAGTTACCGCGGTGTCTCGTCCAGTTCCTGCTACGTGTAGTAGCATTTGTGTTAGGAACGCCCGTTGGCGGGACGGATTTTGTAAAAATCGGTCCGGTATAGGACGGATTTGTGTAAATTTTAAGCAGGAAGCTGAGTAAGGTTATTCCAGGTTTGTACTTACTTGGTGAATTAAGTTATGTCTTATAGATAGTCGAGTAGGGTAAGAAACTCCATATTAAATTCTTGCCTTCGTTCAGGCCATATCTGTACTGATATGGTAACAAATTTTAGAGAAGTTTTACTAAAAGTTAAATAAATTTTGACTAGAGTATTGGTTTTCTAAGGTTTATCTGTTCAACAAATGAACGGTTTGAGCAGATTTGTATATACTACATCCTTATGTCTGGATGATGACTGGTGTTGATTTTGATTAGACATAAGGAAGTCACACAATGTTTATTTTGTATCATTTTTATTTCTCTGTAGTGCTCTAAGGGAAAAATTACAAAATTTGACAAGCTTTTAAGTTTTGGGAAATGATCGAAATTAACTCTGTTTTATCTTGATGTATAACAAAATTCAGGGTTAGGACACATTGTGTGGACCTTTTTATTGTAGAGGGGGGTTGAAGACTTTTGGAAAATGTTGATTATTTATATTTAAAATTTTCCGGGGGTCGAATCTCGTGTACCCACTGTGTCCGACCTTCGGGAATGCTACTTTTTATTTTAGTATCTAAATTAGGGCAGTAGCATTCTAAGGGGGGAGGGGGGCATTATGTTACAGTAGTGGGTTTCTGGGAAGGCTCGGGAGGCCTGGGGCGTGGCTGCGTCCACACGGGCAGCACTAGAACCTTGGAATAAATACACTGAGTGGGCTCGTCTCTACTCACTTATGATATTACAGTCGCCGTGTCTGCACTTCTTCTCTCTCACCGAATCTATTCAAAATTTAAACTGTAGGATAGTCTATTGACTATTACCTTTATTGTAGCATTAATACTGGGGACACACAGTATTATATCACCATCAACAAACACATTTGTACAAAATCCTTTAAAACCATGTCTCTAGAGTATGTAATCAAAATATAGTCCGCGGAAACTGAAGCTCGCAATGATCCAGAGTTTACATCCGACATGACTCCTTCTGTGAGCGGTTTACAAACACGCTCGCTATAGAGTGATGGTGACCAACCTGAAACAACCTTTTATATACTTGAGATCCTTCTGTTTTAAAAAAAGTATAGGAAAAGAGAAAAAAAAAAGAAAAAAAGTGTTGGAGTTGATTTTTTAGACCTCAAAACAAAACTCCGCCACCATAACACTCAGGGGGGTCATTGCGTTGCACGGGGTAGTGAAACCCTGAAAACCCAGTGCCTGCAGGTAGGCCTAACCGCAAGTCTTTTTCTAAACAAGGGTTTGAGATCTGCTGTTGATTTTTTTCGTCATTGCTCACGAATGATTGGAGTCCACACTCTTCCCACGCTTGTTGAATGATCTCGCCACTCGCATTGCCACCGTTTCTAAAAAATATAGTAAAAGATAAAGTTTATATCGTTTTTCAACCTTTGACCCACTCTTCACCTTAAAATGGACCATACATTAAAACCGTATATCATGATGTAAAAAATAGCTCACGTTTTGAGGAGTTTTTTCTCTGACTTGGCTCCAGGCTTTCTTTTTGTTTTGTCCTTGCTTCCCTTTGGCCTTCCCCTAGAACGCTTAACACCAGTTTCTGTCAATATATTCGTGGATATGTTTGGGGTATACAATCCGGCAATTATGCTGTAGATATCCATCGCTGCTGCAGAAATCACTTTTTCTATATCGCATCCTTTTTTCTGTTCTTCTTTTTTCATTTCACTCAAAACTTTTTTAAAACTTTGTTCGGTGCATGCATGGACAACATTTCTGAAACAGATAGATTAGAACTCGTGAGGAAAAATAAGAAATAAAAATGATACTTTGATAGAGAACAAATTTGGTAGTAATCACTTATTAAAGAAAAAACAAACAAAAACAAAACTAAATAAAAGAGTTTTAAAGAACCTACCTTATTTTTGCTTCCACGCTCTGAAAAGCTTTCCTGTTTATAGCCATGATTTACTTTTGAGTGTGTGAGTGTGTATATATCAACGCACACGTCTGTATTCCCCAATCCTTACTCCTTAAATGAAGCTGGTATTTTAAACTCTCAGACAAAATATCCAACTAAAACATATTACATAATTTTTCTAATTAGTTGTCTTTACATTTTCACATTATATAAAACCAACCAACACCTGCTCTCAAGTCACACTTTCCCCCAAAATAGCACACATCAGTTTAAACCCTCATTACATAACCAATCCAACTAGTTTGGTTAGGATCCACTTGTTTGTTTTTTCTGGTTTTAAATCAACTCGCAAACCAACCCCGCCTGCAAGCTAGTAATATTCTGCAGGCGGGATTGGTTTGCGCGGGAATAGTGCGAGCGGGTGCGCTGCACCTAACCATGGTGGAAGAAATAAGAACTAGAGCGGTGTATTACGAAATATGCTCGTTCCCGATTCGGTTTTAATTCCGGGGTACTTTGCTCACCACAGCTATTTATATACCCCTACTTTGGTTTTTATTAACATACTAATAAACTTTTTTTTGAATTGGGAACCCACCCAACTTAAACCTGGTCTTTTCACTCGTAAATTTTAAACTATACTCACACAGAGCACGCTACTTCCGGCGATATTGGCGGCATGGCGAGAGGCGGGTTCGGAAGATTTACACTCCTACAACCTCCCGAAATGAAGTCAGTTTTTCTCGCCCTTCTCGTGTCACTTTTCATAGGAAAGTGTTTTGCATTCGAATATGAGTGTGGGGACGTTGAAGGAAGCTGTTGGTGTGGGAAGGAGGGTTTTTTTTGTCGTGGGATTGGATACCCTAAATCCATAGGGATGGAACCACACAAGGTTAGACATATTGACCTGACGGGATGTTACATATCCGATTATTCCTCTGAGTTTTTTGCTCAGTTTCGGTGGTTAAGGTTTGTGGACCTCCGCTACCAACAGCTTTCTTTCAATTGCCGATCACTTCCAATGATATCGCTCTTTACAACGATATTGTCCGATTGTGGGAGTGGGTTTCAAACCACAACAGATATGCCGACAACCACTAAGAAGATCGGATGGGCAGACGCCATTGCATTGGTCCCGCTTGGACTCAAACCTGATCAGCGTGAGTAGGATAAAATTCGCTCTCTGTAAATAACAAGATCTTGTTTTGATTTGGTTTATACATTACACCACATCTAAATTATATCGTGGGGTCTTGGTTGGAGGGAAATGATGAGTATACCCCAAACTTATATGACTTGGCGGGAAACAGATCTAAATTTCGGGTTTTCCCACGTGGTCCCACTGCCTCAACCTCCGAGTTTACGTATAGGTTTTTGTTTGTTTTTTTAAGCTAAGAAAATGGGTTTGTATTTCTTTCAACCTCTATAATTGACCTATATCATATAAAGAAATACTATTAATAATAACCCAGCATCCTATAACTGAAACCTATATTGTTTGATTTTATGTTGTAGCCGGTGATGACATCCCACCAGGAGGTGGGGGAGAAGGAGGAGATGGACCAAATGATGGTGGACATGATGATGATGATAATGATGACAACGGTCATGAAGATGGTCCGAATGGCGATGACGATGGTGACGGGGATGGAAGTGACTCGGTGGACAATGCTGAACATAACGAAGCCGGAGATGGGGGTGGAGGAGAGGAAGGAGTTGATGACGTCATCCACTTTCCAGGTGAAGGGATACTAGGTGGGGATGGAAATGTACCAGATTCGAGTGAGAGTGAGGTAGAGTGGGAGCCAGAGAATGGGGATTGGGACCACGAGGCTACAGATAATAGCGAAGAAACTGATTTTTTTCCCGTTGGTGTCATTCCGTCCCATCAAGAAAAAGAGACTGAAATTGAAAAAGTCGACCCTACCCATATGACCAAAAATGGGACAGAGAATGAGACAGAAGCAACCCAAATATTTTCACCAGCTGGGATGAATTTTGACATGCTTCCTGACATTATCTCTCACGCCAAAAAAAACCCTGCTGGTTCGAAACAGAATGCATTCCCCTCAGTTTACAAAGTCGGGTTCTTTGTTGGTGTGGCATCACTTTCAGTCTCATTCATTTTATGTGTTGTAGTGTGTTGCAGGAAAAGATTTAGACGAGCCTGTCTGTGGTGTTGTATGTGTAAAAAGGTGGGTGTGATACCTAACTATAGAAAAACATCATAAAACAAAACCAACAATGTAATATTTTTTTCAATGCTTTATTCAGACTTTAAAAATATTTATCATGAAAGTATACATCCTACTTCTATTTATGACATTGATATACGTTGTCTATAGCCACCTAAACCACTGGTTTAACATAATACTATTGGTATAATATTTTGTACATAAATGTTTGCAGATGAGGAACGGGAAATTAAGATCAAGTGACGATGCAATTGATGCTATGGTAAATAAAATAAAATACATATTAATGTATGTATCCCCTATCCAATGATTTGTAACAATTTTAACATAAAGCCATTACTTTTAAATGACAATCAACCAAATCAAATATTTTGTTCTTAATGTCTGGTTTGAAGATGTTGGGCGAGACAGAAACGGGAACCAGTCAACCCAAACTGGAAGGTCGCAACGCAGAATGTGGATCCACTCGTGAGGATTGTGGATCCACTCGTGAGGATTGTGTAGACGTTCACTCAGATTCGGAGTCAATCATCCACTTTGACAGGCAGTCAACCAACCGTCACGGATACCAGAAAGTGAGCATTTAGACAACTTTTACGTTTCTGACATAGTTTATTTCTGCCTGTGCATGCCCTTTACAGTACAGGAAGGCTGTGACTGTGTTTGGTAGGGGATCAGCAAAGCGAGCATAAGCTCGTGTTTGACCCTTGCGCAAAAGAGGGACCATCTTTCCTTGTTTTGGTGGGCATACCTCAAAGTAGTAGAACACGTTCCCATCTTTGTATGATGTATATGTTGTAAACAGCTCACCAGTGGGCGATGCTTTTTTCATGGAAGAGTATGCTTGGACGTAGTTGTCTTTTTCAAAATCGGTTTTTATTGGTTCTCCAGGCACACTCTTCCCATCAACATAGAATCCAATCTCCAAAATTTTAAAGTGTGAAAACTTGTAAGGGTTTTTTTTCCACACACCAGACACTCTTTCAGAATCCGCAAAAAAAATACAAACAGATTCGGGGACATCGTCCATTAAAATATTGTTTTCGCTCCACTCGGTTACCCCGGCTGAAATGGTGTATGCTCTAACGTCCTCTCTCACATAGGGGTAAATGGCTGGTGTCTCCTTTAGGATTTGGTTGTGGGCTATCATCACGTCTGGGTTTATTTTAAGATGACAGGCCCGAAATACTGCATCCTTAATTACAACACGATAAGTTTTGGCCGCATCCCCACACATTAACCTAAACTCGTCACAGGCCTGGTGTAGCACAATTTTGATGGGGACTCCATTAATGATCGGTTTTGGTTGGTCCATGATCCCCAGCCTCAATCTTCCCTCGAGTTCGACCTCCTTTCCCTCGCTAGTGAGCGCATACCTCTTTTTGAATCCTATGTTTCCCCCGGCTTGTGCACTGTCACACGAATCGAACTCTCCACCATCCAACCAAAATCCCTCGGCATACATTGAAGTTTCCCTTTCCCATTTGGAGGAGTTCATGACAACATCTGCATAGGATTTATAATTATAATACATCCCCACCCCTTGAGAGCATGGTTGGTCATTAATTAGCACCTCAACTTGTCGAAAGAGAGATGAGAGAGGAAGGTTGGTAAGGGCTACTTTTGTGTCAGTTGCCGTAATAGCCTTTCCCTCTGCAACATCTTCAATGTAGACCCGGATATGTATCCGACTTTTTTGGAGAGAAATATATTCCCCAGAATTTCCACTAATGTAAAACTGAACTGGGCCTAGTTGGGATAGTGAAGTTAATGAGCGATAGCTTCTCATCTCCTGTTGTTTTACTGCACCGTCAACAGCGATCGGGGAGAATAGATCCAAGTCTTCATCGTGAGCTTCTGCAAAATTCTCTCTCATATACTCCATTCTATTTTTTCGCTCTCTTTTTTGGTCCTGGAGAAGCACTTTCTGATTCTTTTCGCTTGCCTTTGCTCTTGGTGTTGTTCTTTCCTTTGCTTGAGCGGGACTGGGCCTCAGCAACTTCTGTCAGGAATTTTATTGCTTCAGACTTGTTTTTTACTTTTTTACCGCTTGGTTTTGGTTTTGAGTTTCTAGTTTTTGTAGGGTGAACAATTTTTTCCAAACTTATAGCACCTTCTTCTTCCAATTCCTGCTCACGAGCTAGTTCTTTCGTCTGTTGTAATTTCTGCTCTACTTCAGACACCATATTTATAATGGGGGATGTTCGCGACTTTTTAACACCGGTGTCTCCGACTCTGTAAACCCCACCCTTTCCGCCTCTCCCTCCTTTTCCCATAAGAGCCTTGTAGTGCTCGCTCCATTTTTCAGCTGATGATGTGTATGGGATAAGAGACATAATTCTAACTTCTGGGTCTAAGGTGAAGTGTGCAGTATGCCTTCGCAGCGTCTTGTAAGTGCACATGTGAACGCTCCGTCGGTTTTATATACACTCTTATGGTGCGCACAACACTTTGTCGCACTGGGAGATATAATAGTCTTTCAAAACATGTGTCCGTATTTCGAATAACTCTTAACACTGGTACATATTCCCCGTGCATGTAGCTGGATGACACAAGATCACACATAATGGGGATGCTGTGATTTTGCACAACCGTTGTTTTACTTGTTATTTTTTTACCTCTCCCATTCACTTCTGATGTGAGTGGGGTGTTTGCAGCATTTTCCAACCCTCTACGGCCCCTTTGTCTTAATTCGCGATCAGTTGGAGGGACAGGTTTGCGCTCCCTTTTCTTTTTATGTTTCTGTTTTTGCTTTTCTTGTTTTTCCCTTTCCCGTTTTTCAGCTTTTTCACCTTCATCAAATGCCTTTTCTTGCAATGGGGATACTTTCTCCGTAATAAGTTCCCTAAATGACTCTTCACTGTGTTCTGCCACCGGTATTTTGTTCCCTGCATTGTCTTCAAAACAAAACTCTACAAGAGCACATTCCCACACACCACGCAGCTCTAAATTCTTATCAAGAGAAAAAGTAAAATCAAGCGGGCAGTTGCGGGGGTAGTGTGGGGGACAATCTGTTGATGCAGCAAAAATATACATGACGCAAATATCACCGGGTCTTTCTCCTTCCTTTTCTAGTTGCTCGACCTTTACGAACCCCTGTTTGTCTTTCGTTAGTAGCGTCTCTTCCTACGTCGCGCACCAACGACTTTAAAGTCCAACTGTTACTCGCTTTTCCCCAACCAACCCATTTAACCAGGACTTCTTTTTGTCCATTTCTTGTCCTTTCTTTTAATATTTTTTCCACCTCATAGTATGTGTTTTCATCCACATGAACTAGTTGGAGTTCCTGTTCGTAAAAAATTCCGGTGACAGGATCGTTTTCCCACGATTTTACAGAATAGACCGGAACGTGTTGATAAACCTTTCTCTCTGTTATAATAAAAATCTCTTTTGAAAACCGCTCATCATATTTTCTATCAAAAGGTGTGGAGTTATAGCTAAGCCTTACTTTATCATTTATGTTAAAAGCAAATGCAGCTTTTGACCACAAATAAGGCTTTTCGTTTTCAATATATTGTCTTTTCCACAAAACATCTCTCGGTGTTGATCTAGCCTTTTCTGGAGACATTTTAATACTTCTGTGAAATGATCTGTTTACCGATGAAGCAATCGTTTGTAGCATGTCGATCCATCTGTAAGTATTTCCCTTCTTTATATCTTTTTGCATCCTCGGCCTAAATGTCCCTATAACTCGTTCTGCATAGTTGGCTTTTGGATCATTGTGAGTTGTAAAGTGATGCACTCCAAATTTTTGAAACAGCATAGAAAGTTTGGAATTAACAAACTCGGATCCCTTATCAGTTCTAATGACTTTGGGTTTTTGTTCTTTTAAAATACTTTCCATAGCGCGAGCGGTTTCTACTGCACTCAACCCTTTTAAAGGTCTGACCCAAATATAATGCGTAAACACATCCGTGCATATTAAGATATGGCTAAAACCATCATTTTTTTTCACATAATAGTCCATATTGATGGTATCCGCATCCCATTGATAATCCATTTCAGAAACTACCACCCTTGGTCGAGGAAATCTTTTTATTTTAGGGGTAAATAGTGTGTATGTGTCCTGTTTTAACAACCACTCCTTAATATTTTTCCGTGTTATATTTCTCTCCCCGCTTTTTTGAGCTTCTATATATATGTCATTTACTCCTCCATACAACCCAGCCCCTTCCCCACTGTAATATATCCCCTGCAGCACTTTTTCCTTTAAAGCAGTTAAGCTATTTTTCGGCAACGAATCCGTTTTTACGGGTTTCTCTTTACCCGGTTTCGCTTTCATGATTTCAATGGAACCCACAACTTAGACCACGAAGACTCGCTTTTACCCCCCCTTCCAACCTTTTTGACAGAGGGTTGTTTTGTTTTTTTTCTTTTGGGTGGAGAGTGGGGTGAAGAGGGAGCGTCTCTGGGTTTTGTGATGGAGATAGGCCTTTTCAGATGAGGGATTCCTGGGGGAGGTGGTGGAGATTTCGGTGTTAAAACCTCACTTGAGTGTGTTTGGTCCTCCTTTCCTGTCTCGATTCCGGGGTCGTTTTTATGTGACTGCAATGGTGGTGGTGACGGTGGTGGTGATGATGGTGATAATGGCGAAGGTTTTAAAGTTGTAACGCTTTCCTTGTCTTTCAATTTGATGTATTTGTCGTACGGGATCATAACCATTTTGCGAGTGTGTTTCATAGCAGATCTTCCAAATTGGACTTCACAAGTTTAAGTAAGAATAAAAAATCAGAAAAATGTTTTTGGATGATCAATAACTGTTTCTTTTTACACTGTCGTGGCTTTGACAGTGTAAGAATGAGGTTTTTTCGCCTTTTAATCCCCTTCTCTATTTGGGGGTTAACGGGGAGGTGGTTGAGGTTGGAAGCAATTTCACACAATGCTCTAACCTGCGATGTGGTGGCTGTGAAAATCAAACCTTTTGCCTGAAGTCTACTTTCAGTGTTCAACAACAATTTAATATAGTGTTTCTCCTTTACAAGGTTGGCGCTCATCGTTGCGTTCTCTACGAATCACCGAGGTATACTAACAAAAATTTGGTGGTGTACCCCCCCATATATCCTTAAACTGTCTATGCACACAAACACGAACAACACTTTCCAGTTATGTTTGGATGTTTGTTTTATTTTTAAACACATCAGTGAAACACAAATCAAGTGAATACAAATCAAGAAAACATAAATCATAGTATGTAGTGGTAATGCAACTATTTTGTCTATTAGTATCCTATACAGTCATAATTCTATGACATGAAATTAATGAGTGGAAACTGAAACAAATACCGTGATTTCATCACCGAAAATATCTGTTTTTAACCTTAAGTCGGGTTTTGTGACCGTTTGGTGTGGACTCAAATCAACAAGGAGGTATCCGTACGGTCTATCTAACACAGCTTCTTTGTATGCCTCCTTTAACACGTGTCCCAATCCGGTTTGTCGAGCTAGAACCGATATTTGGTTTACATCCCTCGTGTTTTTTGTTAGAATGAAGTAGTGGGTGTTTATGCTTATAGACCTAGCTTTTTTCCCTTGCTCAAACACATTTTGCACTAAGTATATTATGGAGGCATTACAGTGGTGAGATGTGCGAGTAAACAGTTTTTCTGCATCTTCATTGTTCACGAGATCTCCCATCAAGTCATCTAAAACAATAATGACGTGGTCCTGATCCAATGAAAAGTCCTTTACTTCCTGCTCTGTGGGCAATCCTTCCCGAAATAATATATCAGCATCTTCCTGCTCCTCAAATTTTTTTTGCCAAACACCGTAACAATACATCACCTTTTTAGTTTTAAGGGAAAATAATGTATCCTTTTTCTCAATAATTTTAAACACCAGGCTTGTTTTTCCAGAACCGGAAACACCACCAATTGAAATGGAGGTTGGGGCGATAAACGTGGCTCCAAGTTCAATTTCCATCTTAATACTTGGATAGGGTGGGCACCTTGCACGCCAACGAGATAGGTTCAAATGAGTATGCAAGCAACAATGGGCAAGTATACTCATATGGGATTCTGTTATAAAGAATCGGTGTCCTCTGCAATGGAGGATATGAGATCACACCACATATCTCCCACCCTATTCATTCCGGGAAAGTATTGTTGTTTGGCTTTGAATGTTAAGGCATAACCCAACCCGCTAGACCAGTACTTATCAGCCTTATTACCCGGTAATATGACTTTTTTACCTTGCAAAGACAAAAGAATGGGTCTGAGTTGTTTTTTGTGTAGGGTATATTTCAAGTGTATAATCTCTTTCATTATTTCATCTCTTCGGTATACCCAACCGGCATCAGGGGGAGGAAAACCGGGGGATTTTGCAGACAAAGACCGCGATTGAGAAAAGGAGTTTGATAACTCTTGAACAACCTCATTCATGTTAAAATATTTCGCTCTCTCATACTGGAATAAGTGGTTTATTGAGCAAAATATGACCCCGTATTTTTTCAAAGGGGATTTGTGAGATAAATCAAGCGGGGAGACTTTACTCTCAATGACATGCAACTCTCGTGAATAGGGGGATAGGACAATGTTTAGTGGGAGGGTGCTTACCCCGTCTGAACATACTTCCCTTTTGCAGTAAAAATAGGAAAATCCTACTTTTTTCTGCACGTATGTACACATCGTGTTGTCATGGTGTCTAATCCCTTCATTTTCCACGCATGTTGCCTGTTTTGTTTTTAAACAGGATAAAAACTTTTGAAAAGGATTAAGGACACGTGCTTTATTCACCCCTTTTGCACTCATTTTCCCCCCTTCGCCCTGTCTTAAAAAATAACTCTTCGAGCAAAGAGAAATCATCTCATCCCCAGCTGCCTCCCTCTTAAACAAACCCGGAGTCCTCTTGTCATACGTGGTATCTGCATCACAGCATGTTCTTGGAAACCAGTGTTGGTCACTCGCTTCATAGAACATTTTACAGTTACCCTTCACCGAAAACTGGTATTCTGAGAGCATTGATGGATTGATGGCGGATTCTAGGGTGGGGGTTGATAATGCTAGATACAAAGAGTCAGTATCCATCTGGCAAATCTCATACCGTTCTCTTAAAACATACCTGTGTAAAAACCTGTAATAGAATGAAAGCATACGAAGTTTTGCAGTTTGAAGAAGTGTGAATGCTAGGTGGATTGGAAGGTCTAAACAGATGTTTTTTTTAGCCATTTGAATTTCAAAAAAATTTGACCCGAGCTCCGACATGTTCAAAAAGCGGGGATCATTCACCTTTTGCTTTGCTACATATTCATCACTAGCATAAATAACACTCTCGTGTTTGGTCTTGTCTAAAATGAGTGACCCAAATGCCGAATTCCCGATAAGTTTGGAAGTGTCTGCTACAACGGAGGAGTTGGGGTTTTTGTCCCCGTCCCTCCGAGCATTCGAAACTTCGTTCTGAAATGATTTAAAACACTTGTAGGGTGTAAATTCTATCACTTGGTAAATTTGCGTCACAACTAATCCTTCCTCCAAATACCATTTTAACAGATCGGATGAAAGGAGTATCCGTTCGGCAGCCATACCCCCAACGAGTTGGCGTCTTGTGCTCGGAAGTTGGGGAGAACCCGATGAGAAAACAAACTGTTTCATGTGCTGACCAATGGCATCAAATGGGATATCAGTTGTACAAAATAGAGGGGAAAACTCTTGGAAGTATTCGTAGGGTGAAATTTTTTTTTCTTTCCCTAGTGGCCAAACAAATGGTACCTTGATATCGACCTCAACCAGACCGTACAACCTGTTAGATTCAACAGCTGAAAGGATATTTTCTTGAGATATCCTCCCCTTACACCCACGGTAAAAAAGAGGTTGTTTAGCTTCGATGAAAGCACTCAGGTTAGGGTCCTGAGTGCAGAGTTTGTTAAACTCGCACTCGTAAATCGCTACATACTTATAGTTGTTTCTCTGGATAAACAACATTTTCTCTCTCGTTCTTTCTCTCCGACCAACAAGTTTAGGGTCCGAAGTTGGTGGCATGCAAACGCTGTGATAGTGCCACCAACACCCGTGAAACTGAAAGAAAAGTTTGAACAATTATTTATCTTGAAAGCAAGTTATTAACTCTGAAATAGACCAAAATTTGATTTAATGTAAATTGTATATGATTCCGCTATTATAATGTAGTTGTTGCATGCGTGCACAAACCTCATAAACAGTGTTGTTAGCCACATCCAGTCCGTCTACATAGAAGGAACCAATTCGGTGTTCCTTCCCACTATTTAGCTTGTGGGTTATTTGACAGGATTCCTGTTGCGCCACCCAATCCATCCAGTAGTACATGGAAAGGTGTTTCCAGCTTTGAAGGGGTGCAAATCCATCATCTCTGTGGCGTCTTATGTAGTTGAAACATGGTAAATTTTCCCCAAGAGCATAAAGATATAGCGCATTAGCATCATACCCCTCTATTGTGCGACAAACAAAATCTTCATTTCCTCTAATAGGAGTTGAGTCCTTTTTGTGGTGTCTGCAAAAAACTATAGAGGGGCCCCCAACAATATTCTGTTGGATTGTGTGGTAGAGATCTGCGTCCTTTTGGGGGAAGTTTGCGAAGTAAACCCCCTTTTCCCTACTTGATTTGAACAACAATTGCCTGGCAACGCCCGGCACACTAATCGCAGTTTTAAATACGTCAATGCTCTTTTCAAAGTAAAAAGTCTGCAATTTTTCCACGGCTTGTACAAAAGGACCAACGTCCAAATTGTTGTAGTGAGCGAGATAGTCCTTTAAAGTTTTCATTTCCTGCATTCCCCAAATCTGTAAAAGTCCATCATATTTCTCAGCACCCGTTTGCGGTTCTTTTCCGACTCGTCCGCCATCCAACCATTTTTCATGTTCTTCTTCCAGTACATTTACCCCCTTCAACTTTGAGTAAAAGGCCTTCATTGGGGGGAGCGAAGTATCCTCCAACCTTTCAACAGAGTCTAAGTAGTCATAAGGAAAGTAAGATTTTTCCTCTTCGATCCCATATGCCTTGAGAAATAGAGCGTAGTTAGTGCCCGGAGCAAGAAAATTCATAATGTCAAGAAATTTAAAACGGGGTGTGGAGATAGCTGAGTATGCATTCCCCTTCTTTATAACAAAACCGTTTTTCCCTGACTTTTCCGGTCTTCCACCATCTTCCCCACCTGTTTCGTTCGCATTTGTGGTATCGTCTCCCATCATCTTAGCCAATTCTGACTCCTCATCAAAGTGATCACAACATTGAATGTCCTCATCATCTTCTTCTTCTTCTTCCTCTTCCTCTTCCCCCTCTCCACCTTGATGGTCGACACCGACTTCAAATGCAAAAGCAGATTCTTTAGTTGTGGAATGCTTCTGCTTTTTAACACGTGTGTTTGAAACACTGCCTCCCCTTTTCCTCTTACTGTTCCCTCCCCGCGCCTTCAGCGCAATATCTAACTTTCTAAGTATGTGTTTCTTTGCAAGATTTAAATCATATCTTGAAGAGTTGAACCCTAAAACGGGAAGTTGAGAGCAGTAAAGGTCAAAGCGAGATTTCAGGTGTTCAAGGTACTGAATCGTTTTTTTCTCTGGTGTAAGTGTGTTAGGGTAAAGGGGTATGCTTGCTTCCTTCAGCTGCCATGTTGCTATCTTCTCATCCAATAGCTCGAAAACAAAACCCCATTTCTGTAAAGCCAATGGTTTAACTTCTTCGGAAATGCGGGTAAGATGTTCAATAAGTTCGTCTAGTAAATTGTTTGGTGTAGAGTTTACAAAACAGATGGGTTCTGTAAATCCGGGTATGTTTGAGCAAACGCTAACCGAAATTGGTACATGTTCAGATGTCCATTTCAGATTTGGCGTCTGAACTGATTCTTCTCCTAATTTTGTTTGAACAGCTTCAAAATCGAAGACTGCAAACCATTTATAGTGTTGGTCTATTCTAGGCACTTGGATATCTGTTTGCTCCAACTCCTCAAATATTGACTTTGTTGGGCAGTATACCCCACCAGGATATTGAAATGTAGTTTTATTAAAACATTTAGTTGAGTGGCGCACTAGACCCCACCGCTTAGGAAAGTGTCTATCGCATATAGAACACACGTATTTCCTCGCAAATGTTTCAATGTTTGTAATGTAGCTAAAATGGTTCTCATGAAGATTTAGGTTCAGTGTAGATGGAAAAAGGGTAGAGGGTTTGCGGATTACACAACATGTCATTTCCTCATCTACGGTTAACACATACACTCCAGTCTGAAAACAATCCTCAAGTGAAGTAAGTTCATCCATAGTCATTCCAGCATATAGTTGGGGGTTGGGTGGAATCGAACCATTACAGAATTCACGATATGTGTGATAAATTCGTTTAACATCGGTTTGTGAAATGTTGTGAGGTGGGGGGTTTTGGTGGGCTGCCAAACACCTAAACACACACAAATTATCATTGAATCTTACTCCTTTTCCATTTGAAAGGAAAAGTTTGACTGATTTGCTCTTCATCAAACATTCGGGAAATGGGGTAACAGCACCAATTGGGTAATTTCTCCTAAACACAAAAAAGTTGACGTTTGTAACATATAATTGAACCCATTTTGTGTTTGGTCGAGTTTTGTTTACAAGGAAGGTGAAATCTAAATTGTTCAGTTCATTGATACACTTTTTCAAATCACGTAGATTGGAAATTGATCTTGGAAAATCAAACACTGTGGAATTTAAGTAGGCGGTAAAATACCTAAGTTCATCAGTCTCTAAATGTCTTAAAATGACTCCAAAGGAAATATTAAAACGAAATGCGCTTTCTTCCCTGCTAAATACATCGTTCAAAAGCTCCCCAACATTTGTGGAGCTGTTTAAATCGTTGAGGGGGAAATTATACACACCTCGCACTCTTCCATGTTCGTGTCCGGCCAATATAATATTTCTGTTATTTTCGTAAATTTGTTCCAACTCATGATATGTCACTTCACCCTCATTATTCATCCAGGGGGCAGCATCTGATGAAAACGGGTGTGGATGAAGGTGTTCGTTTTGGTTAGGTTCGTTGGTGTTGGATCTACCACTACTTTCCCCTGTTAAAGTTGCATGCGACACCCTCCTATGCGCAAATAAGTTGTGCCAATTATTGAAGGTTTGGTCGCAATCCACACACTTGACTGTTTTCGGTTTGTGTGTTGATTTTTTGGGGGTGGGTGTGTTGTTACAGGATCCGTTGCCCTTGTTTGCAGATGCGTTGGAGTGAGTGGGTTTTGGGACATCTCTCTTTTTGCATGTGTGTTCATGGCTTCTGCGTGCAATCGGTCTCACATATGTTTTTCCGCAATATTTACATGTTCTTTCCTTCATATATGGGGCGCATGAGGGGCGGTGTGCAATCTCATTTTCCTTAGTATCAAACGTCGTAAAACAATATCTGCACGTTGCCCCATCATTTGAAGAACTCATGTTGAAATCTATGTAAATAAAAAGTATGATAAAAATGTGTTGGGATTATGCATGTTTATTACCTCACATTAAAAAAAAACTCTTTTTGTATTTTTCAGGAGGAGTGATGTGTGTGTGTGTGTGTGTGTGTTAAACGTATGTAGTAAGTAGGGTGTATACCATCTGTTAAAAATGTATTTATGCATGAAAGGGTGGTGGGGTAGGATTGAGTTAAAAGTGGGTATGTCCATAAACATATCCAGGTCATATAAGTCAACTACGCATATCTAATACATGATGTTCCAAATAGTGAAAACTATGGTGGTAAAGCTGTTGAGCGGCAGATAGATGTAAAAAATTGTTGGTGACATAAGTTTTGTGATCAGTAGTAAAAACTGGAAGCGCGAGTTAGATGTTAAAAAACTATATTGTTGAAAAGTCTGATTTAGGTAGTTAAACTAGATGTGTAGTAACGCATACTACAACCGCCTTATGTTATGTATGATTCTATGTGTGTTTTAGATGTATGTTCAGTCAAACAGTGGGTGCTTTGTGCATAAATGAGTATGCTGTGTTATTTAGGGTTTAAAAGAACGGTGCATGTAAAATATATTATATATATATATATATATATATATTATAGGTTTTGTAGTTAGTGGTAGAAACAAATGATGTACTCGTAAATATGGCTGGTTCAATATTTCCGTTTTATTCCACTAATCAAACCTGTTTGATCCACTAATTACTATTTGTGTAACCAGTATATATGTGGTAAAACCTCCAAATCTGGTGCTAGTGTCTTATAAGTAAAAAATGCGTTGAAACTATGGGTGCTAATATTTATTCTACTTGTTTGAACCCATTTAAAAAACACTATATGTTTATATGTTAAACCATTATAACTATGTTTATCCTTTTTTAATAAATATCTTTACACTCACCTCAAATAAAAGATCAGTTATAATAATCTTCTGTGTTGTGTGTCCTCATTCCGGGTTATTCGTCAAATTATGTATGTTTCATCGAGTAAATAAGTGACTGAAGTTAGTAGTAGCCACATCCAAACTGGTGGGTTGGGAACTAATATGCCAATCCCTAATTGAGGGGGAAGGGGATCACTTTAGAGGTCGTTGTGAGTGGAAGGGTTAAAAGTATGCTAGTGTTAAAAGGGGTAAGGGTTTAGTAACAACTCATCAGTAAAGGGATTAAAGTTCTAAATCGGTACAACGTAATTATGGGATTGGTTGGGTGGGGGTACCTGTGCCCACTCTCAAACACAGAAGTGATGGTGCTGCCTCTATTGATTTGGTGGCGTACTGGCTCTACCTGAGTGTGGTTAAGCTCACTACAATTGCGCCGCCTAGTGTTAATTAGAGGTGGTAGCTAATGTTAATTAAAGGTATTATCTGTTGGGATGTGGTGGAACTAGCCTTCAGGGGTAATTAGGGGAGAAGCGTGTGGTGGCACCACCCTGTGTCCAATTAGTGTAACTAGGTTATAGGGTGGCGCCACCTGCGAGTAATTAGTGGAACTATAATATAGGGTGGCGCCACCTGCGAGTAATTAGTGGAACTATAATATAGGGTGGCGCCACCTGCGAGTAATTAGTGGAACTACTGACCTGATATTTTTAGCCTGTGACCTATCTAGACCCTCAGTGACCTATATAGTAGGGGTTTTCAGTACTTAACGTATATAAATAGGGGGGCTGGAGCTACCTTACTTACTACTCCAATGAGGCCGGTAAGTACATAATCATGTTTTAAGTATTAAGGAACTAATTACTGAAGCTGTTTAAAGGTGGGTTCTCTACTAATTTTGCATGAAAAGACAAAATCCCATGAGTAAGCCATCAGGACACAGTAATTGCACCCACATCTACTGTCAGTGAATGATAAATCATTGATCCTGTGAGTTTCAGATGCTTCTCCCTGTCACTCAGGACCCATGGATATTACCATTCATTTCTTAGACCCTTTTAAGATGCTTATTTCGCTCACTGTTCTGGCATGGAGACAGATTCAGAGGCAATGTGAGAGAGATTCAGAATGCTTGAGACTGAGGCAAGTCTGTTACCTGTGACAGTCACTAATACTTGTTATCTAAGCACTTAACCTCCTCGCTATGATTTATGATTATATGTGACTACAGATAAGGAGGAGGAAGTAGATGGAGGAGGAGGCAGTAAGAGGAGGGAGAGAAGGGAGAGGAGGAGGAGGAAGAGGGAAGAGAAGGAGGAGGATCGGTAGTTCTTAAAATAATTAAAACTTTGCATAATATAACATTGGTATATTATTAATTTTGTAACCTGAAATTTCAAAGGTTGGTTTTTGGGGTGACCTTAAAGTGATGGGTGATGATGGATGTACATTAAAAAGATGGTTGGGCAAAAAGGTAGAGACAGGGAGGGAGAGAGGGAATTTGAGAGAAAAAGATGGGAAGAGGGTACTATTAGAGTGATTATGAAGGAAAGATTAGGAATAAAGAGGTTTAAACTGTGAGAAAGGAAGGAGGAGGCAGAGGAAGAGGGAGTACAAAGGACGAAAAGGAGGATTATGTTACAGACTTATGTTTATACTTATGATGCAGCTTAGAATCTGTTTCTATGACAAAACATTCTCTCTAGTGACCCAGGATTGAACCTATTTGATTTATGTTTATATATATATAAAATTTGTATTCAATCTTGTCAACATGAAAAGGACAATAGTGTCTAATACTAGTTATACTAATATTAGTTCTTCCGACTGGCCCTAGACCTTCACTGACCGAATAAAGTACAATTATATAATAACAACATTCTCCTATTGATTTAGAGTATAATATTATACAATTTACATGAGTACAATATTAAAGAATTTACAATTTACTTGTTAAACAATTTACAATTTACATGTTTGCTGGTTGTCCAGTTACTTTGTGTTGTTATGGTAAGTAAACAGGTGGCTGTAAAAGAAGTGGGTGTAAGTTTAATTTGAAACCCTTATTAAACCCTTATTTTCTAGGAAAATATAGTGGAACAGGTTCCCAATATGCCAAAGCATGTCCAGCACAAAGGTCATGGCAATCCCTCCTGCAATTTCCGAGGAGAATTACACTTTTTTCTTACAGAATTAATATGTGATGTGTTTCAAGAAAATGAGTCATAAGTCGCAAAATTGATATTTTTCAAAGTGTTTTTTCCACAAGATCACATTATTGGAATGTTCTAATTTGTTTAGGGTTTATCGCTTATAGCTATATATATCGATGTATCAAATTTCAGGACGATGTATGTAATATATCCTTTTGTTTTAAAGGTCCTCATATGGACTACATTTAGTTACTGTACTGTTTATTGACCCCCAGAAATATTGGAAACTTTTTTTTCAAAAACGAAAATATCAAACTTAAAATCTAGAAATACTTATAAGATTATTAGACTGTTTACTATCATTCGAATCAGCTTGATCTCATCTTTTCACATCTAATGGTATCTCAAAATCTATTTTTAGCGACTTATGACTCATTTTCCTGAAATACATCACATATTATAGATGATAGTGTAAAAAATAATAATGAATGTTCATGCCTCCCTGTTAAGTGTTTTGGTGTGTGTAGCTGTTGTTGATAATTCAGTTTAAAAAGTTTAAAAGCTATAAAACTTTCTACAGAAAATGATTAATCAACAGCTAGAAATATTTGCATCACATTAGAATGACTCAATGTTAGATCTTGGCAGCATATTATACTCTCAGATACAAGACTGATATTGATCTTTATGTATAGCAATAAAGTGGCCCATGACTTACGTTTGAGTAATAAACGTCCAGTGTTGGGATACGAATTTCTCATACATCAGGCCGCTGTGCCAGCTCAGCTCATCCACAATATACAAGGAGCACTTATGGGTCAGGGAGGCAGGCAATGAGTTGCTCAACACAAAATGAATTATGCTAAATTAGGCTGGAATATGATAAATACTAGGTATATCTGAATATGTACGATATTGTGGTGTTTCAGAAAGCCTCTTCTGTTCTGCTGAGCTTTTATTTTGACCATCATTTTTGTCTTAAATTGTGGTTATTTAAGAGGATTTGTGAAGGTGAATTGTACAATTACTGATGACTTTACCCTTGTAACCAATCTACATAATGTTTGAGGCTGGTAGACTTATTAGGGAGGTTTATATTTTAATATTCTTATTCAGCATACATCATTATGCCACATTTAAACCTTTCTCAGGTAGCTGATATGAAAAATGTAATCCAAAGAAAAATTATCCAAAGAAAAAGCTAGGTATACTTTAAATTCACACTTTAGCTTTCCCTTCTGAGTTGTAGAGCAATTCATGGCCAATAATGTGGTCAATACATTTCCTTATTGACTTCAATACTATAGCAACAGGTTAGCAAGTGCTATGCCACTCCTGAGCCAAGCATATAGTTTGACAAGTGACTCCAACACATAATTAAATTATGCACTTGGGTCAAGCTGACTGTATACATGGGTTACTGAACCATGACTCCATCCCATCTCGAATAAAGGCTGGCTTTATAACTTATTTAGATAAATAGATAGAGCAATCTTTTATTCATCAAAACAGAATACAGGTTGATGAAGCGGTTAACTGGCTTCTGGGAGGGTCCCAGCTCTTCCAGCCATTCCGGTGGATAGAAGAAATATTTCTAATGAGATATCTAATAAATAAGAATATTAATTATATTAACAGTAATCATGTCAAAACTTAATACACAATAAATAAGTTGATAAATTCTGCACTTTTGTTCAATTCCAGCACACATGCCAACTCATATCAAACATAGGGTGAGGGTAGATAGATTTGAAGCAGTATATGAGATAGCTTGTCAACTTATATCAAACAATGTAAACACAGGGGCATGCAGCGTGGGTCTCAAGGCCACAATGCATGTGAGGGACATTATGGTAGGGGTGGAGAGAAACAAGTGGAGGGAATAAACATTCATTCCTTATGCTAAACCACTGTATAACAAAGGAAAACTCTTGGATCTTTACATCATAAATACCTCATACATCTGGGATCCACTTGCACAAACAGAGTGTAATAACTATTTGGTTACTAACTACAACTGTCTTACATCCTCAAATCTTCTTCACTGCAGTGCTTACATGGGCAGAGTGGGCTGGCACATTTCCTGATCGTACACGGGAGCTAATATTGAATCAGTAGGAGATTTGCATGTCTCACTGCACTTGTCTATTAGAGTACTGAAAATAACATGTTTTCTATAGCTTTTACACTGACATACAAGTGCCATAATTCCAAGAAAATCAGGATCCAAATTGGCGGACATGAAAGTCCACTATTGAACTGTTATGTCATATCCTATCATCTCATTTCTTTAACCAATTCAACCCAACCCTATAAATTCTATGTGTCTATATATGGACTTTTTTCTTTTCGTTTAATAAAAGGTTGAATGCCACAGTCCAGCTGAACCACACTCTAACCTTGTCAATAGGGGATTTGCATGTCTGACATCTTGAATCTTTATTTGCAACTGTCTTACATCATCAAATCTTGTTCACTGCAGTGCTTACATGGGCAGAGTGGGCCGGTACATTTCCTGATCGTACACGGGAGGCACGGGTAACTGACGGGGTTCAGACATTACCCTGTCCCCAATTCTGGCAGTGGGGTAAGTTATCTATATATTTCTTCTAGAGACCATTTCTCCAGTATACCATCTTTCAATATGAGCCCTAATAAGGCATTAATCCCTGATGTTTTGAGACTGAAGGTCACCTATTGCCAAAGCAATCAAGCAGGTAGCCAAGGTTTTCAGCCTAGGACACCTAGAGCATGCTGGGGGATATACGGCTAGAAACAAACCCACAATCAGGCCAGATTGAGAATAATGGTAAATGGAATTGAATTGAAATATCCTTTATTTGCTGAGATGGCATAAAAATGGGTTGTGAACATCTGAAAATTGATACATATCTTCCAGTTTGTGCCTGACTTAGTGCTACTTTCTTGGTTACATGTCAGTATGACTAGTAAGTGTGGCCTGGTAGTTTACATAGGAGCACCAAGTATACATGATAGGATAGTGATGGAGGATGTGGGCCCCAGTCTGGCATGGAGCATTTCCTTCCAAAACAAATCAATTCTAAAAATGAATTATTCTGTTTGTTGCAGAGAGCCCCAGAAGTTGTAGTGATGCACCTACATCTGGTGTGTACACCTTCAACTACGGAGGCACCCTGTTTAACTTCACCTGCTTGGTGGATAGCACTGGTGGTTGGACTGTAAGTATTATCTAGATCTGACCCCAAACAATGGATGCCAAAAACATCGATGAGAACAAATCCCCTGGGATCGTGGTTGTCTATTTCCCCCTCTCCCCCCCCCCCCCCCCCACATTGAAACTATCATATGAACACCTACATTCCTGTGTTTAAAATGTCCTAGCATTAAAAGAACCTAGCTCAGGCCCCCCAAAAAATAGGTGTGTTTCTGATTTATCTGGCTGAACACTAGGTAGGGGGGCTGGAAACTTCTTTTTTTTAATTTTTTTTAGGAAACCACCTCCCAGGAACTGGAAAAAGGTCCAAATGTATTTTGTTATGTGCTTTATGACAGTTCTGGGATAGGAAAACCCGTTTTCCTGATTTTATAAGGTTTTTTGGTCAAAAAATCCAAAAAAAAGTAAGATATGTTTTTTTTTAAAAAATCAGGTATAGTCAAAAATATTTTAGGTAGGGGAAGGTTTTTCTAGCTTAGGGGGGTAAATCGAACACACACCTTTTTCAGGGGGGCCTCAGTATCCATTAGAGTCAATAGGCTGAATTAGACACAGCAGTGGGCAGAAAACCATGGCTATTCCTAGTTGAATTGATCCAGCGAGCCAATGACAAATCTTTCACTGTACTTTAAGCATTTAAGCGATATTCCAGTTCATCCCATCCCAACAAATTCTGTTTTACAACAGGTCCTTCAGAGTAGAGTGGACAACACTGTAGATTTCTACAGATACTGGTCTGATTATAAATACTTCTTTGGTGACCTGGAGGGTAACTTCTGGCTGGGGAATGAAAACATCCACTTCTTGACTTCAACCCTTGGACAATCCAGGCTTCGTGTTGACATGCAGCATCTTTCAGAGAGCGTGACAGTCTACTACAGCACATTCATGGTGGCTGGGGAGGCCCAGCAGTATACCTTAACAGTCACTGGGTATGAAGGCACAGAGGAGATAGGTAAGTGCCTTTAAATGCCTTTTTCATGAAGATTCAATTCTCGTGGAGAAAGGGATATATTCCTTCTGCCAGAAAACACAGGATGATAAAGCCTTGCAAACATCAGTTTGAATGTTATATATTGAATAAAAAAGTTTAAAAAAAGGTTACATTCACACTAACCATTCCACCATGACCCAAGTATGTTACATATCTGATGTGTCACAGGAATATGAGTCACAAGTTGGAAAAATAGGATTTTGAGATGTCATCTTATTTGAAATGATGAGATCAAGTTGATTCCAATGATAGTAAACAGTAGGACATTACATTAAAGTACTTTTATAATTTAAGTTCAATATTTTTAGTTTTGAGAAAAAAAGTTTTCAATATTTCTGGGTAGACATTTACTGCTAAAGTACCTAAAAATACTCCATAAGATGACATTACAAATGCATGGAAATAATTAATATTCTGTCCTGAAATTTTGTTACTGGATAATTTAAGTCCACATACCTTCAGTCAATAACACAGAAGTTCCTTACTAACAATGAGTGAAAATAACCATTTCTTCATTAATGTTTGCACTGTGTTCCATGCTCATGGAGCCACGTTGTGGCTTATAAACTATATGGAGAATCAAATATAGCCATAACCTATGTATGGGCACCTGCATCACACCTCTCCTACATATAGGTTAAATGGGTACATTTGGGAGCTATGTAAACAAAAATATGGCCTTCAATCAGTGCGCACGAATAAAACATCTTTGGCAGTTGATACACTGTGCAAAAAAACCTCACAGAGGTACACTTGATACACTTTAAATAAAACAATTTTACAACTTATGACTCATTTTCCATGAACACCTCACATATAGTTGATACACTGTGCAAAAAAAACTCACAGAGTGTGATATTTGCATGCATAGCTAATAACGCATTTTTAACTCTAACCTATGTCTGGATTAATGAATACATGTAATCGCATACAAAGTGTTCTGCCACATTATTTACATGCTATCAGATTAATAAATGGAAATAAATGGAAATACCTGGGTAGAATGGTTTTCTCCATTATGTGCCTAATTGGTTTTCTCTGTATGTATTTATTGTTGTTTGTCCATGTTTTTGTATAGTAATAACATCGGAAGACTGGACGACCTGCTATTAGGAGAAAGTACAATCCTAATTTCTCTGTCTTTGAACAAGGAAATAATCTATCTATTATATTCATTTCAGGTGACAGCATGATAATTCACAATGGGATGAAATTCTCTACAAGGGATCAAGACAATGACCTTGACCCTGATACCGAGAGTTGCGCTGAGTACTACAAGGGGGCGTGGTGGTTCAATAACTGCTATGATACAAACCTGAATGGTATCTATGGGGAGAATAATGGACAAGGCATTATATGGGAGACATGGAAATGGGAGATGTGGGAAAATGAGACGGTCTTTCTCAACAGTGTAAAGATGATGGTTAAGAAACCCTAGTTACAAATAATACAGTGTGATATTCTATTCAAAACCTATTTTCATTCATTACAACAAAATTTGCAGATAATGTATATGACCCTCTGAATCATTGGGGAGGAGCAGCAATACCAACCAGAACAAGGAATTTTATTGATCCTACTCTCTTCTCCCTCTGCTTCCCTTCCACTCCTATCCATCCCAAACCCAAATTTGGTGAGATTGATGTTGGCTTAATTGCTAAGAATGCAGCTTTAAAACTCTGTATAGGGCGGGTAATGTCCAGAATGGTAAATGTCCAGCGGGTAAAATTTAGTGGGTAGATCAGCAGCAGGTATATCGAATAGAATAGAATAGAATAATCTTTTTATATGTCCAAATTATACAATGAGTTAGACAAACAGGTGTACAGGCCTCTGGGAAGGTCCCAGCTCTTCCAGTCGTTACCTTTTCTAAAGAACAGTTATCTACATTGGTATCTAGGTAAAATGGCAAGAGAATAAAATGACAGTGTTAGACTAGAACCATTCATAAATGGTGTGGTTTACATATGGTTAAATTAATAATAACCATGGGTTGAAATGTTGGCACGTTAAGGGCTCAACGATAGGACTGGGTGTTCTTTACTCAGTAATCAGTTACACAACTTAAAGTTTGATACGATTCATAATAAAAACAATACAATATGATATAAACAACATGAAAATACAATACAAGAAATATTAGACGAGCCAGGACAGGTATAAGCCTATCAAGAGTAGTACAAATGAGAATGGAATAAATATGTTTGGCGGGTGGCTGTCCTGACACCATTGCATCCAAGCGGTGATTGTTACTGCAATAATATTATTTGTACACATTGTTTATTAATCGTATAGTATGAATTTAAAATGTTAAGTTGTTGCAGGTTTTTCCATCTTGTTCTTAACACCCACCACTCTCTGTGTAACTACTTAATCTTGATTCTTTTCTCTAATACGAAGATTGTATGTATGTATATTGTTTATTTCCTGAAAACAGTATGTATGTATGTATGTATGTATCAATTTTATTTCCATCTTTTATACAGTTACATTGACTAGGAAAAAGGGGAGAGGCTACAACTAAGCCCTCTCTTTACCTCCTTCTGCGAAACATTAGTCTCTCAGATCTTCCAGGTATCCCTGAACGAAGATGTGTTTTTACAATAGTTTATGCTTATGGTTATTTGCTGATTAGAACCTAATGAGATCGTACATTAAGTGACATACCGTCCAGATTATTAGTCTGGGATTTTTGTGATAACATCAAATTAACAGATAGTAATTAGATACTAAAACATCCTTAAAGGTAATGTTTTATCGCAATTTACGATTACCATTTACGATAACAGGTTATTTACAGTTACATGCTGGTTTTTGCCCAGAACTCCTAATTTAATAGACATTCAACATTTGTAGCGTTTGTACTAACGGTACTTTGTGTAGTATATATGGGTTTACAGACCATAATTAGTAATTTGAAGTTATATAATGATATATGTATACTCAATTTTGTATTGAGTTGAAGTACATTAACATTTGGTTTTCATTCTCTATTTTATATTCAGCCTTCCGACAGGCTGATCAATAAAACTCTTTATTCCTTCCTGTTGATAAATTAAGTATTGTTAAGTATTGTTAATATTACTTGTTAACCTTCCTGTCCTTCTTTTGATCTTTCTAAAAAGAGTTTAAACTCCTCTTTAGAAGTACATATTTTCCCCTCTTTGGGTAGATTGTTCCATGAAAGTGGTAATAAATAGTAGAACGATTTCTTTATCTTTTCTGTTCGAGGTAGAGGTACTATCATTTTTGTCCCCTTATTATGGGACCTTAGGTTTAGGTTTCTTTCATCAATAAAAAGGTGCTTTTGCACTAAGTCGTAAGCTATTTCAAGAATGTGTTGATCCCTTCTTTCATTTAAAAGCTGTATATTATTTGTTTGTTGTAATTCAATTACATTCACTCTTCTTTTTAAACCAAACGCCACCCTAACATAGGAATTTTGCAAGACTTGAAGCTTGTCAAGGAGATTTTTTGGTGCACCTATGTATATAAAGTCACCATAATCAAAAAGAGGCCTTACAGCCACTTTGTAGAGGGTAAGGATATCCTGAGGTTTTAATGCTCTTTGTATCCTTTTTATCGCTCTAAGTCTCCCAGAGGCTTGAGTGATCTTTTGATTTAGGTGATCTTTAAAAGTAAGATACTTGTCTATGTTTAGACCTAAATACGTGTAGGTATCTGTATATTTCATAATTTCATTCCCAAGTTTAAACGAGAACATGTTAGAGGTGTCAGTTTTCTTTTTGGGAAGGATTTCTAATATGTTGCTTTTCGAGATATTAATAGAAATTTTGTTTTTCCTACACCATAAGCTAACTTTTTCTAGATCACACTGTAATTCCTCGTTAGCCTCAAGTCTTGTTTTCCTAGATGTATATAACACAGTATCATCAGCAAAATGCTGAACATGCACCTTTGATGCCACTTCATTTAAATCATTGATGTACATAAGAAATAACAACGGTCCAAGTCCTGTGCCCTGGGGAACCCCTCTTGTGACCCTTAATAAATCAGAGGTTTTATCGTTTATACTCACTCTTTGAAATCTATTACTGAGGTAATCGGTGAACCAAGCTATAGCGTTATTATGTAAGTTGAAGGTTTTTAATTTTTCGATTAGGATGGAATGATCGACCGTATCAAAGGCCTTCTTAAAATCAAGAAAGGCCAAAACAGTTTGATCTTTTTCATTAGTACTTTTGTAAATGTGGTGAAAGAGTTTATGGTGTGCTTGACTCACCGAGTGGCCTTTCCTAAACCCAAATTGGTGTTTAAACAGTAAATCTTGGACTTCTAAGTACGAGTATAGTTGGTTGTGTATAGCTTTTTCTAATATTTTTGCTGGATATTTAATCAAGCTTATAGGTCTATAGTTAGATGGGTCACTTTTTGAACCCTTCTTAAATAATGGTATTATAGTGGCTGACTTAAAGTCTCTTGGTACTTCTTTCTGAGTTAAAGTCAAATTACATATGTATGTGAATTGTGCCACTAATGTTAATAGGCAAGGTTTAAGGATTTTTGTTGGGATAAGGGGGATTCCCGAGGACTTATTAACATTTGATTTCTTGATATAATCGGATATCTCAACTATATTAAACTCCTCAAAAGAGAAACATGGTGAAGAAAGCACAGATTTCATTTTTACAATATTCTCATCTTGATTCGATGTACTATCATCATTGTTTTCAGTATTTACAACAGTAAGGTCATTGTCACTCCTAAGGGAGTCATTGTTAATATTTTCTATATCTGGAAGCAAACTGAGTTCCTGGTCAGTAAGAGGTAATATATCCTTAGCTAGATTATCCCCTATATTTGCAAAGAACTCATTTAACAGTTCAGCGGCTTCTGCACCTGTCTTAAGAGCTTTTTTATCATCAAGCAAGTTAATGCTCTGTTTTACTTTTACTTTGTCAGGTGTGAAAAACGGTTTTATCGTATCCCAGAAGTGTTTACAATCTTTGGGATTTTTCATGAGTTCTGTTCTAAGATGATCACTCTTAAGCTTCTGTATATTTGAATTTACCTGATTCCTCAGTATTTTTGCTTTATTCCAGTTTTCTATGCTTCTAGTTTCTCTAGCTTTCTTGAAAGCTTTATCTCTATCCCTCGATAGTTCATTAACAAGAGGAGTAAACCAACAGGGCCTTTCTTTTATATTATTATAAGTTTTCATAGGACACATTCTGTTTAAGAAGAACTCAATTTTCGACAACATGTATTCCCAGCAAAAATTTACATCTCTAGATTGGTAGAATTCTGTCCAATCACTGTCTCTTAGAATTTCCTTAAGAATCCAGGGTTTTCCATTGCCTAGAGGTGAAAGATTTCCTTATATATTTATTCCTATCTTTCTTTTTAATTATAAATACTGGGAAGTGGTCACTGGTATTATTGTCAATAGTTCCAGCTAAATATATTGTCTTGGAGTTCGTATAAATTTGGTCTATGGTTGATGAGGATTTTTTACTCACCCTAGTCGGTACTCTTATGGTTGAAGTCAGGCCATGTTGTTTTATGAAGTCTAGATTTTTGGCATCATGGCTAAGATTGAAGTCCCCCACCAGGAAAATTTCCTTATTTAAATGCAATCTACTTAATATACTCGATAAGTTACTAGTAATTTCTGATAAACCAGCTTGAGGAGGCCTATATATATTTACAATGACAATCTTTTTTGCCTGACCTTTCCTACATTCAATTACTTGAGCTTCAATGTTGTCATTTGACATGTTCAGTTCATTATAAGCTGTATCATTGATAACATAATCTTTTTTAATGTATGTAATAAGGCCACCTCCGCGTTTTTTTGTTGATCTATCTAGCCTTACCATTTGGTAACCTTCTATGATAAGTTGGCTGTCATATACCTCTTTGTGCAGCCATGTCTCTTGTATTGAGATTATATCCATGTTAGTGTTATTTAGGAATGTTTTAAGTTGCATTAATTTTGGTGGAAGGCTTCTCATATTCCACGATGCCAATTTCAGACCCTTTTTGAATTGTATATCCAATTCACATATTTCTCTACAAGTCTCTATATTGTTATCCTGTCCTGACATTCAACTTTCTTTTCAGTGACCAGAATTTATGTTTCTGGATGAGATGGCTTGTAACATGGAGCATGATTATAAAAACAGAGTTCGCATATTTAAGTAACAACATTCTTATGCGTTGAATGGAAATAGTGAAAGAAGTGAGAAATCTAATCACATAAATTGAATTATAATACATAACTACAGATTTCTCAGCTACTGCCTTCTCTCTAAGACCTGCGTACAGATTACCCTTCTAAGTGAATAGAGTAATGTGATACCAGAGATGTGAGGAATGAGTATTTGAACCTTGAGTAAAACCTTTATTTTGGTCGAATAAAGGAAATATTCCTATCAGAAAATCGACACCCCCCAGACACCCAGGTAGTACGGATTGAGCATTATCAAAACACTATTACCGATGGTGACCTGTGCATCTGAGGCGTATCGACCCTCAAGTCAAGTAAATTAAGTCACAGAGACTAAACTGGTTTGACAGTGTTTGATGAACAGCTTTCATGTGATAAGATTTCGAATTCTATCTACTTAGTTTGTAGCTTTGTGTGTAAGGTCTGCCACCAAATCTTCTTATTTAGACTAGACCACATTTGAGTTCTACCATAGGCGTACAAGTTCTATGGACTCTGAATATACCCTGGGTTTACCCTTTAGTGGGTAACCCTTGACTGATTACCTCCAATATTACATTAACATTTCCTCTTATTGAAGTTCTCATTATTAAGATATTAGCTTGAAATACCTTTATATGAAATTTGTTGAAAGACAAGGAGAGTAATTCAACATACTTTAAATCTGGCATGGTATGCAACACTGTCACAACAATTTAATTGCTCTAGGTTATATCTACCTTATATAATGCTGTTAAACTTTTCAATAATCGTTTCAGATAGGTCAATGTTAACAGAATAAATACATTTCAGATGGATCAATGTTAATAGTGGGTATTTCAATTTCTTATTATTAGATGATAAGAAATATGAAATAGTAATTTTACGTAATCACTTTGTTCTATTCGTCTCCCTATCTAATACACTTAGGTTCATTGACGGGACGTTTATATATATATATATATTTATATATCTGGTGCCCTCATAATCACTTCTAGCACTCTCTAATAATTGGGAACATTTCTTAGAGTTTATGCCACTTCAATGTTACTATTAATAATAAATGCATATTTATACATGTATATTTATATATATATATAAATATGTATACATCCACACACGTATATGTACAGAGCTGCCCTAGAGATGGGTAATATTTGACTGATATTTATTGACGGATGATGAGTTTCAAGAAGCTACTTAACAATTTAAATTTTTAAATTGTCATTTTGTCAATTTTCATTATTCTTGAGGTGGTGATGATATCAAAGATCGTAGTGTTTCTTCATACGTGACTATTGGCTTGTGTAGTATTAGTGTTCTTGTCATTAATGATGTATTATTGTCATACTGTCTTACCTCACTCGCATGAGACCCTTCGGATGAGCATTATCAAAACGCTATACCTTAGGGAAACATCGACTAGAAGTTGAGGGTTGGTGAATTGATCATGTTGAGAAGTCAGTTTTCTGGTATGCTTTTATGATTTGGTCAGCAGTTCTTCCTCTAAGGTACTCAGACAGGTGGCAACCGTCGTCTCCGAGTAGACGATAAAAGTTCGTGAGTTTAGGTTCCCCTGTCATTGGGTTCTTCCGTCGTGGCTTGTTTCTGTGGATAAGTTCCCCTATAAAAGGAGTTGGGACGTCATTCGATGAGTTTACATCTTTCACAATATTATTATATGATGTTACTGATTGATTAATTTGCTTTTGGCTATCAGAGTCTAGCCCTGGAATAAAAGGCACTTTTGATCTGGCTATTTTAGCTAAATGAGCATTATATTGTTCGATGTTAAGCCCCATAGTGGTGGCAAAAAGCACTTTTGGTTTTTCTGACTGAATTGGCACCAGGTCACAGATTTCTTCCTTTATGTGTGGGATGATTTGGTGTATTTCATCCTCAAATTCCGCTAGGGAACTATGTTTCAGCGAAACTTGTTTGTGCGATAACTCTTTATCACGTTGTGTAATATTGCATACGCCAACCATAATTACTATACATTTTGGTCGTTTTAATATGACCAGATTGTCACAGATCTGACTACGTTCTGGATTTTCAGACCTCCTATTGAGATAACTCTCGACCTACTTGCGGGCATCTTCTGACGGAGTAGTTGTTCAACACCCCTCCCTCGTGAGTCCGCCACAACTAAGATGTCAAGTCTCTCCATCTTTCTGAAATATATTGATGGTGCGTAAAAGTTCAGTAACGTAATATGAGATCAGTTTGGTTCCTGGGATATATTTCCCTTCACTTCTTGTACTCCACTAGCAGTCTGCTTTTAACTTTCGAAAGAATCTTGCCAAACTTGTTCTGGCCTTTGAAGTGTTTTGAACAGAGAGATTCACGCTTACCGTCCTTGACCTTCACAGCAGGGTACCGGAAACCAGTACCCCACTGTGTTGATGTCGTGATCTCGTAATATTTACTCGCCGTATGTTCTTCTAACAGAACCCTCCTTATTCTTTGATTCTGTCTAAACTTTGCCATGACTATTTCTTCGAGGAGAAATTCCGCTTGCATCTTCCACTCTTCGCTACATTCGATCTTTTCACCCAGCCTTTTCACGGTAACTGGACTAGCCACCCGTCGCAGGTGTTCTGCTAGGTTCGGGTTCCCCGCGTAGAGAGCCTTCTGTGATTGATAACAGTGCTCGGCCGATGAGTATGGTTTCCCTTTGAAGACAAATGAAGATGGATAAAAATTGGAACATAAAGAATGCTCCCCTTTAAATCCCAAACCGTCATCATCAACTTTTGTTGCCATCACGTGAAAGATTTTCCAGCTATGACGATGTGATTTAAAACTAGGTCAGCTGGAAAGTTTTCAAGTCGGAGCAAAGTGTAACAGTTCTTAAGTAACTCATAATTCCCGTCATTAGTGCTGTTACTCATTTTGTTTAGCCACACATTCTTGTAGAAGTTATCTGATCTCACTTTTTTGGCATTTGCTACTATTTGCTTTTTCATTTCTGGTGTTTCTAGCTCTACATACACGGCTCTCGTGTCATGTATCCGCGCTTTCCCTATCCTATAGGCTGTCACGATCGAGCTAGATCTAAATGAGGGTATGATCGATTTTATCATTGTTGCAACAACTACGTCAGAATCCTCGTTGTATTCATAGATTTGCTGATTTTTCTTTATGCTTTTGTGAATTTCTCCTTGGTTATCTACCCACGCTTCGTGCAGACCCTCGATGACTAAGTAGGAGTTTTCTTCCTCGGGCGGTTTTAAGATTTCCGCCGTGTCAAGGCTATTAAGCTTGTGTTTGGTGTTATCAAGCAGATTACCGAATGCTATTCTTTCATCTTCTAGGCTTTTTACTCTTTCACCTAGAGCCCTTATATCTTTGCTTAATGCTAAGGCCTGAACTCCAACTGCTGTTGCTTCGCTGATTCTATCCCTTTCCCTTCCTATTTCATCTCTGAATAGATTTATGCGTCTCTCGAGAGACTGTAGTGTAGCTTGCCCAGATGGCAGTTTATATGTTCCTGTTATCTTTCTAAATGCAGCTTCTAGTTCTCTAAGTCTTGTCATGGATTCAGATATGGGGAGGGCGTTCTTGTTCTCCCCAAAATGCTTTGCTAACTCTATCAAAACATTTTCAGTTACTTTTTTTGTAATAATGTCAATCTGTTTTGCTATGTAATCGTCGTTTGAGAATAAGCTAGTAGCCTCTGTCAGTTGATCTAAGTTCTTCTTTTGATTAATAAGCAAGGGATTCTCCCCCCTGTATTCATCAGACCCTTCCACCTTCGAATCACTTTCAACCTGTGTCAATGTACTCGACGAGATTTCTAGATTGTAAGAATCCTCTGTATCACTGCTAGCTGGACTGACCTTATCCAGGGGCCGAGGCGTGCCTGGATCTGTTGCTAACGACTCCGCGCTAGTTTCGTGGGGAATACGGTTTGGGCACGGCTCGGGGCGTGTCTCCTGGCTGTCAATCATATTCTTATGCCCCGTAATGTTGATCATTTCCTCGACTAAAGTTCTGATTATTCCCTTATTTTCAATTTGACTTACTTGGTCGAAACAATCTTCGTAAAGCGGAGGTTTCAGGGTGTTATAATGTTCTGATGATATTGGCGAACTTGTCATGAATCCTTCAGATTTTGCTGTCGGAGATTTCAAAGCGCTATAGTATGCCTCTCCATCGCTCTCACGTTCGTTCTCACGCTCGTCGCTCGGTTGAATCTTCGAGTCTTGCATCGTGAAAACTTCCACTCTCTGTTCTTTAAAGCAGATATATCTCTTCAATAAGATATTTGTACCAGAATGATCCCTGTAGATTATTCTTACTGTCGGCTGGAAATTTTTCTTATGCTCAATCAAATTCCTCCATTTCTGGTTTAAAAAAGCTTTCTAGCTTTCGGGTACGTGTTCCATGACGTGGAACGTTTCCCGCCTAATTCATAAGATAATCTACACTGGAACATAAGATAATCTACACTGGAAATGGGTTTGCCGTTTTCTATGGCAGCCATAGCTATTCCAGAGGGAGTTTGTACATCAAATTCGATTACAACTTAATACCATAATATTACTAATTACCAATTATCATGCATTAAATATTGCACCATATAGTTGGCTTCTTCAGGGAAAGTGAACAATGATCTGAGAAATCAATGATAAAAAATGTGTTGCGGTGTGGCACAAGGCTTTGAATGTGAATCACAAGAGTAATAATTGTAAAACTTTATGGTGAATATGTGAGTAATTAAAGGCCCATTGCTCGTGAGAAGAATACAGTGGAATCTCACATAAAGACCCCCTCTCCATGGAGACCACCTTGCTATTAAGACCAGTTTCTCTCAGTCCAGAATTGCTTTTAATTAGATTAGCCCCTTTAATGAGACCACCTCACTATTAAGACCAGTTTCTCTCAGTCCCAAGGGTGGTCTAAATAAAGAGGTTCCACTGTTTCCCAATTACTTCCGTAATAATAAAGGTCTGAAAAATATGATGTGTGTTGTTTATTTATTATTTGTAGAGATACTGGAGAGTGGCTCTCCCTTTCAGGGAGAGCCAGTGGGGAGGCGATGACCTTCACCTTCAATAAAGGGAAGACCTCAAGTACTGAAGCATTAGAGTTGATCTTTACATTATTCAAATAACAATCCTGACATGAATAAACATGAATAAAGGGATGAACTAAAATTGTACTTCAATTTGTATAATCAGTTTATATATATGTATAATCAGATATAGTCTTGTCCCTCATAGAGAGCCCCACGCAGCATGTGCATGCCTGTGGTTTAGGACTGTGGCCTGGATCCGATGGAGTGACTGGAGCAGGCTGTGCTCTGGTCATATATGGCACTAGTTTTAATTGCCCCCATTTTGGGGTACTAAAAATCGGAACGGACTCATACTGTAGCTACCCTCCTATGATCAGTTATTTCTTTATTTTGGGCGCTAGAAATTAAAAATCATGAAGACAAGATGTTTGCAATAAATAAACACACTCATAAGCACATATAAACGCACCATTTAACTATAAACTCATATCAATTATCGATACATTACAGAGTTTGGGTTTTGTGCACTTAAGATCTCTGGAATGTGTAGAAACATCAAACCTGCATGCCGACTAATCCGTATTATATTCAGAAATTGTTTTAACTCAGGCCAAGTTTTTTTTTCATCCCAAAGGCGAGGTCACTATGATATTGTAACCTATAGGCTATATACAGGTTAACTAACGAGTTGGTCGAAGGAGTGTGAATATTGCACAAGTTGTGTAGTAACGAGTGCAATATTCTAAGCAACTGAAACCACCAAGTTTGTTAACAGATTTATTATACAGGCTTTAAATCATGAAAATAGAAAAACAAATAGAGTCATAAATTTGAATTTTACTGTAATCCTAGTAAGAAAAACAGATTGGTTGCCATGACAACCCCACATAAATTACTAGTGAAATATGCACTATGTATAAATCACTCTAGATACGTTGTTTTCAGAGCAATGCGTGTATAATAAATGGGTCATAGGTCTATATATGGCAATCTAGGTCGGGCAAACAGTGCGAGCGTACTCTGGACAAGATGAAATCACCGGAAGCGATACGGGAGGGCTCCAAAAACAATAGATCCCGGCAGACCAGTGAGCGGGGTTCTATAGAGAAAAAAACCATCCCAGAATCACATCGAATTGCATCTAACTAGTAAATAATTCCCAAGGTTTTGGCTGTTTGCGGGTTCTGTTGCCTCAGGAATGTTTGAGGGCTTGCCCGAGAACTTCCCAGAGGTTTGAGAATGTGCAACTGGTAAAATATATTAATCTTGACAATGACTATGACTACACTGGCCACATCAACATTTGGTCTCAGTGTAAGCTGTATATATGTAGCTCATTTACATCACTTACCCCTGTAGTGACAGCCATGAAGCTGGAGTCTCTCAGCCTGTCAACCACTGATATAGCTCCAGGTGCAATCACCTGTATGTCTAGAGTGAGGTGTGATGAAAAGTCACCCTGCAAACTCCACACCTGGATTCTATCATTAAAGAAATCACATACCAGCAGTGACCCATCATTAGGGCCACCACTGACTCCCCATGGGGTATTAAACTGACCATCTCCCAGCCCATACCCTCCCACTATATGTGACATGTTACTGTAGGTGTTGTATATGACTACCTGATTACCCCGTGCACTGGCCAACCAGAGCCCTCCAACAGTAAGGTAACTGAACTGTACTTGAATACCAGCAGTAAACACCTGTGCCATGTGAAGCAGCTCCCTCTGCTTGTTATACACAGACACATGTGTTATAGGGCCCAACTCACCCACAACTATATACCTGTCATTCACACTTATATGGGCTGGCTGCCCCACACCATGTGGCTGCCATACCACACCACCAACACCAGGGTTATTGAGGCTGTACATCATCACTGTATCATTAGTGTAATCTATCACATACACAAGCCTGGTGCTTCTATTACATGCCACACGGTAAGCTCGATACCCAGTGTCCATCACAGTGTGGTTGCAGCTATCCTGGTCCACAGTATACTTCAACACCTGCTCAGCCTGCCCCTGTACAGCCACCAGGGTGGTGGCATCCATCCAGCACACGTCCAATATAAGCTTATATCCATCCAGTCCTGCTGGCACCTCACACTGTGTGATGTAGTCACCTGCAAATATACAACACATGTCATATGGAATTATTTAGGTTTTATTTGAGTTAATGCATGTATCTATGTATAAACATATAATATATATTACAAACACTCACTTACATGGGGATATTTTGTTGTATTAGTGTACGTGTTGGTGTGAGTTCTATTTTAATCAGGGAAATATCTGCACTCTGTTAGAAATTCTGTTTAAGTCAAAGTATCTAGCAATATGTACGAAATCCAACTTTGACACAGCTTTATCCCCAACACTTAAACATTTTCTCGCCTCAATGCCAGTCTGAGGCCACAATACCAAACATTCTACATGTCAATTAATCACTGACATTGAGGGTAAACCAACCCTCAAAAGAGGCCGCCGGAATAGTGGTCAACCTGCCCCTTTGGGAAGCAGCCAAGTGGATTTGCCTCAGCAATACTTTATAATTCAATAATGCAAGCCACGTCCTATGGGTAATGCAGTAGAGACATTAAGCAACTGACCTATCCTCCTCCACGCTACCCTATCTCTGCCTAACGAGGTCACTATGTCAGGTTATGCATAGGTAATGAGGGAGATAGGAAGGGGCTCGACGTAGAAACCACCATGCTTAGGTCGAAAAACGTGGCTCGGCCCTATCTCATTAGTGAACAAACTATGCATTACTGTTAAATCCTAATTGGCGATTCAGAAACCTACATATCTTGACTGTACTAGTAGAAAGAACTGTGTCTGAAATCGCGACTTTAGTTGTATAAAAGTTACATTGTACCAGCCATTATATACTCGCTCGAGATTGTGACTCCTCCCGTGACGGGCTGCTGCGCATACCCCTGTTTATTGCCGTCATGACTGAGCGACGGTAGCCGTGGTTGACAAGGACAGGGGAACTTATATGCTTAATCACATTTGGCCTCACCTACCTACGTCTGGACCCGTTAGGGTTAGGTTAGCGCACAGCGGAGATAGCATGCTTAATATACAGGTAAAAGCTAGGGTTAACTGAGGTACAAGTTAGGGTTTGTGTGTGTATTTGCTTGCTTAATATACAGGTACAAGCTAGGGTTAACTGAGGTACAAGTTAGGGCTCGTGTGTGTATGCTTAATATATAGGTACAAGCTAGGGTAAGCTGATAAGTTGGGGACTGGATGTGTTTATTCATCATGGTTAATACATATTTCAATTTACACACAACCCCTCAAACTTAGACTACATATTATATACTTATATGAGACTCACTTCTGCTGGGAATGAAGAGGGAAACTGGGGTAGAGGCAGGTGTGGGGGCTGCAAATAAACATACATTTGATACATTGATAAGGCTGCAATCACCAGCAATACCAACAGATAACAGTTCTTCAGTTCTGTAATCTTGTGGTAAGCTTTTTTTCACAAACTCATGAGATATTCATAATAATATACTCGGTGTGGCTATCTGAATCATAAGATATCTTTGAAACAAATTTGAATACAATGAAATGGAAATTCATAAATAATTGGGATCACCAGCCTGCGTCCAGTTCAGAACAAAGGGGAGATCCAGATGACCAGAAAAGTGATGCTGATTTTTTTTTTTTTTTAATAACTGATGCAGACTGGGATAACCACTCTGCCTCAGCATCACAGTTTTCAGGTTCAAATCCTGTCTCTTTCAGTATGCATTGAAGCTGATTCTATCAGAGTATAGTGGGGTCTCCACTGGCTGCGGTAGGTTCTGTGTTAACCCTTACCATGGTGCTGTTATGGTGAGGAGTGGCGAGGTCCTGTCTACATGACCAGAGAACCATGTAGGCAGGACCTTGTCATTCCTCTCCACCTACAGGACCACCACAACACCATCGCAAAGCTTACCGCAGAGCTTACCACAGCCAGTGGAGACCCCCCCCCCCTTAAAGCTTTACAAGAAAACTACCAAGACTAACGCAGACTGTGTAAGAAGTATCAATATCAACAAAGGAATAAACCTGCCATACTCAGTTAATCTGTTTCGATCCTGTATTGTCTATGCACTCTTGTATTTGTACTGGGAGGAGAAATAGTGAATAAACTGGCTTTCCCAGAGGACAAATAACTGAGACCCACCTTTAGTTGGTAGGATGGTAGGAGATGGACCTGATGTAGCTGGGGCAGAGGTAAGTTGGGTGGTTGTAGCTGTGGTGGTTGTAGGTGGGGGAGTTGTAGGTGTAGTGGCTATGGCTGGGTAGGTTGCTGAATAGAAACAAGACATGGTATATTGATGATTAAAAATTAGACTGGAAAACCCTGAAAATATCTTTGAAGGCCAATAATGATCTGATATAGGTCTTGAATCGTTATAAGCGTGATTTTCAGAAATTGTCCTTGTTCTGGTCAACGAGGGGCCTGAACGGACACAAATTGATTGAAATGTACTAGTGAAATTGTATGATAAATGTCCTTTTATTATAAGGAACCTCCTGTAATAAGACAGGAAAATCTCTAATTTCGGAGACAAATATAACTTGATGCATGATCTGTTTTTTATGCCTATGTGTACTTTTATTCAATTTCTGTATGGTCGAAGAAAAAACAAATCATCCATTATGTAGTAATGATGTATTAGTGAACCTGATCTCTATTCTGTGGATTTCATAGAAAAACTAGTGCAGAGTCTATATCTGTACTTTGGTGCCATCATGTGAACAATGTAGATGGTTTCCAAAAAGATCATATCAAAGAAAAGTAAGAAGAAGTGTGTAAGATTAAAAAGAATAACTACTGTAATGACCCTGGCCCAGATAAAGGCATAGCTTCTTACCTTTGTCTTGTGATAGTAAACCTATGGCACCGGCTATGGAAACACTAATTATCACTGAGAGAACTAGTATAAGGAAGCAGCCCCTGATAAGGACCCAGCCCCAGGTGGGTGGAGCCTTGCAGCACCTGCATAATTTGTTGCCACTAATGCCTTCATCGCCCTCAGACACAGGCGAAGGTTGTGCAGGGGACTCCTGGCCATCTGTAGCCAGGTGGGGATGTGGGATGTCATGTAGCGGCATCCAGGTGTTTGGTATATAGCGATAGGCCTCATCATGCTCTACCAATGCAGCCTGCAAGAAAGGTGAGGTTTGGGGTTCCACATCAGGTAAAGGCCTCAAGGTAGGCTCAAGATAGGCTTCATCATGGTCAACCCATTCAGCCTGCAAGAAAGGTGAGGTTTGGGGTTCCAAGTCAGGCAAGTTGATGTTCATCTCGTTGGTATGACCTTCCTCTAAATCCTCCGGGGTGAGGTAAGTGTTGACAGGTCGATCCCATGAGTCATCAGGGGTGAGGTATGTTCCATCAATATGAACATCTTCTAAGTTATCAGGAGTGAGATAAATGCTCTCAATAGGTCGATCCCATGAGTCATCAGGAGTGAGGTATGTTAAATCAATATGAACATCTTCTAAGTTATCAGGAGTGAGGTAAGTGTTCTCAATAGGTTGATCCTGTAAAGGAATTTTAGTCACTGCCTTGAATCATCCAGGAGATATAACAACTACAAATACTAAAAAGATTAATAACCTCCATTTCGGGCCTGCTGGTGCACTGTTTGTGTATAATCCCTTAGTTTTGCCTCAGGATTATACACCAAACAGTGCCCCAGCAGCCCCTTAATGTCATTCATTAACCTCAGGATTATACACCAAACAGTGCACCAGCAGCCCCTTAATGTTAATCATTAATCGTTTATTATGGCAGTGTCTACAAATTGTTGAAAGTTTATATTATTTTTCATGATTTTAGTGAGCAACAAAATGTCTGTACTATATTAACTACATTTTGAAATGACACAATTCTAAATTAAGTAAACATGTCTCCCTAACTGAATATAGGTCTTAAAGCATTTCAGCAGGAGAAAAATCCTGATTCAAAGTTTTAAGTTATTGTACAATGATGCAAACTATTCACTGCCTGGGTTTGAAAGCACATATTAAAAGGATTAATAAACCTCCATTCTGGGCCTGATGCCTTGACTTTACCTTGGGCATATGCACCAAACAGTGTACTAGCAGCCCCTCAGAGTCAGATAATAATCCTTTATTTACATATATATATTAGTGACTATATGTAACATACAACTGATCTATCAACTGTAGAGGCCCTCTGTGGGTCATCATGGCAGACATCCTGGGGATCTTTGGCCTGGAAGTTGCCCTCTGACTGCTCGTTGGTGAATGCTGCATTGATATAAGTTGTCATCTTGATCTATGAAATACAAAATAAGTGAGGCCAGTGTCACAATAGGTGTCACAACAGGTGTCACAATAGGTGTCACAATAGGTGTCACAACCCCAGGCTCTGATATGCTAGGTTGATATGTCTGTACATGGGAAGTCATTGTCCATAGTGTCTCTGTCTGTATTCGTCCTCAGACTCAGGTAAGTCATCTTTGGATATTTCAGTCAGCTTAGAAAAATCCAAATAATGATGATAATTCTCTCCAGGAGCACCTTTCTCTATAGCTACTTCTTCGCCGCAACAACAAACTCACAGCAGCTGCCCCGGCCATTGTAAGGTCAAAACTAAAGACCAGAGCAAAGAAAAAACAGTGTTCACAGTGAGAGTGTGAGAGAGAGAATGAGGGTGAGACTGGCGCAGGTCACTAGTTTGACAACTCGCCACTCGATGACCACTTGACTAGCGGAGGGGAGGGGGCTCTCGGTCCACCAATAACCCTATTAAAGGCGGGGCATGAATATGTCTCGTCATGGCATTGTTTTTATTATTTTTTTATTAGAAATAAGACCATGTATAGCCTTGTAATATGTTTCTCCAACATATATTTAAACTATCAGAAAATAATTTCTAAGAGCTAAAGTAGTAAAACCATAAGGTATTTCCCAAGTCATTATACAGGAGTTTTTTTGTTTTTCTAAGCATTGGTGACACATATAAAGATCTATATTGTCTCTATGGTCTGGTGGGTTTCAATGGGAGGTAGGGGAGGATGGTGGTGGTGGTGGTGGAGGTGGAGGTGGTGGAGGAGGTGGAGGTGGTGGTGATGGTGGTGGTGGTGGAGGTGGTGGTGGTGGTTGATTGTATACATAGCCATGTTTATGTACAGTCAACAACAGTTCATACAAGTCCCCATTCTTTGGAACATGTTAAAATGTACACTCTCAAAGAATTTAGAACATTCTTGAGGCATTATATGTCAGAGGGGAAGAAGAAAAAGAAGAGGAAAGACCCTGAGTCATGGCCTTCTTCCTAGTTACTGTCAGAAACGTGCAGTAAACAGTTCAGACATTTATAAGCATGTAAGACTTATGGAAACAGAGACTGACAAACTGCAAGGCTATGTAGCCCCACTATACCAGTGGCCACATCATGTATTTTACATTTATTGTATTTATACTGTATGTTATGTACTAGAAATACTGTATATACCCGTGTATAAGCCGGACCCCTAATATAAGCCCACCCCGTTTATAAGCCAGGGGTTCAGCACGTCATAACGTTAATATAAGCCGGGCCCCTTTTATAAGCCGGGTGCCTGGAAAGATGGAGGGCCTGGTCTCTTCACAGGAGGAATATACTGAAGAGATCAGCCAGAACTTAGAGTAATATTAGATCTAAGGCCAGAACGAGTTCTTAGTGGATGATAAATGATACTTTAAATAAGAGAAGTCAGTTGTTGTTGATCGATTCTGAATTGTGGTAGTGTTTGTTTTGTTAAATTGAAGTCTAAAACATGAAAACCAGAGCAATAATTAAAGGTAATAATACAAATGTGTTTCAGGTAAATCTACTGTTTTCAGTTATTGTAATATAAGCTGGGCCCCGAATATAAGCCGGGCCCCGAATATAAGCCGGGTCAAATCACCATTTGAAATTAATATAAGCCTGGGCTTATACACGGGTATATACGGTATTCATTACTGTAATTAGAAGTAGAAGGTCCCTTCAGAAGAGCTGTCAACAACAGAGAAGACAGACCTTCTTTCCACATACACATTATTGAAATAAAGTTTCAATGATGATAAGAATAAGTCTCCCTCTCCCTCCCTCGCTCTCTCTTCCTCCCTCCATCCTTCTCCCACTTTCCGTGATCCTTCTCTCCATCCTTCTCTCCCTGCTTTCCTTCCCTCCCTCTCTTTCTCCTGTCCCCTACAATCCCTTCCACCCATTTCCCATGCTTCTCTGCCTCTCTCCCTCTGTCTGTCCCTCACTAGTTTTAATTTGTTGCATTTCTTGCATGTATCTAATCAGAATAGTTTGCTTTGATTTTTTTGCACATGCTTCTAATTGACAAACTTATGGTTTAACAGAGGCCCTCTATTAGGTCATTCTAATTACATGCAAGAAATATGATAAAAACTATATTAACTGCCAAAACGTATTGTTAAAAAGAAAAGTTATAATGATATCAATGCCCAATGTCAAATGTACTAATAATTGAGTAGAAATAGCATCACCAGATGCACACATATAGAAGAACATTGATATATTTCATTTTATTGGAATTTCAATATGATTGAATATATATAATTGGATGTTTGCTCTCAATTATGGTTTTGTAGTTTTACATTGAAAAGATATTAGTGCTTTTTAGTGCTCGAGTTCTCTTATGATGTCTTTGTATAATTATAGTAGAATGAATAGACTTGGCTTTATGGAGCTTATTTTTTAGGCAACGCATGAAAAAGTTCAAAATAGAAGACAGGTAAAAGCAGGTACTGGGTTCTAACCAACAGCTGTGCTAATAGAGAAAGCTGCAGGTACAGAGTTCTAATCCCTGTTGTTTAGTGTGAACCATACAACCGGAGGGACAGTGCTTCAGAGCCCCTGATACAGACCTAAATTGAGACGCAATTAAGTTGTTGACAGTTACACCCTGCCCCCTAACATTCATTTCATTCTGTTCCTTCTGTCTTCTAGTAATATTTACCCTTAGTGTAGATTTTATAGATACACCCACAGTTAATTAGTATTACGAGGAAATGCTATGCTTAACATATTTTCTGTAGTTTATTTAAATGCAACTGAGAATTTAAAACAATCGTTTTTGTTTTGTGATCAACATAATGTATAGATCAATCAATGAACTTATTCTGGTAATAAACACAAATTTGTCTTTACAGGAGCCAATGGTGAAATATAGATTATTACAGAAATATATATGAGTACATATTTGTACAAGCTGTAAAATGTTATAGGTTGAATGGTGTTCTGTACAATAGTTGCGATCAAGAAAAAGCTAATCTTCTATATACAAAAAAAAAGAATTTGACATATCAAGTTTCCCTGTTTATAATAGCTGTGTGACACCGTAGATGAACACACGCATACCAATTTAATTTATGGAGTTGCTTTGTGTCTCCTCCATTTAGATTGTATCTCACTGCATGTATGAGAAAATGAAACATAGACAAGCACAGGTCTGCTGTACTATACACAATAGGATTGTGTCATAAAGGCCTCTGACCACCAAGTTTATGTCATACAAGGGTTTATGCATTGCAGAATAAACCTCAGAGCATTGTCATGTCTCACCCAGATGCTCGGGGAGATAATTTCATGAAACCCCTTGGGTATAAACCTAGAAGGTTAATGATAGTAGATATTTAATAAAGTATTTCCAATATATGTATAGTAAGTTTAAACATTCTTTTAACAATTTTGTGTTTTGATGATAGTGGTCATTTCATGACAGTCAGTTCCCTGTTGAAAATTTAATTTCTCCTTATAACATTAAATAAATAAATTAAAATGGCTGCAAATAAATTGCAATATTGCAGTTCTTAAACAACAGCAAAATTAAAATATATTCAAACATCTCCCAAGTATCTGAGAAAGGGACCCACTACATATTGTGAATTGACTGTTAATGGTCTTGAAGGTTCTTTAAATGATACAATGCATAATCTTGATTATAAAATGGGTAGCCTATATTATAGAAATAGATGAAAGATATAATGTCATGATTAATTTGAATCATTAAATGGCCTGCGGCTAACACATGGACCTTCATAAATAATGGATCTTCTTCAATCACCATGAGGATAATGGAGGATTAAAGTAAACCTGAAATGTGATGAATCAATTGGTACATGTAGTGTTTATATATGCATGTTACCTATAGCCAGTAACAGAGGACAGCATAAGACTCTCAAACGGGACATTGTGAGAATGAGTCCCACAGCAGACAACCTTTTTACATTTGTCTCATTTTCAAGTCATTCTTTTTTTGTTTCACTAATTTCTCGGTTTTCTTTTAACTCACAGATTTAGTTGTTGATGTCATTCCCTTTCAGTTGGTGAAAGAACTAGAGAGGCAAAGATCAAATTGAGCAAGAAAAATGAATTAAATTAGGTTCTTGGATATATAGTTTCTCTGGACCAGAGTGTTGGGTGGCAGTACTAAGCTTGTGTTTATTTTCAGCAAAAGTGGTTGTTGCACAGGGCCATAACTCATCAAGCCTGCCCCAATTCTTCTCGTCACTTCGACCCCGTAATTGGGTTAGTGTGCACACACGTCACCCTTGCCCTACCTATATTGTTCAGTGAGTTATAATGAACAAAATATAATCCTACCGTATACTTATGTTGTATTCACAACGGTCAATAGGGAGTGATGGCTCTCTGATGGACAGCTGGTGCCTGCTGGAGTGTGGACTGTGAGGAGTTGGAGTAAGGTCTGTAGTGTTGCCCTGTCTTGTTCTTACAACAGCTCAATAGGAAATGACTCTCTCTAGTACAACATATCTTTACATAGGTGGATGCATCTGACGTCATACTTGCATCATCAGCCATGCACCATTGAATGCTCACAAATCAAAGCACCTCAGCAACCACACATATATTATATGTACAGTCAAACCTCTCTATAAGACCACTCTTGGGACTGAACGATTTGTGGTCTCATAGTGAAGTGGTCTCATTAGAGGAGCTAATCTAATGAGAGGAAAGCAATTCTGGACTGCAAGAAACTGGTCTTAATAAAGAGACTGAGAGAAACTGGTCTTAATAGAGGGGTGGTCTTTATAGAGAGGTGATCTTTAGTGAGGTTCCACTGCATTATACATGAAAGAAAGAAAACTGTGTTGTCAGGACGAGGAATGTTCGAGGAGTGACCAATATGTAACTGTCAGGTGACCTCAACGGCAGGTAGGTGATTCAGGTGTCACCCCACATATATTTGTATATATTCATATACTCCACATATATTAATGAACAATTGAATTATAACTTGAATTAGAATTAGCATGAATATTATGTATCAAAATGCTTGAAACCTCAGAAAAACAACCAATTTCAAAAAGAAATAATGAATGTATTGAATTTAATTTAGTCACAGCCTTGAACATCTTGTATAACCACCTAAGGCAGAGATTATAAGGATTAGTAACCTCTATTTCGGGCTTGTTGGTGCACAGTTTGTGCATCATCCCTTGGCTTCACCTCAGGATTATACATCAACTGTGCACCAGCAGCCCCTAAATGTCAGTTGTTAATCCTTTATCAATTGAATAACATTGTGATCCAATTTGTTTGAGGGTATGGACATTTTCCCACATAAGATCCTTTAAGTCTCAGTTAATCCTTATTCATCCTAAAAAGCAGGATACTTTGTTTTTATATTGCACATTCAAACGTGAAGGAGTAAGAAAAGACTTGGAGCTAACCCACTTCAGCGCGACAGCAATGGGTGAGGCCAGTAGAAAGTGTACAACATGGTGCATAGTCCAATTTTGTAGTTGCACAAGATTTGTCTAAATCCTGAGGCATGGGATTTGTTTTGTTATTTTGTATTGCATCCAGTGACAGTTCTTGCATTTATTCATGCAAAATATTCATCCATATTTTAGTGTAGGCATCTGATAAGTCATTATAAATGTGTTTTTTCTCCGCACCAATTGTACATGTTTTGTAGGTATGTATTATGTGATGCACGACTGCCTCTGTCACCACTGTCCCAGTTCTCATCAAATGATCCACATTAGCTAAGGCACAAAGGAAGGAAAAAGATTGAGTTGATAGCAAAATATATTATTGCAACTGATATACTTATCCACTGACCCATTTCCTTTCACCCCATGTGTGGAGACCTCCTGGGTATATTTTTATACATATCCCATCAATCATAGCTCTGTACTACAGTAGATTGTATTTATTTGTTATTTAAATATTTTTACTGGCCACAAACTTGAACAAATCGCTTACAAAAGATACATTAACCTTATATATCTGGTTGTTTTCATGTGTTGCTTTTTCAAAAATTAAACTACAAAATAGAACAATTTAATTTCAATACCATATTCTTGATGATTAAGCATTCTGACTGATGATCAGTATCATGTAAACACTCATAGTTCAAAACATTTAAATATTTGCATTGAAAGAGAAGAACTAGAATTGTGTGATTAGATGTCAAACACTTTTTGCTCATTTGCCTACAAAAAATTGTATTTTTGCTGGGTTATAATGTCTCATGTTGCTTTTAACCAAGATCTCAAAACAAAATCATGCTTTAGCCTTCTGTTGTAGAAGCCAAGAAGGCAGGATATGTTTAAAAAAGTTTTTTAATAAAAAAAAAGGGAAAGGTTAAGGCTGCGATTCCACTGGCTCACTCTTTATGTCCGCTCATGGCCCGCTCTTTTTATTTCCCTGAGCGCATAACAAGTGAAGACAGAGCGAACCCAGAGCAGTCTAATAGAATCGGTTATTGCGCTTTCTATACACTCTTAAAAACTGCTAGTTGCGCTTCTTTAGAAGAGTGCAGGACGTTGTGCTAATATCTGATGTGTTTGATTTGACCACAACTACACGGCGCTCTTTCCACATCTTTTAGTAGTGGTCCAAGAGCGCAATTAGAGCAGACCAAGTGATTTACCATTGATTTCATAAGGAAAGAAGCAAACCAGTAGAACCGCTCTGTGCTTGTATTGCGCTAAAAATATTAGCGGATAAAGAGCGGATAAAGAGCGCACTATAAACAAGCGCAGCAAGAGCGAGCAATGAGCACATATACAAGCGAACCAGTGGAATCAGACCTTTAAGCACCATGGACATGTCAGCTGTTCCTCTACTTCCCCCACTAACCACAAAGGCCTTATCGGAATGGTAGGATGCGTTGGACTAATTACAAGCAAGCCTTACCTACAAACTAGCCAGTATCACCAAACCAATTGATGTATTCAGTGCGCTACACCACTCCAGAATATGAGCAAGAATTTGTTGTCATAAAATGGATGTTACGTCTGATCACTGTGACTGAGCTAATAACTTTAAAATGACAATAGCAATCCATTAGTAAGCAGAGGCAATAGAACATAACTAATACTTAAATATCCCTAGAATATATCTCGAAAAGTGAACTGAGAAAATTATTTATTTGACTGAAATATGCAGGACAAATGGGCAAAATGTTGGTGTCCATCATAGAACATATATCTATATATGTATCTTTATATGTTCCCCCAAATATATAACATATATGTATTCATTGTGCTAACATCTGATTGTATTGTTTACAGTAACCAAGGGTTCCGCGTTCCTGGCAACCAGGCACTTTCTTACCTGGTGCCGATGGCTACGGTCCAGGAAAAATTTTCTTTCGGAATTTGACTACGATTCCTATGATTCTACAAGATGGGTTTATGTACAGCTTGCGGTTACAATCATAAACATGGTGCTACTGCTGAACCAAGTAAAGCCACTTGTAAATATTTTAGAGAGGCATGCGACAAGAGCCAGGCCACTACAGGTAGTACTGTTGATTGGAAAGTTTACCTTGATGTCAACACCCTGTGCGCATACCAGGGGGAAAACCATTCTTCCTATTCTCCTGGTCGTACTTAACCCGATCAGGTGGCTATGTGGCAAAGGAAGTTTGAGGAACAAAGCAGGCAGATAGACGCGATGTCTAAATTATGCGATTTTTAAAAGATGACTAAATTATCATTGTCTCTCCAACCGCTTGTAGATCGTACCAAAATCACAGTCCCAGTGACGATTCCCGCTACCACTGTCACTATGGCCATCAGGACTCCTGTCACATCGGTCGTTCTTCACACACCTGTCATTACTACCACACCGGTTGTCACCACTTCCACACCGGTATGGCTGTGACATACGTATATAACATAACATAACATACATATAAGAAACTTTATTTCCATTTGGTATACAAATAACGATAACAGGTTTCTACATGGAAATAGGTGCTTGTTCTCTGTCTGAGACAGTTCTTCCAAAAAACACACCTTCTACAACTCCATCACTTACTACAGGTTATGAAATAGAATAAACATTGTATCATCACTCATACAGTGTACACAATCCCATTACTCTCTTTGGTGGGCTAGGTAGCCTGGCAGTTTCTAGTATCGACTTTTGGGGGGCAGGGCTTACATGCCTGCTTTTGTGATTTAGAGGCTTGTGGCCTCTTGCTTACTTGTGCTGAGTATGGTAACTATAGGTAAATAGATAAATAGAAGAGGAAGCGTAGGTGGATGAGGCATGACATGTATCCCCTTAGATGATGCTCCAAAGTATTGGTCCTCTGTATATGAGAGATTTTTTGATTTTTTGATTTTTTGGATTAGGTACTTTTAGGTTTTTCCCTGAAGTTAAATTCCGCAGATTAATTTTTCTCTGGTCTAAATTTTCTTCATTGTTGCTCAGTTTGAATGCATATTCTAATAAATGGCAAGTAGAGGCATTCCCAGCACTCATATAAATCCCTTTACTGGCACTAAATTATTTCAATTTGACATGGCTGGTGTTCTTATTTTAAACAGCATCGAAAATACACAAATATATGTAAATAATATGTAAATAAATGTTATTTTATAAGATAATAATAATATCTGCCCACTTTTAAAATTCAAGGCACAGACATAACATTTGGTGTCCTATATGTTACATCTGTACCTATTATGCGAAACAGCTTTTGTGTCATAATGTTACATCTTCTCCAAATATTTAATTATCAAAAAATACCACCAACTATTTTGTCATACCTCATACAAATGTATATATCTTTGGACAAATAAACGATTTTTCAGTTCAATTCAATTCAATTAATCCTTTTAATCACTACCTTAGGTGGTAAACACTAGTTGCGGGAAATGCTATGACTAATTATTATATTCAAGAATAGATAACACTCATATACCCATATAAACGCACCATTTAACAATCAACTCATATAAAGTATCGATATATTACAGAGTTTCAATTTTGAGTACTCAAGATCTCTGGAATGTGTAGAGACATCTAACCTGCATGCCGACCAACCCGTATTATTTTTCAGAAATTATTTTAACTGAGGCCAGGTTTTTTATTTTATCCCAGATACTGAATAATGGGGGACTTTCTAAAGTTCTCACTATTCGGTAAGTCTAATACAAGATTGACCCCATCAGCCAACCTTGTATTTTTTGGGATAACAGCGATGTACTGTTTTCTTCTAATAATGCTAAACGAAAGACCCAAGATATATGTTTGGTCTTGTATTATAAGAGACTCAACAATTTTCACATATATCTCTGCCAACGGTCTTCCATCATTAATAAAAACCACCCTTATACCTCTATTTAGTACACTTTGTACCTTTCCAATGTTAACAGTATTGATTATTATCATGGAACAAAAGCCTGTATTTGACCAACGATACACCATTAGGATGTGCCTCAAATGTTATACAAGAACACCGATACTACATATACATAGAGAAAGTTGCATCAACACTATTGACAGACAAATCTGACCTAACCTTGCAAAATGTGAATATCACAAAGTAAGTACAAGGAGGGCAAACGCACACTATGTTTAATCTACCCTTACCGAAATCTGATAAGAGAGGGAAAGAAGAAAGTGAAAGAGAAAGAGGGAAATAATCAGAAAAAGAACAGAGTTGGGATCAGAGAGATGTGGCTATAGAAATAATGATTTTGGAAACGAAACTGATTTTCTTTTTTGAAGAATGAAAACATGTTATTTTTCATCACATGAACACTCTTGTGACACAAGTGGCGCTTCTTTTCCTTTTGACCTTTAGATACTTAAAGATAATATACAAGTGTAGTGAACTAGGTTCGGGCACTTAGCGGAATAAACACGGAACAAGAGGTTAATCTTATTGCAACGGATTTATTGTGCAACTTCTACAACCAACCCTTGTGGACCAGCCACACATAAAATATAAGGGAAAGGTAAATGTAGTAAAACAGGTGTGATAAATCACATCAGCACCGTTTGAGATAAGAACAAGTAAATAATCGATAAGAAGAGTTGACACAAATACTGCAAATACACATTGTAATAGAAACTCAACAGTGATAAAAAACATATAGTATGGCAGGATATAATAGATAAACAGAATACAGAACGACAAGATGTATATATACAATACAATACTGTACAATATATCTGATTGCTCTGCAATGCCAGGTATATGCTAACGAAGAAAGTCAAAATTGATAGTATAAAGACTCTAAACGTCCCTCTAATTGACAGAGGAGATGTCTTCTATTCTAGCTCGAATAAACATCAGTTAAACATCACTGTTAAATGCAGCAGTAAGAGCAGCTCTAAACCTGTCCAAGAGAAGCAATGTTGAGAGTGAACTCAAGAATATCAATATTTTACCCAATGATCTGAGAAGGGAGGTCCATATTCTCGAATGTGCACATCACCTAGCTAAAAATTAAACAAATCTAGACTTACATAAATGACATAGATTTATCCTCACAAACAATGCAAACAGGGGGGTCATCTGCTTTTTAAAAAGTTATTTGGTTGAATATGCATCCTGATGAGTTAAATACGGGAACATTGAATATCTTTCAAACTATGTTGATACCCTGCTCTTTCACGCATGAGGGCAAACCTATGTCAGCTATGTTTGGAAAGATTTTCAAGAAAAGAAAAATGTGATTCATCCGTCTGAAATCTTATATCGCTGGTGGGGGCTCGATTGAGATATGAACATAATAGTATGGATAACAAGGAAACATAATTTGGGAATGTCGAGGTCGAGAGAACGACCCCCTTTATTAACAACAAACAAGAAAAAACTGTGTGCTTGTCTGGGTAGAAGTGAGCGAGCGGAGCCTGTGCTAGGCTTTATATAGTACCGCTACAATGACGCCCTCTGCTGGCAATATAATATTCTACTGCGTGAGAAACATAATATCGCTGGTGGGGGCTCGATTGAGATATGAACATAATAGTATGGATAACAAGGAAACATAATTTGGGAATGTCGAGGTCGAGAGAACGACCCCAACATCCCAGCCAGCGGAAAAAAGGGGTAAGCAGATTAGTACATTGACATCGAAGAGGCGACTAAATAGTCTTTCAATAAGCGAGTCTCAGGGTCTGAGGACAAATATAAGAGGACACTGAGGCTCCTCCAATCACCGTAGGTCTTGATATCGTGTAAGGGCATACCAATTCGACTCAGAAAGGTAGCTGAGCCGCGTCTCAAACTATGAGAACTAAATTTACCTGATAGACCACATAACTTAATTTTCTGAGTTAGTTTAGCAGAAAACCATTGATATGACATAGTTTTACCTGATGGAAGGATAAATAGAGGGCCTCCCAGAGGTACATCGAACTCACGGAGGTATACATATAACCGTCGTACAGGACATAATACAGAGTTTTTTGCAGCCACCACAGGAATTATCACTTTCCTTTGGGAGAACTGAATGGTTTTAGATGAACGTAAGGTAAGACAGAAACCATACTTTGTAAACTCAACATCAGAGGCATATATCACATGGCCGGAATCTGTAAAATTGCTTTTACGCAATAAGCACCTAAAGGCGAGGCATACAGAAGTCCAGAACAACAGGTCGTCTAGAGAGGTGAAGTCCAAAACATAGAAAATTCTGAGCAAATGTGATGGAAGTAGTGGGTCACATTGTTCTACCGTATCACCAATAAGGCGTCGTGCGCCTTGCATTGTACATTTTACTAAGAAAGTATCCTTTGCTACAGGAGACACACCGAAATAATCATGTAAGGCCCATAAGGAGCAGATATAATTTGTGATAGTTGAATACTTAACTTGAGAAGACAAGTAAGTGATGTATAGACAAACTGTTTCTACCAAAGCAGGAAGAGGTTCAATATCATACAATTCACAAAAATCAAAAAACCTTGTCCACTGAGACCTACGAGATCTCCAGGTGTTATCCGACCAGCACATCGATTGTACTTGTTTACATTTCTTTAGAAGTTGCGACCTTGAGGCTGTTAAAACAACAAGCAGAGAACATACAGGGTAAACCATAACACATAACATTTGGCTTGCGAGTGTAAAGTCTGGACAAAGAATCTGCCTCAAAGTTATCGACTGAAGATACATGGCAGGCTAACAATTGAATATTATAGATAGAGCAGAACCAGAATAGTTCTCTAATCATGTCCATAGCAGTGCTATTACAACTCTTACCAGAGGAAATCATACATTCCACTTGGGTATTATCGGTGTGTACGAGGACGATTTTATTCCTTAGTAAGTGGTGCCAGCGCTTAACAGCAAGTAAAACCGGCCAAAGTTCAAGAATATTAATATTGGAGGAACTAGAGGGATCCAAAATAGGTGGATCTAATGAATGGGGACAAGAATTACCACTCTCTTGCCAACCTCCAAAGAAAAAATCGTCACCAAACACACCCCCGAACCCAGACAAAGAAGCGTCAGTGTAAATATGTTCGAGGTCTATATAACCTAATATACGCCTGGAGCCATTAAACAATGGCAAAAAATTATTCCACCATAACAGGTCTTGGATACAATTTTTTGAGATTCTAATTCTCTTTTTACCTTTAGTAGCCTTTAACAAGGCATAGATGCGGTGACAGAAAGTCCTACCGCCTTTTACCACACTAGAACAGTGGGCCAATAACCCACATATACGCTCTAATTTTTTGTAAGAGCACCAAGTCTTTTCAACTATAGGGGCTAATTCGCTCAAGACTCTACTAACCTTATCATCAGGTAAGCGAATACACCAGTCTAGCAGATCTATGATAATACCTAAGTATTTTGGTTTGTGGCTAGGGGAGGTAACCTTTTTAGAATTCACCCCAAACCCTAGAAATCTCAAAAAAGAGATTAACACGTCTTGCCTGTACTGGCATTGATCTACAGATGAACCAGGAATGAAGAAATCATCTAGGTAATTAACACAAGGAATACCCCACGAAAACATAACCCTAGTGACAAAGTCAGTAATCGAGTTAAATATATAAGGGGCTGATCGAATACCAAAACAGAGAGCGTTATCTTTGAATAGTTGCCACTTACCATCCCACCACCAGGAGAACCCTAGGTAGTCCCTGTGAGGGGGATATATATTTACCGAGCGGTAAGCTGAAGAGATATCAACCACGCAACCAAAATCATTTCTACTAACAAGTGACAGAGCGTCATCAAGACGGGCAAATTTGAACTTAATGGCTGTACTGTCCATGAAGTTATTCACTGATAAATCCGGACGTGAACAGTCCGTGATCGGGCGCAATCTGCCATCTGGTCTATGGATAGCACCTAAGGCATGAACACATTTTGGGGGATTCTTGGCTATGGAAACCTGACCTGATATAAACTCATTTGAAACAACCGTATTCATTTGACTCACAACTGTTTCATTTAATATAGACCTGTAATTCGGCATGTTATAAGTAATATTAACACAACAATCTTAAAACCTCTGCAAATACCTGTCAAAACAAATGAATCAAGGTAAGAAAGACCGCGATCTAAATTGAAGGGAAGCAAAGATGCAGCAACCCGACACGGCATGAGTTGAGTTGGTATATAGTCAAGGTAAAACATACATAAGCAAGTACCGGCGAAACAATGTTTCGATAAGTGAAGATAATAATCATTATAAATCTTCAAACTGCAAACATAATCATTAGGTAAGTACATACGTCGAAGTAACAAGTTCAAGTCTATCGGTAAGTTATAAGAATTCAGTTCAAAATGAACAAATGTACATTTGTCAGACTCTTTTGAATAATCCGAAGGAGTAAGAACACAACACAACTTCCTAGGGCCGCCATCTTGGGGAATCCCCGGAAGTAAGGGAACCCCTTCCGGGAGCTCCGGAAGTAAGGGATTGAGGTTAACAATGGCGGACATGTTTACATCTGGTACAGAATCAAAAGATACAATTTCCTCCGATCGTGGAGAAAAAACCACATTTACAGGTAATGGATTTGGAGTAACATCGCAAGAAACAGTAGGAGAAATAACATCCTCCAAAATACCATGATCTAGTTGAATAGAATCAAAAGACACAGAAAATACATCGCAGTTATGAGTAGAGATTTTAGACTGCGTCACTTCGCAGGGAACCTGCTTACCGGCTTTGTACTAAGCCGAGTTTTGGGTCTGGGAGTTTTGGCTTTTTGCCAAACGGCAGTCTGTTTTCGGGTGATTCCCGTAGCAGTAACTGCAGATATGAGGGAATTTACAATTATCAAACGTGCAGCACTCCCGATTAAAGGCCCAGCAAACTGGTCTATATCCAGCCGAGTCTTTCTTTGAATCCTTTACCCGTTTACCTTTAACAGTAGAGGGGGAACTTTGACTTTTTTGTGCTTTAGCAGCATACTCGTGTGACAAAAATCTCATAGATAATTCGATATCGCCCCCGGAATATGACTTAAGGCCATGGTCTCTAGCTTTATCTCGAACACCTTCATCGTACTTAAGTAGACCCGCGGTTACATAAGACTTTGACGCTGCCTTCTCGGCCAGAAAACAATTGTGTCTTAACATACCGTTAATATCATCCCCTGACTTATAACGCTCTAACATGAAGGCCCCATGGCAGAACCATAATCGCTCGACTGACAAAGTTTTTCTTCTTTCCTCACGTGGAAGGAATCGCTTAATTTTGTACCTACGTTTCTTGTCTTTAGAACGCGAGGACTGGTGATGACTGTTGCTCCTGCGGCGTCTACGTCTATGGGTGGACGAGGACAAGCTGGACGAGGAGGACGAGGATTCATCTGTATCCGAGGACGAGGAAGAGGTAGAGTCAGAGGCCTTCCCCGAGTACTGGCAGCGGCGACGAGATTGACTACTCCTATAGTCACTGGAATCACGTCTGCGGGACTGGCCCCGGGCCCAGTCATGGTTATCCCTCCTTCTGTCACCCGAGTCACGCCTACGAGACCGACCCCGGGTCCGGTCATCGTCACCTGACAGAGCTTGAAACTTCGGGGAGTGTGAACTAGACATATCCTGACATAGTTTTGTAAGACAGTTCTCAATGCCAGACAGCTTGTGTTGGACGGCCCTCGACTCAGTCTTAATGGCTTCAAGCTTAATATTCATTCCCCATACATCTTGCCTGCATTTTGAGTCAACAACCGGCGGGGCTTGCTGACCAGCCAACACGTTAGAGGGGTTTGAAGGACGTACAGGGGAGTTAAGCGGAGCTGGGTTATTCGGAATAACCCCCTGACCTAATCTCTCCGACTGAGTTAATTTAGGAACTTTCTTAGCCGTCAAAACTCTGAAGGCACCTGGCTCCAACACCTGTCTCGGTGGACCAAGTGGAGGCCAGGCCTTAGCCTTTACCGGAATTTTATTACCAACCATGTCTATATTCACACCCCCTTCTGAATCTGAAATATGCTCACCAACTGAAGTAACAGGTGCTTCGGGAACATCTTCCACGAGAGGGGGAGCCGAGGTAGGAGGACGAAGGCAAGTAGGCTCCTGTTTGAACCAAGTAGCTTTTGGAGCAGCATTACGTACACTACTTCCCCAAGTCTTGCCCTTCTTCTTTTTCCTACCTCCAGAAAAAGTAGGCGACCACTTATCCCAATCTATGTTATCAACCGAAGATAAGCTTGTCTTGCGCTCCCCCTTAGCGCACTTCATCCCAGTAGGCGGCTCGTGCCGCTCATCGTTGCATTTCCAACATTTACGGAGTACCATAGTGTCAAGTAGGAGTCACCGAGTGACCCCAACACGTGCAACGAAGTGTGACCAATATAACAGCGCTACAGAAAAAACTGTGTGCTTGTCTGGGTAGAAGTGAGCGAGCGGAGCCTGTGCTAGGCTTTATATAGTACCGCTACAATGACGCCCTCTGCTGGCAATATAATATTCTACTGCGTGAGAAACATAGGAAAACCTGAGAAAATATCCTTTTTGCCCCACTGATTTCAAAAATTATAATTATAAAAATTATCAACTTCAGTGGTCCCTGAAATGAAAAAGAAATATGATGAGATCCCTTGTGATTTCAATGATGATTTCCCTCAAATTTTATATGTAACCTTATATGTTTGTAAAAGATATAAAGTGTATATGTTCCGCTACCTGAATGTGGTTGGCTGGTTGTTGCTAGGGACGCTCCCACCAATTCAACCTCCATTCTCGCACCTGATCTTGGTTTGAACACACCTGTTTTTTCTTAAAATAAATACTGAATTTGACATTCAAATTCCTGATTTTGACTTTATATCTCAGAAGATAAAATAAAAATTGCTTTTGACCCATATTATAGTAAGAATACCACACTGTGGAGTATGAGGTGGACAATACTCACTGAGTAAGCCCAGAAGCAACCAGGCCGTAGGAGTCACAAGTTAGATGTCGCAAAATTATTATTTTTCAATGTGTTTTATTTACAAGATGTATTTTTGGTAATGTTTTCAATATTCAGGTGCTTAACACTTTTTATAGCATGAATGCATGTGTTGTGTCCCAAAGTCATCATCTGTACAATATATATGTAATATTACAGACTTTTCCTCTTTTTTTGCACACATTACGCATAGCCAAAAAACAATTACTAAGACACCTTTTCCTATTACCGACCAGATATTCCTATTCCTGGAACAAACAGTTTCAGGCCACCAACTATTTCTTCATTACTGAGATCTTTTCTCCCATTACAAGGAGTCTTTTTACTAATACCACTCCCCTATTACCTATGACCTGTGTTATCAGCCGGTTTTTTTTCGAATATGACAGTTAGGACTGCTTCCTTTTCGCTACTTTTCTAATCGTTATGGAAAGACTTGCCCATTTTGATTATTTTTATAATCTAAAAAATATCAATATATACAAATAAATGCAATTTATCCACAGATAAGCACAATTTCCTGGCCATTACTTACAAAACAATTATTAAACTAATTATTCTTTAACAGAAATGAAATGTATCATATAATCACCAACTTCAATTTGGTTGGATTTCTGGTCTGGATTTCTGGTTTGGAGTATAGGCTAAGGGACTCAGTGCTAGTCACTACTCAGACACCACATAGTAGTATATGAAAATGAGCAACTGACTCTGGCATAACAAAGATGATTATGTGAATATCTCTGTGACAGAAAGAAAGTCCCAAATCCAAGAAAGTATCTCTTTGGATATTAAGATATCCTAAATCATGTTGATTATGTGTTGAAATATTTTAGAAAAGGAAAATAATGTTAGAAAAAGAAAAGTGTTGGATATATTGGATATTTACTATGACACATTTTTATCCTGACAGTTTGGGGACAAAACAGCATGTACCAAATTTCAGGATAGTGTATTAAATATATTCATGTGTATAGTGGGTCCGCCCATCACATCATCGCTGCTGACCATCACCACAACCATACAACAGCAGCGAAGGGCATCGCTCCTAGAGCCAGACATACTACCTAGTTCCAGCCAGTTCCAGCAGGAGGCGACATCATCATGAAGACTTCTTTTTTTCAAATAAGACCCGTCATTTGCTACTAAATATACCCTCCTGTGGATGGTAGGCAGAGTATGCCACAAGAGGATTAGGCCTTGATACCACAGATTTGTGCCCCTTGCAGACTGAAATACCGCTGTTGTTCAAATCAAGCTGTTCCCACTGTTGCTCTGACCTTGTGATTCTGAGTAATACAACTTGATGCAAACGAATACCTTCAAAGATCTCAACATAGGGTGGCCTAATATATATTTTTGCCATGTCTCCTTGGTTTGAAAATCGTTATCAATTAGTTTTGATTCTATTTGAAATGATTTAAAGTAAGTTGATGCTATATTAACTTCATAAGGCCTGTTCAACTAAATTAGTATTGTGTTTTTTCCAAGATGCCAACGCTTGAAATCCCATCAATAACCATGACATAGGTTAGCCCAATATTTATATCTCAGGCTCTCTCTTTGGGATGAATGTAATTATGTATTAAATTTTATCTCATTTCAAATTATTTATAGCAAGTTGATGATGAATTTAATTTTATATAGGCTGTTTTACTAAATTATTATTGTGTTGGTTTACACATTTCATGCATGAAATCCCATCAATACTCTCAACTTAGGGTGGCCTAATATACATTTTCAGCAGTTTTTTTTTATTGAAGGTCATTATGAATAAGCTGTTATTCCATTTGATATGATTTAAAGCTATTTTAATTCATGAAGCCTGTTCAACTAAATTAGTATTGTGTTTTCCAACATGATAACGCATGAAATCCCTTAATAATCATGACAGAGGGTGGCCCAAAATATATATATTTCTCTCTCTTTAGGTTGAAAGTAATTATAAATTAATTTGGGTTCCATTTGTAATGATTTGAAGCCAGATGAAGGTATTTTTATTCCATAAAAATTGTTCAACTGATGTCTTATTGTTTCACGCATGAAATCCCTTCCCTAGGCACAACATAAGGAGCCAAAATATAATATCTTCAGCTGTAATTTTGGATTGAAAGTAATAATAAATGCTTATCTGTGTTCATATGAGCGTCAAACATACAGATTATAGGTTTTACAAGTCATTCCCTTCAGTTTAATTAAATAGTTTCAATATTTTCCAACAAAATTGGGATTTTACATATGACTGTATAAAAGAGGAAATTAAAAATGGAAATAATTGGACAACCACAGGTCTGAGTTTGATGGAATAAAATATTTTCGAAATGTCAAGACCAGTACATATGATCCAAGGCCAAAAAATGATATTCAAAATATTCTAAATTTCCCCCCTTTCCCAGACCCATAGAATATAGAAACACTTCTTAGATGTCCTTCATGTTTACTATCATTGGAATCCCCTTGACCTCATCTTTGTGACTCATACTCGTGACTCATTTCCTTGTAACACATCATTTGATGAAACACTCTAATTTTGATCATTTTGTTCCTTAAACCCTTGGACCCTCTCTGAATTTCTATGCAATAAAATCCATTTCATATTTCATTAAATATGCTACGTTGCAAACCCCACTACTTGTGATTCACTTTTCTATGACACACCACATATATAGAGAGAATGGAACGAGCCGGCAATGGGCCAAAGGCAGAGTGTTTATGTGGACGAATTAAGTCCAATAAATTTTCAAGTTCCATACTATATTTATCATATGGGCATAAAACTTGATGAAATATCATCAGATTTCACTGAAAAAGTATGAAACAAGTATCAGAGATAGTCAAAGCACTGCCAACTCTGTCTAGATGCCTGTGAATTTGTTTACATGCTTCGTGGAGAGCCTTGGGTCTCCGCAGAGAAGGTAGAAGTGCGAAAGTAACGTCAGAGCTATTTTTATACAACTACATTTTTATAGTATGCATACTATATGAATATTTTTATTGCACCCCACTTTAATTGCACCCCTCAAAAGAGATGCACATATAATAAATCAATATATATAACACTGAAATACCACAGAAATACCATCTAATTACACAGATTGTAGGAGAATGTGCTCATGAGAATGTATAATACATTAATCATGGCAATGACTACACTGGCCACATTAATAGTCTCAGTGGAGGCTGTATATAAGTAGCTCATATTTAGCATTAGGATCTGAAGTGACAGCCATGAGGCTGAAGTCTCCCGGCCTGTCAACCACTGATATAGCTCTAGGCCAGCTCACCTGTTTGCCTACCAGAGTGAGATCTGCTATGAAGTCACCCAGCAGACTAACCACCTGGATTCTATGATTATAGAGGTTACATATCAGCAGTGACCCATCATTAGGGCCACCACTCACTCCTAATGGGTTATCAATAAACTGGGCCATCCCTCCCACTATATGCGACATGTTATGGTATATGTTGTATATGACTAACTGATTCATGCCTGGTATACCAGCCACCCAGAGCTCTCCAGCAGTAAGGTAGGTGAAGCCTATATCAACACCAGTAGTAAACACCTGTGCCTGGAAGAGCAGCTCCCTCCGCTTGTTATACACAGACACATGTGTTATACCACTATGCTCACATACAACTATATTCCTCTCATTCACACTTACACTGTATGGCTGCCGGATGCCCTGTGGGTACCATGGCACACCATCAGCACCAGGGTTAGTAAGGCTGTACATCATCACTGTATCATTAGTGTAATCGACCACATACACCATCCTGGTGCTTCTATCGCATGCCACACGCCAAGCTACATACCCAGTGTCCATCACAGAGTGGGTGCAGCCATCCTGGCCTACAGTATACCTCAAGACCTGCCTACCATTGAACCATACTCCCACCAGGGTGGTGGCATCCATCCAGCACACGTCTGATATAAGCTTGTATCCATTGTGTCCTGCTGGCACCTCACACTGTGTGATGTAGGCACCTGCAAATATACAACAATGTCACATGGAGTTATGTAGGTTTCACTTGAGTTTAGCTGAGTTATTACCAACTTTTATTATGACACGTAGTATACATAATCGGGCAAGACGGATAGATCTTCCTGGGTACCCTTAAATAAAATTGAAATTAGGGTGTATAACAGAATATACAGATTGTTTTATTTTGGGACTGTACTAAAGTTCTTGATGCTTAATGAGTGGTAATCGTTATTAGTCCTTTAGATTTGTTGTCCTGAGATAAAGTTCTGTTGTTTTTTATTTGTGTTGTCGAAAGGTTCTGTGATAGGGATCACACTGTTCATTGTTCCCTTGTAAGATATACTTGTTGACTGCTGCAAGATTTTAAGACGAAGATGGATGTTGAGCTGAGGCGCGTTAGTACATGAATTAGTAACTTTGGATTATACAGCTAGGTCACATCTAGATTTACCTATCATTTCTAAGATTCTCTCTACTTACTTCTATGTAATTGTATCTTGGATGAGAAACAACAAGCTCAACATTACTTCAGAAAACTTCTAGGTTGAAAAATGAGGTAAAAAAGTGAAAATGGATAACTTAGGCGAAAACTATATTGACGGAAACGTTATAAACAAGTACAGCTCCTTTTACCATTATATTCACATATAATACCATTCTGTCTATGTTTTAAGCTATGAGGTATCAATTTCAAGTCACTTTTCTGTTTTAAGGTCATTCCAGGTCATTTTCAAGGTCAAACTCCAATATGGCTCCCACTGGTTTACAAGAATATGCTATGTCTCAGCTCCTGTTGGCAATATATCAATGTATAATACCAATTTGTGCATGTTTTAACATATGAGAAATCCATTTCTAAAGTCATTTTGCAGTTTCAAGGTCATTTAAGGTCATTCACAAGGTCAAAATCAAAGATGGCTGCTGCTGGGATACAAGAATGCCACCTCAGCTCCTTTTTGGCACAATATTCACATAACCACTGCTGGCTATATTATATCTCGGCTCCTGTTAACATTAAATCCATGTATAATACCATTGTTTTCATGTTCTAGGGTATGAGTAAACCATCTATGGAGTCATATTATATTACAGTTCCAATGCCATTTCCATCACAAAGGCTGCAAAATTATGAGTTTTACTTTAATTATATATATATATTCGTTTTTATTTCCATAATAACATGACAGAAATATGGCAAGCACCGTCTGGAAACCAGATCTTCCGGGTGAGCCCTTATAATTATGATACAGTAAAAGTCATAGGAAGAATATGACATAACAAGTCGCTGGAAAAACAAAGGTTATACCGTTCAGTTTGAAATTACTGTAGCTGAGTTTAACATGATAAATCATGGCTTTTGGCTTTGTATGCCTTGTGATGAGAGAATACATAGTTATACATTATGTGCCCTGTGACAGACACCCATACATTGTACAATAAGCAAGTGTATATAAAACAAGAATAAGATAAGAAAAATCTTTGCAATTCTGACGTTTGTGGCTGGTTTTAATCAATTAAATCATTTAAGCCCGTCCCAGACCCCTTGAAGAAATACGGTTCTTAGGAAGGTTCTAAACTCCTTCCTATTTTTGCATTTGTGGCCTCTGATTTCAAGGTTGTTCCAGGCCTCCGGAATTCTGTATGTAAGAGATTTTTTTACTTTATCAGTTCTCGGTGTGATAGTTTTTAGTATTTTTATCCCCACGTGGCTTCTTAAAGATAAATTTTTGTCTTCGAGGTGCTGATCTTTAAGACTTAGCGGGTATGCTAAGTCCAAAAGATGGGCTTCCCTTCGAATGTATAATGGGGCTAATTTTAAATCTCTTTGTTGTTTGTCAACATTGGTGTATTTATTAAGTTTTAAGATAATTCTAACAGCAGAATTCTGCAGAGTCTGGACCTTTTTCAACAAATCTTCCGAGGCCACCATATAAATGATGTCACCGTATTCAAGGATGGGGCGGATAGCCACCTTATAGACCATAAGGAGCATTTCCTTAGGCACACTGTGACTTAACCTAGCAAGAGACTTTAGTTTTGTTTTTGCAAGATTGATTTTCGATTTTATGTGATCCACAAACGTCAGTTTGTCATCGATCCTTAATCCCAGGTAAGTATACAAACTTGTCCTCTCTAGAACCTGATCTCCTATATTAAAGGCGATCGTTAAAGGGGTTTTCTTTTGAGTCACAACCATAGTTTTGCTTTTTTTAACATTAAGCGATATCTTATTCCTTCTACACCAGATATGAACATTATCTAAACTATGTTGTAACTCTTCTAAACCATTAGACCCGTTTTTACAAGAAAGGCGATAACATAACAGGAGTGAGAATAACAGCCAGCAGTTTTGTTTTTTTTGCAAATCGTTTTATTACTCATATCCTGCATTCTTGGCTCATACAATGCTAGTGTAGTGTCTGCTATTAATTACCTTGGCGAATGATCCCAAATAACAACACTTGAAACAACACAGATCTCCATGTCCTTGCTAGCTTCAACCGTTTATTGAACAGAAATCAACCAGGCATTAAGCCCGTAAACGACCCTTACACTGAAGTTGGTGTAAAGTATAAGAATGACAGAACAGGTTGTATGAAAGGATATGTAAATGAGAAGTAAGAACAGTACATGAAGACTAGCCATAAAAATGAAAAATATACAATATAAAACCCCGGTAGCGAACACAAACTGACTAGAAAAATAAAACACGGTCTTCAACAGGAACCATAAGAAAATATACAGAGAAATACAGTGAAATATAATATAATATGATGAGAAGAACAATGCAAATAAATATGGAGTAAAACAATCACGTAAGAAATACATCAAAACCAGTGAAATAGAAGAGGAACCAGCTGAAGCAGTTGTATTACCAGCTCAATAATTGGAACTTGATGAATTACCTGCTGGGCAGGCGGTAGTAGTCAATGTACTACCCCCTTTAGTCCAAGTTGATATAGTAGCCCCTCCTGAAGGCATAATAGCAGGGGACTTGCCCGTTAATCCGGTGCTACCAAATTATGATGATGTTATAGCTGCTAGGATTCCTAGAGCAGAAGGTCTGGCTGACATCTTTGTTGATGCTGGCAAGATTTAGTACATATTGAAGCATTAGGGTCTGATAGAGGTTTCTTGGCTGGAGCTGGTCTTTGGGACGATGATAGAAGCCCGGCATGAAATGTTGCTGTCAGGAGGCACCAGCGAGCTGACGATGTACGCTAAGCCCCTCTTGTTGCATGGCCAGTACCTCCGGTCAGTCATTCGGCTGAAGGTGAACTTGCCCAACATCTGACTAATGAATTGGAAGATGATATGGCAACTGGTATTTGCCAGCATATGACATTTGATAAGATGGATATGTTGTTAGGTCTTCAATTTAGACGTTTGGAACAAATGAATGACTCTTTGCACATGTCAGCTGTGCATGGTGGTGGTGCTATGTGCGCAGCGTCTGAGTCTGCTAAGGAATTAGTCAGTTCTAGATGTGCAGACAAGAATTTGCAGGCAATTATTGAGCAACAAGAACGCAAAATGGTTGCATTATAACATGAGCTGCGTGCTTCAATGAACGACCGGGCAGCTGAAATGTCTTTGGCGGAGAATCTAGCTAGGAAAGCAGCCTTGAATAAAGCTGAAATTGAATGACTCATAGTGCTACTATTCAACCTGAGGGGCTTAGCCACTAGTACTCCAATTAGGCCGGTCAGTGTTACAGAAGCTTCATATGCTCGTTTGATGGGTGAATTGCCTGTCAACATGACATGCAAATGCAGCAGCTTTGGATCCCATTCAGTCACAGGAATTGGGCTGAGAAGGAGCTGTAAAAACAACCAAAACTATGTGTGGTTGGGATGATGGGAATCAAATTCCTCCTGCGCAGAGTGTGAATGGAAAAAGATACAGTGGTTGCCAAGCAACCCCCACCACCAAATTGAGGTATCACTTCACAATATATAGGACTATTCCAAGGTATTATATTCTATACTTAAGTTCTTCTTTAATGATGATTGGTCTTGGCATCACAATCCTGATGTTCCCAACACATTATTGCTTACCACCTTGGTCTCCATACAACTGCCCTGCCCCTACCATTTATTCCTATATGCCAACCAGAGGGGTTTTGTTGCCTATAGATAGACCCAACCCCTCACTTCATTCACACCATCTCATCATATTACACCCTCATGATATTGCACCTCAGGTGTCAATGATAATGGTTACAATTGTCTCCAGGAAAGGTCTGACTTGACCTACGGCTGCCAAACGCTTATTTCAATAAGCGGATGCTATTCACCGAAACACTACGACCGCAGCGCCATAACTGTACAGCGAATATCAGAGTGGGACTCATGGGATTTAAAAAGGTTTCTCGCACTCATTTTCCTACAAACGTATCCATCCAGGACCATGAATAGCCAGCAAAATAACAAAGCTATACCTTACTCAAGTCACATTAAGTGAAACGCAAATCAGTCAATCACAACTTTCGTTCATCTTTCGTTAATATTGCCGTGAATGGGGACTCGAGACCCGCCCGATCGAACGGTCACTTCGCCTTGCTGCCAATGCGCAATGCTACATCAGGCTTTACATACCTTCCCACAATGCACGCCCGGCTCTCGCTGAGCTTTCCGGTCAGACACTGCCTGCTTGGAGTACACACAGACCAGCATAGTCCACAAGAAAAACAAGGACGGAATTTGGCTGTCATATTGAAGGTAGAAGTCGGGAATGATTACATTAAAAAGCTAACGAAATATAGATTCTTCTGCTCAAATATAAATCTCTGCAGGTGTCTGATGGCGGAGCCATAAAAGCAACTGCAGAGCTCGGCAAAACGCCTGACAACTTGTGTGCTCTATAGAAACAGCCGGGAAATTCCCGGCTGGTTTCCGGCTCTGCAGTCGCCAAAACCATAATTTTAAAAGCTTTGATTATTACAAACGATGTAACAAATACAGCGGGCTGAAAATATTCTACTAAACTAACCAGCCAAGCAGTTACCGTAGGCCTACACAACACAAATTCTCGCGCGGATACTTTCTAGATTATTCATGTCAATAACACACTCTGACCAATAATCAACTAAACTTGTTTCAATCCTCCACTCCACCTTTCCAGCCAGTAAATTTGTCCTGAATACTCCATCCAAAGTTATTACACCTGAAGAACGCTAAAAGTGGGTAATAAGGAATAAACTTGCCATACTCAGTTAATCTGTATCCATCCTGTTATGTCTATATGCTCTTGTAGTTGTGCTGGAATGAAAAAAGAGAATAAACTGGCTTTCTCAGAGGATAAATAACTGACACTCACCTCTAGTTGGTACATAGCCAGGAGGTAGATGTGTTGATGCCATGGAGGCAGGGGTGGGTTGGGTGGTTGGAGCTGTGGTTTTAGCTGTGGTTTTAGCTGTGATCGTTTTAGCTGTGGTGGTTTTAGCTGTGGTGGTTTTAGATGTGGTGGTTTTAGCTGTGATGGTTTTAGCTGTGGTGGTTTTAGATGTGGTGGTTTTAGCTGTGATGGTTGTAGCTGTGGTGGTTGTAGCTGCGATGGTTGTAGCTGCGATGGTTTTAGCTGTGGTGGTTTTAGATGTGGTGGTTTTAGCTGTGATGGTTGTAGCTGTGGTGGTTGTAGCTGCGATGGTTGTAGCTGTGATGGTTTTAGCTGTGGTGGTTTTAGATTTGGTGGTTTTAGCTGCGATGGTTGTAGCTGAGGCAGGTGTACGTTGGGTGGTTGTAGCTGAGGCAGTTCCAGGTCGATTGGCTATCGCGTCTAAGGTTGCTGAATAGAAACAAGACATGATGTATTGATGATGTATGAGGAAGGATGGTTGGCAGTTTTTTAGACCTAAAGACACACATCCAGACTTTTGTCAAATCCCCAAATCCTGCACAGCCATGATGTAGTAAATGTATTAGTGGATCTGATCTCACTTATCTGGATCTTATTAAAATACTATTCTCAGATATATAACAGAGCCAGAATTATGAACAAGAAGATGAGCCTCTACTATGGTAATTCTAGCCAACATGTAGATACTATGTTTGTATTTTAGTGCCCTCATCTGAACAACAGTAGAAGCTTGCAAAAGGATTGTATCAAAGAAAACTAAGAAGAATTGTATAAAAAATTAAAAACTACTGTAATGACCTAGCCCTAGGAGAAGGCATAGATTTTCACCTTTGTCTTGTTAGAGGACAACTATGTCAGGTATTATAGTTGCCAGTATTATGGGTACACAAATATCAAGACCCAGTCCCAGGTGAAGGCGTAGCTTCTTACCTTTCTCATCTGATAGAAAGACTACCACACCGGTTACCAAAGCACTAATTATCACAGAGATAACAAGCATAAAGACCCAGCCCCAGGTGGGTGGAGCCTTGCAGCCTCCACAATTGTTGCCACTGGTGCCTTCATTGCCTTCAGTCACAGGTGGAACAGGTGGAGCTTGTGCAGGAGGTTCCTGCCTGTCTGTAACCAGGTGGGGATGCGGGATGTCAGGTAGTGGGCGCAAGGTGTCCCCTATATAATGATAGGTCTCATCATGCTCTACCAATTCAGCCTCCAAGTAAGGTGAGGTTTGGGGTTTCAAGTCAGACAAGTTGATGTCCCTCCTGTTGATATAACCTTCTTCTAAGTCATCGGGGATTAGAAAAGAGCCGTCAATATTATGTACATCCCATAGGTCATCAGGGGTGAGATAGATGCTCTCAGGTAGATCCTGTTAGGAAATATTATATCTATTAAAATTAATTAATTAAATCAATTAATTTGTACAAACGATTTAATATAGCTCTCATGCGCATTATGTTTTAAAAAAAACAAGATTGGGAAAATTTAAGATTAGCAACCCGGGTGAAGAGACAAAACGAAGGCACAGTTATTAGAACAATTAAACCCTGCCCTGAAAAAGTGAAAAAAAACACCCCATGTTAGAGGCCCGAAGCTATGGAACAATCTTCCTGGATACAAATCATTTCTAAAAAACAATGATGATTGGTACAGATCTGTTGATTTAAAATCGACTTAACAAAAGAACTAGAATGTTCTAGAAATGTTTGTAGATGATATAACAAAGCAAAATTGTATGATCCCTTGTTGTTTTTATTACTTGTGTAGCAAACTTTCTTGTCTGGAGGTAAAAAAATACAAAAAATATGGTGTATATAAATTGTACCATTTCGATTACTATACTAAAGTCTTCATTAATTGAACGTATAAATTAGAGTATGAACTGCTTGTTCATTTTTCTACCTTGCTGTAAGATGAATCATAAAATATCATAAAAGGTCTAATTGATTTATATTTTTTTAACTTGGGTTCCATGAGATTATTATTGTATGAAACTGGACTCAATAATATTTTTCAAAAAAAACCCTCCATTCTGGGCCTGAAACTCTGGCTTCACCTCGGGATTATGCACAAATAGTGTACCAGCAGCCCCTCAACATCAGACAATAATCCTTTATTTATATATTAGTGACTATATTTAACATACATGTGAAGTATCGACAGCAGGGGCATCAACATAGACATCCTGGGTATCGTCGGACCATTCGCTGTTGAAAGCAGCGTTTCCATAAGTCGCCATCTTGATCTATGAAATACATAATAAGTAAGGTCAGTGTCACAATAGATGTCACAACAGGTATCACAACAAGTGTCACAACCCCAGGCTCTGATGTGCTAGGTTGATATGTTTGTACATGGAAAGTCATTCTCCATAATGTCTGTGTCATTTGGCACATATCAAGGCTTGTAATTTATTCCTCCAACATACATTTAATCTATCAGAAAGTAATCTGTAAGAGCTAAAGTTATAAGGTATGTAATTTCCCAAGTCATGATGCAGTACAGTTTTTTTATGTTTTTCTAAGTATTGGTGACACAAATGAAGATCTATATTGCCTCTATGGTCTGGTGGGTTTCAGTGGGAGGTAGGGGAGGATGGTGGTGGTGGTGGTGGGGGTGGTGGAGGATTGTATATAGCCATGCTTATGTACAGTCAACAACGGTTCATACAAGTCTCCCTCTCCCTCCCTCTCTCCCTCTCTTCCTTCCTCCATCCTTCTCCCCCGCTCTCTCTACCTCTCTCCCTCCCTCTCTATCTCCCTCTCTTCCTTCCTCCATCCTTCTCCCTCTCTCTCTCTCTACCTCTCTCCCTCCCTCTCTATTTCCCTCTCTTCCTTCCTCCATCCTTCTCCCCCGCTCTCTCTACCTGTCTCCATCCCTCTCCCCATCCTTAGCTCGATCCCTCTTGATGCAATCTGGTTGGCACAGTGTAGGTCTGACCTGCAAACATGTACAAATGGCATTGTCTCAAGCTGTGTAACTTAGGCCTACCAATTGTGTTGAATCAAGCCTCCTCAAGCTAAACTTCAGGCTAAACATGTTAAATCTACTTTTTAACATTCAAATACAGTGTGTAATAAATAGCAAATGGCACTCTGTTCAGGTTCAAACTGATCTCAACACGATCAGAAAATGGGACTCATCCCTTCGGGGTTCGGACTGTTTCCTTATGTGTCTCGCTCAGTTTGAACCCTCCATTGTGCCATTTGCTATAAAAATAGCATCACCAGATGCACATATATAGAAGACATTCATGGAACATTAATATATTTCATTTTGATAGAGTTTTGACATAATTTGATAAATATAATTTGATGTTTCCTCTCAATTATGGTTTCACAGTTTTACATAGAAAAGGTTGTGTTCTAACCCACAGCTGTACTAAGATAGCTGCAGGATACAAAGCTGCAGGTACAGGGTTCTAACCCACACCTGTGCTAGGATAGAAAGCTGCAGGTACAGGGTTCTAACCCACACCTGTGCTAGGATAGAAAGCTGCAGGTACTGGGTTCTAACCCACACCTGTGGTAGGGTAGAAAGCTGCAGGTACAGGGTTCTAACCCACACCTGTGGTAGGATACAAAGCTGCAGGTACAGGGTTCTAACCCACACCTGTGCTAGGGTAGAAAGCTGCAGGTACAGGGTTCTAACCCACACCTGTGCTAGGGTAGAAAGCTGCAGGTACAGGGTTCTAACCCACACCTGTGCTAGGGTAGAAAGCTGCAGGTACAGGGTTCTAACCCACACCTGTGTTAGGATACAAAGCTGCAGGTACAGGGTTCTAACCCACACCTGTGTTAGGATACAAAGCTGCAGGTACAGGGTTCTAACCCACACCTGTGTTAGGATACAAAGCTGCAGGTACAATTAATTGAGGCACAATTAAGTTGTAAGTACTCCCTCTCCCGGACATTCATTTCATTCTGCTCCTTCTATCTTCTAGTAATATTTATCCTTAGTGTAGATTTTAGATAATCCTACAGTTACTTATTATTATGAGGAAATGCTATGCTTAACATATTTTATGTAGTTTATTTAAATGCAATTGAGAATTTAAAACAACTATTTTTGTTTTGTGATCAACATAATGTGTAGATCAATCGATGAACCTATTCTGGTAATGGACACCGGAGTAGGAAATTTTTTTTTACATCAGCCAATGCTAAGATATTTGCAAACTACAAATTACAGAAATATAATGTGTACAAGTTTTATATGCTGTAGTTGAATGGTGTTCTGTAAAATAGTTTTGATCGCAAAAAAGCTAATGTTTCATCCTCTATAAAAGAAAGCTCTTCCTGAAGGATTTGATATATCAAGTATCCCTGTTTATAACAGCTGTGTGCAATGAAGAACGTTTCATGGTAGATGAACACACGTATACCAATTTAATTTATGGAGTTGCTTTGTGTCTCAAACCTCCACTTGGATTAATATCTTACTGTATGAGAAAATGAAACATAGACAAGCACATGTCCGCGGTACACAATAGGTGCCTTAAAGGTCTCTGGCCACCAAGTTTATGTCATACAAGGGTTTGTGCATTGCAGAATAAACCTCAGAGCCCTCACTGTCATGTCTACCCAGTATATATAGTAGATATTTAATATATGATTTACAATATATGTATAGAAACTTTAAACATTATTTTAACAATTTTGTGCTTGGATGACAGTGGTCATTTCACGAGAGTCAGTTTGTGTTTAAAATTAAATTATTCCTTGTCTTATAACATTAAAAGAATAAAACTAAAAGGAACATATTCAAAGTATATAACTCTGAGAAAGGGACACAATACAAAATATGAATTAACTCTTAATGGTCTTGGAGGGTCTTTAAAACATATATATCCATAATCTTGATTATAAAATGGGTAGTCCTCTCAGAATTATAATTCAATAATTATAATACTTAGTTGCTATCATGGCAACCTAGTGAGTGTGCGGAGTTTGAGACTACTGTATTGGTATATTATAGAAATAGATGCGAGATATAATCTTATGATTAATTTGAATCATTAAATTGTCTGCGGCTAATACAGGTGCCTTCATAAATAATGGATTTTCGCTATTATCCTCAATCACCATGAAGGGAATGGGGGATTAAAGTAAACCTGAAATGTGATGTATCAATCGGTACATGTAGTGTTTATATATGCATGTCCCCTATAGCCAGTCTAATGGTTACAGCGACTTACAGTGACTCCCCATCAAGATATTTTGAGATTGAGTCCCAGAACGCACAGCCTTTTTACATTAGTCTCATTTTCGAGTTATATTTATTATCACTAATATCTTTGCATCTGGGGCTCAGTTTTCTTTTAACTCATAGAATCTGATTTAGTAGTTGATGTCATTACCTTTCAATTGGTGAAAAAATTAGAGAGGATGAGATCAAATTAAGCGAGAAAAGTTAGTTAAATTGGATTTGGGGATATAGAGTTTCTCTGGACGAATGGTGACTCCCCACTTTTCCTTGAAAAGTATAGAACAGATCTATTCACAACAGAAACTGTCACAGCACCACTCAGTGTCCTGCGCATTTAGGTATGACCCACTTATCTGATCTTGCCCTGTTCTCAACATTTTCTCCTATGCAAACACTATAAGAGTATGGAAAATATTCAAGAGATATATATCTAGTCCAGATAATCTAAGTAACATTAATCGCATTCTTGTCAATATCAATTAATCAACCAAAAAGGTACTCACTTATGAACCCACATTTTGGCTTCCCGAATGCCACCACTCTCTCTCATACGAAAATAAGAGTATGGTATTAGACACATGGGCATTTAGGTAGGAGGGAGGGAGAGGAGGGCAGGGGGGAAGGGAATTGTCTTTGAAAATCAGAAAAAGAATCCATAATTTTACAAGTAAATAGCCTAAGACTTCCCCTGACTTCCCTCAATCTCTAGCGGGCACACTTTCTAGACAATGGTGTTGGGTGGCAGTACTAGGCTTGTGTTTATTTTCGGCAAAAATGGTTTTCATATGAGGCCACAACTCATCAAGCCTGCCCACATTCTTCTCTTCGACCCCATTGTTGGGGTGGTGTGCACACAAGTCACCCTTGCCCTACCTATATTGTTTAGTGAGTTATAATGACCAAAATCCAATCCTACCTTATGTGTATGCTGTATTCACAAAGGTCAATAGGGAGTGATGGGTCTATGATGGACAGCTGGTTCCTGCTGGAGTGTGGACAGTGAGGAGTTGGAGCAAGGTCTGTAGTGAAAGGGCCTTGTCTTGTTCTTACAAAAGCTCAACAGGAAATGACTCTTTCTAGTACAACATACGCATCTTTTCATGGGTGGCTGCATCTGATGACATACTTGCATCATTAGCCATGCACCATTCAGAGCTCACAAATTAAAGCCAGCACCCCCACACATGTATATATATGTCTATTTGTAAATGAGAACTTAGCGGTGATACTACTTCATCACTAGATATTCCACTATTAACTTTAATTATACCAGGGTGGGAGAGGGCAGGCAAAAGGAGACACATTAAAGGAAAAGGGTGAAGAGGGGTAAGGAGGGAGAGACCACAATGTAGAGATGAAATGAGGAAATGAAGAGAAGGGGGATGGAGGGGCAGAAGGTGGTGGAGGTGGTTATCTGCCACCCATTGGAACATGTTAACAATCAGAAATGAATAAACAATTTCAAAAAGAAATAAAGAATATATTAAATTCAATTTAGTCACAGCCTTGAACATCTTGTATAACCACCAACTAAGGCAGAGATTATAAGGATTAGTAACCTCTATTTTGGGCTTGTTGGTGCAATTTGTGCATCATCCCTTGACTTCACCTCAGGATTATACATCAACTGTGCACCAGCAGCCCCTAAATGTCTGTTGTTCATCCTTTATCAATTTGATAACATTGTGATTCCATTTGTTTTAGGTTTAGGAAATTTCCCCACATTAGATCCTTTAAGTCCTTATTCATCCTAAAAAGCAGGAAACTTTGTTTTTATATTGCACACTTTCAAACATGAAAGAGTAAGAAAAGACTTGGAGCTAAGCCAGACTTCAGAGTGACACCAATGGATGAGGCCAGTAGAAAGTGTACAACATGGTGCATAGTCCAATTTTGTAGTTGCGCAAGATTTGTCTAAATCCTGAGGCATGGGATTTGTTTTGTTATTTTGTATTGCATCCAGTGACAGTTCTTGCATTTATTCATGAAAAATATTCATCCATATTTTAGTGTAGGCATCTGGTAAATCATTATAAATGTGTTTTTTCTCTGCACCAATTGCACATGTTTTGTAGGTATGTATTATGTGATGCACGACTGCCTCTGTCACCACTGTCCCAGATCTCATCAAATGATCCACATTAGCTAAGGCACAAAGGAAGGAAAAGATAGCTACATATGTTATTGCAACTGATATACTTATCCACTGACCCATTTCCTTTCACCCCATGTGTGGAGACGTCGCCTCCTAGGTATATTTTTATACATATCCCATCAATCATAGCTCTGTACTGCAGTAGATTGTATTTATTTGTTATTTAAATATTTTTATTGACCACAAACAAATCTCTCCGAAAAAGATACATAACCTTATATATCTGATTATTTTCTTACATTGACATTTCAAAAATTAAACTACAAAATAGAGCAATCTAGGTCTTTACAAATAGATAATAGACAACGGAATGATCCAATGGCTTTAGTCGCCGTTTGTGGGGATGTTACAGTAATTAGCAACAAATCATAAATTACAAATTGATGTGAAGTCAACTCCTAACACATTATGGACACTGAAGGTTTTATGTGGGTTTATTCAATAAGGGGGGATCAACGTTTCGGGTGACATTAGCCCTTATTCAGGAAATTATAAATTATTTTGAAGCAAAAATGAACAAGTGGAAAGCCATGAACTTATATATAACAACTTTTATTCAATAGACATGTACATCAGTATAATGCATTATCGAATGGGTAAACAGTCCCTCTCAGAGTCGCAGTGCGTTACAATGAGTTCTTCCACGGGGTCCCTTAAAACGAAGATATTATAATGCAGTACAAGCGAGTGAATGGAAAATAAAAGTTAGTTTCGAGAAGTTTCACAGTTAGCGATTTGCTGTAAATACATATTGTGATTAAAAGTTTACAGTACTCGATTTGCTATAATTCCATTGTGTGATTAAAACATGGCTCACATTCAATTATACATCTCCATTCAAAGATATACTTCTTCGAATATGAGAAAATTTAGGAATTTTTTTTATAGAAACCCTTCTACTAGGGAGACTTGACATTTTCAATGTACATTTTCAAAGGGTACTAATTTAACCTGAAAAATATGGATACGTTCTTCAAAATTCAAATAGCAGCTAACCAATTTACAGTAAGCTTACAGTAATATACAGCCTAACTGTTATGACAGTTAGACTGGTTAACAATCAACTATATAATAGGAATCTTTAATACAATAAAATAAACTCCTTTGATATTAGGAGGAAACACTACAGTGAAGACTGTTTTAATCAGTTTTTCCATATTCCTGATTCGGTACAAATTAAAATATATGAATATTTTGTTAGGTTGGTTACCGTTATATCGGTCTTTATATTCTCAGGACTTACAGACCTTTGATGATGACAACTTTTTCAAGTTTCAATTTGCTACTATAGATTAGAGTAGCACTCTTACTAAGAATTCATAATCACAATATGATTACCCACTATCCCCTAAGTTTATCCCTTTCCCCTTCTTATTTTTGAGGTGTATCACTGAAAAATGTATCAAAGTCTTGGTGATAAATATGCTGTAAGTAATACCTAAACTCCTTTAATGGAACGATTTGTATCTTGTCAGGTAGATTATTCCACAACGTAGCCATTTTATAAAGATAAGATTTCTTGAAAGTCTAGTTATTAGGAAGCGGGACCTTCAACTTCTTTCCGTGGGCTAGTCTCCTTAAGTTGACTTCTTTTCTATCTACATAAGATTCGTTCAGTGATCTACTATGGGCCCTTTCCAATATGTGTTTTTCTCTCCTTGTGATATTTACTGTGGCTGCACTGGTAATATGACAACTCAATGGAAACATCATTTGGGTAGCCGGGAGCCTGGAAGATTTACCAGACCCCCCTTTATTGAAACAAAAACACAAGAAAAAATCTTAGTCGACCTTCTCGTGTGAAGGGTCGTGGCAGAATGACTCTCCCCACTGAAGCGTACTCCTAGCAGTAACATGTCATGTGATAGGTAGCTCACTAGTGGCGACACCTAGTGATATAAGCATCTCACTTGTGCGAGATGGCTAATATCTACTGAGGCTGCACTGGTAATATGACAACTCAATGGAAACATCATTTGGGTAGCCGGGAGCCTGGAAGATTTACCAGACCCCCAACCCCCAGCCGAAGGAAAGTCATAACACCAGGTGGCACCACTAGCAAGAAATACAGTAACATCGAGATCAACGAGAAAAAGTTTTTAAGGCGTCAGACACCTGTTTATCTTTAATCAGCCTAGTCTCCACATCGGAAGATAGGTACAATAATACACTTAAACTTTTCCAATCCCCATAGCTTTTAATATCGTACAGGGGCATACCTAACCTACTAAGAAAAGTAGCAGAGCCACGACGAATACTGTGGCAGGTGAAATTACCTACGATACCAGCTTTAGCTAAACACACTTTTAAATATTTAGAAAACCAAGAGTAAGTAATAGGCTTACAACCACCAGGGAAACAAAATAAAGGATCCATCTCAGAAGGAGAACAGGATCTGTAATACCTACGTAACCACTTAACTGGGCACAAAATAGAACCATGAGACCTAATAACAGGAATCGACTGAACTCTCTCCCTGAACTGAATAGTCTTGGATGAAGATACCGAAACAACAAACCCATAATCAGTGAAACATATACACGACCAGGTTAACATATGCACAGACTTAGTGAAATGACCCTTCCTCAGTAAGCATCGGAAACTGAAGCACAGAGCACACCAAAAAATTAAACTCAGTGGATCTGAATAATCTAGAACATGAAAGATGGCCAATAAATGGGAGGGCAGCAGAGGATCGGATTGCAGAGCACAGTCCCCCAACAAACGTCTCGCACCTCTCAAAGTGCATTTAACCAAGAAATTACCTTTAGCTAAAGGAGGGACACCATACATCTCATGTAAAGACCAAAGAGCACTTAAATAATTGGCGATTGATGAATAAGCCAAAAACTTCGTAAGGAAGGTAATGTACAGGCAAACAATTTCTACAGAGGCAGGAAGGGGAGTGAACTCATAAGATGAACAGAACCGCAGATAACGGAACCATTGCGACTTTCTTGTAATCCAAGTGCTGTCGGCCCAACATAAGGTCTGCACCCGAGAACAGTCCTCAATCAGCTGACCCAAGGAAGCTGTTAAAACAACAAAAGGAAAAAATAGTTGGACAACCAAACAAAGTTTTATTTTGACAGGAAAAAACTCTAGAAAGAGAATCAGCAAAAACATTATCCTCTGACGGAATATAGCAGGCAGAAATCTCAATATCCCAAAGGGCAGAACACCAAAAAAGTTCCCTAAGTAGACACATAGCCAAAGGATTGCTACTCCTACCAGTTAAGATCATTGAAAGTACCTGAGTATTATCTGTATGAACAAGGATCGACTTGCCCCGGAAAAAATTATGCCAACGCTTAACAGCCACTAAAACAGGCCATAACTCCAGTACATTAATATTGGTATGGGACAAATCATCAAAGGAGGGAGGTAACTCAAAATGAGCACAACTAGCTTCCCCAACCCCCCAACTACCAAAGAAGAAGTCGGGGCCCAAGTATCCCCCAAAACCTGATAATGATGAATCTGTAAACACATGAATAGCAGGGGCATAATAACCAGCGATTTTCTTAATACCGTTGAAAACTGGAAGAAAACTACTCCACCAACGCAAATCTTGCTTATACAAAGGGCTTAACTTGACTTTCGAAACCGACTTCGTAGCACGCAAAAGGGAATACAGTCTCCTGCAAAAAGTCCTGCCACCTTTGATCACAACCGCACAATGCGCTAAATACCCAGTTAGTCGCTCTAAGTCCTTCCTAGTACAAGATTTCTTCGATAAGGCCAAATTTACCAAACTCAAAGCACGATCAATTTTCTCTTGAGGTAATCTGAAACACCAATCCACTAAATCAATGATTATACCTAGATATAAAGGAGTATGGGTAGGGGTAATAACTTTATTAAAGTTAATGTTGAAACCGACAAATCTCAAAAGCTTAATCAACACATTCTGACGAAAAATACACTCATCAAAATTATCCCCAGCTAGGAAAAAATCATCAATGTAATTGAGACATTTCATACCCCACAAAGACATAAGCCTAGCAATGAAACCACTGTAAGTATTGAAAATAAAAGGGGCAGACTTGATGCCGAAGCACAAAGCGTTATCTCTAAAATAACAATCTTTACCAGCAAAGTTCCATACATAACCGAAATAATCTCTATGCGGAGGATAAATGTTGATAGTTCTATAAGCGTTAGATATGTCCACAACACAACCAAAACCATTTCGAGTTATAAGGTCTACAGTATCATAAACACGGTAAAAAGCAAACTTCTGAGCTGTGTCTACCATACAGTCGTTAACTGAAACTAGCGGCCTGGAACAATCAGTTATAGGGCGTAACCTGCCATCTTTACGTAAAATGGCTCCCAAGGCATGAATACAAACAGGTTTGTTATCGACAAGAGAAACATTGCCATTAATTAACTCGCTACTAACAGTAGAATCCATCTTACTAACTATCGAAGGATCCAAAATAGAGGCATAATTACTCACTTCGTATGAAATATCAGCATTATCATCCAGCACCTTAAAACCTCTACAAGTACCATTTAATATGAAACGAGTCAATTCAGGATCATTTAGGTTACAAGCGTCTACATCTAGCAAAGTCGCTACACGACAAGGCTTCAATTGGGTAGGAACCCAATCCAGATAATAAATACATGAACACGTACCTGAATAACAACTTTCGGTTAAATGCAAGAATTGATCATCATAAACCTTTACACTCTTAACATAACCGTTAGGTAAATAACCAGAACGTAAAAGAAGTTTCATATCAAAAGCATCGGATACATTGTAATGGTAGGGAGTAACAAATGAAGCTGGAATATCCCAACACGATAAATCTCTTGGGGTGGTAATGACACACAAAGGTAAACGTCCGCCATCTTGACGACAGACATACGGGTAACCACAGTCAACTTCCGGTTGAACATCAACCACACTGTCGAAAACACTATGATTACGGTCAAAGTCGGGTTCAAAAGTCAAGTCAAAATCATATTTGGGAGAATTAAAGTCACAATGAACTTCACAATTTCCAACATCAGCAGTATAAGAAACATTAAAGTCCGAATCAAAACTCATGGACGGACTGACAAACGGGCATTGATCACTAACCGGAACCTCTGAACCGGAAGCCACCTCAATCCAAGATGGCGGAATAACAAAGTCAGTCGAAAGAATTTTTTCCGGAACAAATACATGTCCAGAATTACAGTCGTTCATACAAACAGTATCAGAACTTTCAACAACGTTAACAATGCCAACAGGTTTACTTATACCGACGGTAAGACATGTACCCATAACTAAAGCCTCATTAGCCGAGTCCAAAGAACTCGTAAACTCGCCAACCGGCACCTATGCATTACCAACCTGACCCACTTTACAGCTAGTATGTGGATGCGACCCCGAACAGTTCGAGCAAATATGGGGAAATTTGCAATCTGCGTTGGAGCATGTCCCCTTATTATAGCCCCAACAGACCCCTTTGGATTCTTTTTTCTTAGAATCACCTGAAGAAGACTTAGTCTTCACCTGAGAAACAGATTTTCTGGCATAATCGTGGCTTAAAAAGCATAAGGCATACCCCATATGGCCCGCCGAGTAAGCATTCACCCCTTTAGTCTTAGCCAATTCACGAACGGCCTCGTCGTACTTGCATAACCCTTTAGTTTGATAGGCCTGTGTACTCGCCTTCTCGGCCACAAAACAATTATGCTCAAGCACACCCTCTATATTGCAGCCAGTGCGAAATTTTTCTAACATTAGCGCTCCGTGGCAAAACCACAACTTCTCACTAGACATAAACTTGCTGCGCTCTTCCTTTGGCAAAAAACGTTTGATTTTCAACTCATTCTTACGTTTGACAGATTTGACACGCCTGGTACGCCTAGAAGACCTTCTCCTGCTCGAATCACTGGAGGACGAGGAGGACGATGAATCCACAGACGAGCTTGAAGACGACGAAACATGGCTCCTGCGCCGGTGTTTCTTCTTGTGGGACTTCTCCCTGGACCTTCCCCGAGTAGAGTCCGACTCCGAACTGGACGTAACAGCGGTTTTCTTACGTGCAGGCTGCTGCCTCCCTCTGGCACCCCCGGGACGGGTAGGAGAAGACTGTCTATCAGTAAAGTTAACCAGCAGATTTTCCAACTTATCGAACCTAGCATTAGTCTGGTCTGCCACAGTAGCAAGTCGCCCAACTGTCATTTGTATCACGCCAACTGCCGTATGCAAGTTGTCAAATTCGCCTCGGCGTACAGGCTGTACCACTGGTGCCTGACCCCCAGCTCCACCATGGCCGACTGGATTACCTTGCGGAACATTATCTACATTCATACGGACATTGACAGGCTGAACGACATTACCAATATTGTGCACAGGATTAACAGACTTCTCAGGAATATGCACCACCTTCTTAGGCCAGACAGGTATGTTCAACTGAGCCTCTTTCTTACGGGCAACTCCCTTCCCCTTAGGCGGCCTGGACGCAAATGCTGACCCAGCCAAGGAAGGGAGAGAAGGAAAATCTTTACTTGTACCTTTCCAACCATTGTCTTTGACAGTCTCAAAATTCTGCTTGCTGGCTATTTTATCCTTTTTAAGGTGTTTAGTTGGTGTCCAGCGGGACTAATCAACTAAACGCGACACGGACTCACTTTCTGAAACCTCTTGTTTAAAGGATATATCCGACTCAACAACCAACTCACATTTTGCCCCCGTGGGCGGGAAATGTTTCGTGTTACAAGGTTTGCAGAAGCGCATATGCTTGCCTCTCATGTTGTACCGGTAGGTAGTGTAGCCAGCAGAAAAAATCTTAGTCGACCTTCTCGTGTGAAGGGTCGTAGCAGAATGACTCTCCCCACTGAAGCGTACTCCTAGCAGTAACATGTCATGTGATAGGTAGCTCACTAGTGGCGACACCTAGTGATATAAGCATCTCACTTGTGCGAGATGGCTAGTTAAAGAAGGAGTATTCAATTTGACATGTATGTCTTTTGTACTCGTTAGCTTGGGTAATTTTAATATGATTTTAAAGCATGAATTTTGCAAAGCTTGTAACTTTCGCAAATATACTTGTGGGGCAGAGTCATAAAAGACATCCCCGTAGTCGATGTGAGGGAGAATCATCATTTTGTATAAAAGGGTCATAGTTCTTTGATCACATAAACCATATAGTTTAGAAAAGGCCTTAACTTTAGGCCTGATAACATTTGACTTCCTTTCTAGGAATTTTTTAAAGTTAAGATTACTGTCAAGTTCTATCCCGAGATATTTATAAAAGTTCACATTTTCTAGTTCAGATCCTTCAATAAAGTACCTAATGTTTTTTGTTAACTTAGGTTTTGTACTTATGCACAATGACTTGCACTTTTTTATATTCAATGATATCTTATTAATGTTGCACCAGTTAATAATATTGTCTAGATCTCCCTGTAATACCGAACCATCTCGCTCCTTCAAGTCCCTACTTTTAAATAAAACCGTGTCGTCAGCAAATAAAACTTGCCGTTATGAGCAGTAAATATTGTGTTTTATTTTCGTTGATGTAAGCAGTCGGCCCGGAAGCAGACGCCCAACACTAGTAGGACTGGTCTGCAGGTCTACAACTGCCCCCGCCATCCCAACAAATGGCAACTAAGCCCACTTAAGTATATTTTATTTCACCTTTGAATATGGTCAATAGACATGGCCCATTGACTTAACACTGAGAGTGCAACTCAGTCCTGAGGCCGATATGACAGCCATATCGGGCCTCAGGCTGATATGGAATGAATATAGTTCTCTAACAGTAATAGCAGTAGTGCATATAAGGGAGTTGCCAATTTAAGAAAAACGCTTGAATATGTTTATTAGAGTAATTCATTGCATAAAAAATAATCAGAAAAACTGTACATGATTGTACTGAATTAAGTACTTTTGCATTCTAAAATATAGTCCTGATCCCCACGGGTCGGAGAAAAAAAGCCGCGTAGGAATACGCAAATGCGTCATGACGGGCTTCATGATGTAAACAAAGACGTTGATATCAACCAAGACAAATGCAAATTTAATTTCATCAATAAAGATCTGTCATATTGAAGTACATTTTAATAAGTAACAGCGAAATAAATACAAATAAAACCGCTTTGCTTCGGTATCCAACAACATGCGCTACGCGCATGTTGTTGGATACCCTCCGCCGCACAATGATACGGATTCCCGCTCCGTCCCTTGGGCATTTTATTTTCTTAATATTCTTTCAACACAAATTAAAGCCAAATCTGGACATACACAACACAGCGCACTGGTACTCGCAGTGGTTCCTTTGTTAACACCCAGGTGGCGCCAGCTTGCTGCAGGGTTGCCCAGAATGTGGTAAAGAGTCTACCATTGCTCACATTATATGTGATGGAAAAAGAGTCACAAGTCGCAAAATGGATATTTTTTAAAGGGATTTATTCACAAGATGTCTTTGGTGGAATGTTCTCATATTTGGGATGCTTAGCATTGCTCTTATCAATACATGTACCAAATTTAGAGACTGAATATATCCATGCATATCTGAGGTTATCCCTAGGAGTGTATTTAACTTACTTTCCTAGTGATTGACCACTAGGAAATATGGCAAACATTTTTTGTATGCATAAAATATATATAGAAATACTTACCTTTTCACTTAATTAGATAGCTTAATGTTTACCATCAATTAGATGTTGCTTAATGTTTACCATCAATGGAATCGGCTTCTTCTCTTCTTTTTAAATATGATGATATTTCAAATTCATTTTTTTGCGAACACATAATATGTCGCATTTTGTGCTGTCGTTCTGGTAGTCATCGTCTAGAAAAGTACAGCCATCGTAGGAACAGAAGTAGAACTTGTCACGATCTTATTTCTTATCTAGGGCCACTATCTGGAAAAGGATATCTTCTTCGTTTTTACAATTAAGATTTCAGAAAGATTAATCGTCTTCTTGTAAATCTCTCCAAACATAGCTGACATACAGTTTCATTCTCACAAATTAAAAAAACAGGATGCCAGCATATTTTGACCAGACCTCTAAATTAATTATTGTTTTAAAATAATAATCCAGATACATTATTTTATTGGCTTTTTGATTTCATCCCACCATGTTCTCAAGTCAAAGCTCTTGAAAATTCCATGGTTCCTTTTTTTCATTGAACTGTTGTTTTAACCGCTAACCACTGGACTATATTCATATTAATCTGTTGGGGAAGTGCTTTAATTAGTTACTAAATGTGTATTGAGGTTGATAGAGCAGATGAATAGTGTGTGATTCACATGCATGAGTTTTGAATACCTCTACAAAAGTTATTATTTGCCGTAGTGAATGAGAAGGAAAGAGTTAAAGAAAGGAAAGAGAGAGAAAACAAAAAGATATTGATAATAATCATATAATCTCATCAGTGTCGTTTTGGGGGTTTTTTTTCAATAATTTATTTGAAGGAAACGTGGATCAGCCCGTTAACCAAGCTCATCATGTCATTTTTAAAATTTACTTGTATGTTTGTGTGTGACAGATGGGTGCACTGGGCCACAACATTCATCGGCATCGGTGGTTCAGTGGTAGAATGCTCGCCTGCCACGCGGGCGGCCCGGGTTCGATTCCCGGCCGATGCAACATCTTTTATATTATCGTCTTGGTAATATCGAGAGAGGAATATAGACTTGAAACAGGAAACTTTATTTTAAGCAGATACTGGCTAGATTCATTCAAATTTGACCACAATAAGATACATATGATAAAACATTTCGGGGAAATATATCCACATGTAGTCAGGAATATTGAATAATGTAAGAAGATAATAGTTTCTTATATATTCCTGCTGTTAGTCTACCTTTGCTTCTGTTTCTTCTCCTAATTCCTTCCTTTCTACCGATTATCTCGCTTCTGTCGTTCCTTTTCTTCCTTCATCCCTCTCTGTCTTTCTCCACTTTCTCTCTCTTATACGAACGCATGTCAGGGGCGGATTTAGGGGGAGGGCGTGGGGACGCGCGCCCTCCTCTTTTCAAAATCAAGCCAGGGCATTTGTGTTGCAAAAGACACAAGAAAAACATTCATATATTACCATGAAATAGGACTTTATATATACTTGTATGTACACTTTATCAACTGTATTCCAATAATGGGGCTTGGAAAAGCCTAGAATTTATACATATACATATAGGCAAATAAATTCAAGGGTTGAAACAATAACATAATATATAGGCCTTGAATCTTGTTGGAATCTTTTAAACGGCCTTGGGATGTTCGTAGATTCTCAGTTACAGAGGGGTGTGTGAGAGGGGGTGTAAATAGGTTATGAAATAGTTTGATTATAGTTGATGACATAAATGCACCTTCAAGTATCAAAATATATACCTAGAACACAAACTATTTCATGAATGCTTAATGTGCAGATAGCACTGAATTTCTGATCTTTATTACTTTATACAACTTCAATAATTCTCAGAAGCAGGCCAATGTGAGTTCAGAGAGTTCCCCAATGTTACTTTAATCTTTAGATATATAATGATAGAATATAATGAAATTGGGCATTAAGGGAAATACTTGGATGCTCTTAAAATGAATCCGTGAATGGTGAGGAGGCATAACTAATGCTGTATTTAAGAAAAGTTCGAAACCAAAATCCTTAAATGTAACAAATAATGTCTAGTCACATATTCCGCACAGAATAAAAATTCCTTTTGGGTGATTTTAAGATTATTTAGTACTTTCATCATGGTCAATTTTAGTGTTAAAAAACGTGAGAGGCATCTCTGAATATCTAAAGCATTGCAGAACAAACTAATTAGAATATAACATATAATTATGTTCTTTAAAATAAAACTTGAAACCGCACCTGCTCGTTTTGAAAATCCTGTGTTTTTGATTTATCTAGCCGGAAACTAGGTAAGGGCTCGTAACTTCATTTTTGTAAGAAAAAAGAAATAGAAACGAACCTTCCATGAACTGAACAATATATTTTTTATGAATAACTGTTTTATTTATTTTTGTTTGGTCTGATGTAAAACTGGAGGTAAAACAATCAACCCTCTCCTGCATCTGTGATTGCCCTACGCACCGTACATGTATGTGTGTGTGATGTGAGAGCTAGGCCTCTCTCTGTGTCTCTTCTCTCACTCCTCTGTCTCCTATATCTGCTCTTCCTCTGTCTCTTCTCTCACTCCTCTGTCTCCTATATCTGCTCTTCCTCTGTCTCTTCTCTCACTCCTCTGTCTCCTATATCTGCTCTTCCTCTGTCCCTTCTCTCACTCCTCTGTCTCCTATATCTGCTCTCTCTGTCTCTTCTCTCATTCTTCTGTCTCCTATATCTGCTCTATCTCTCTGTCTCTTCTCTCACTCCTCTGTCTCCTATCTGCTCTCTCTGTCTCTTCTCTCATTCTTCTGTCTCCTATCTGCTCTCTCTGTCTCTTCTCTCACTCCTCTGTTTCATATCTGCTCTATCTCTCTGTGTCTCTTCTCTCACTCCTCTGTCTCCTATCTGCTCTCTCTGTGTCTCTTCTCTCACTCCTCTGTCTCATATCTGCCCTCTCTGTGTCTCTTCTCTCACTCCTGTCTCATATCTGCTCTTCTTTCTCTCCCTCTATCCTTCCTTTGCCCATCTCTACCTCTCTCCCTACCTTTCCCTTCTATAGCTTTCTATCTGTTCTACCTCTCTCCCTCTTCCTTCCCCCTCTCTCACTCTCTCCCCACTCTCCCCACTCTCTCCCCACTCTCCCCTCTCTCCCCGCTCTCCTCTCTCTCACAATGTGGCCACACATTAGGACCCACATGTAGAGTACATTATATATATGTGTGATGTATGGTATTCACCCAGGTGTGCCCGCTCTATGTGTGGTGGCACGCATGGGTGCATCTGCACCTCCACACGCCCTGCCATACCTCACTCACACACCAACTCTACAACCCACCACTCTCAGGTAAATATTATATATACACTGGTCAGTGGGGGAGGGGGGAGAAACAGACAGGGGAGGGAGAAGATAGACAGTGGGAGGGAAGAGACAGAGAGGGGGAAGGAGGAGGAGAGATAGTATAGAGAGAGCGAGGAGGAAGAGGAATATGGAGAAAAAGGTGGATAATTAAGAGGAGAGAGAGGAATTGAGATATATATGGGAAGGGGGACGAGAGAGTTGAAGGAAAGATGGGAGCAGTAGAATTAGACATGGGGACGAGTAAAGGGGATGATCATAACTCATGGGTGTCTGAAGTTTGTGTTTATATTCATATAAGGACATGATAACGATATATGCTGCATACATAGCTACCTAGGGTAATTACTGTGTAGAGAATGTGTAGTTATTACCCAGGCACGGGTGAGAGTTGTGTCAGTGTGTTAGATAGTATAGATGGTGCATAAACATGCAACTCTTGTGTACAGTGTATATAGTGTATAGCTGTGTATTGGCTGTTAAGTGTATAGATATTTCAATATAATGTATACATTTGTGTATAGCTCTGTATAGTTGTTAAATGTAGATGTTTTAATATAATGTATACATGTATGTATATGTGTATAGCTCTGTAGTTGTTAAATGTAAATGTTTTGATATAATGTATACATGTATGTATGTGTGTATAGCTCTGTATAGTTGTTAAATGTAGATGTTTTAATATAATGTATACATGTGTATACGTACGTTGTGTATTGTGTATATATGCAAGATTGTGTTTATATATATTGAGAAGCTGTTCATGTATGTATACAACCCATTCACTGTGCCCTATGCCACCCCGTACCACCACCCACCCACCCCTCCAAACCCCACCCCTGCAACCCCAACCCACCCCCGCAACCCCAAACCTCCACTTTTTCTATAAAACTATAAGTACCATCGACAAATATCCGTTGAGATATCCGTTGAGTAAATGTGCTTTTCAAATGAAATACTAATTCCATAATTAAATAACTAGTGCGTGCAGATTATACTGTAAGTTGTAAACATGTAAACCTTCCCTGCTCATCTCTGTGCGTAAGATAGTATCGGAGAAGGAATATTTGCTTTCATTATATACGCATTACTCGGAGAACAGCGTATCTAGAGTGAGTTACCTATGCACAGTGCATATTTCACTAGTGAGTTATGTGTGATGGCAACCAATGTGGTCTTTTTCTATTAAGTTTACACTCGAAATCCAACATTATGACCAATTCTTTGTCTATTTATATAATTCAAGGCATATAATAAAACAGTTGACTAACTCCTTTGTTTAAGTCACTTAGAATATTGCACTTGTTGCTACACAACACATGCAATAGTCATGCTCCTTTAACCAACTAGTTAGTTAATGAAGTTACTAAGTTAGACTGTATTTAGTCTCTGCCTTGGACAGTCCTACAGCTATAACCACCTTAGCCAGAGACTACACAGATTAATAACCTCCATTGTACAGTCTTGGGTCTATAACCACCTTAGACAGACACTTACAGAGTTAATAGCCTCCATTGGACAGTATTGGGGCCATAACTACCTTAGGCAGAACTGTAACCGTAATTGTTTTACTATAGTAATAAGAATAATTATATAATATAAATAACAACCTTAGGATTACTCAGACTCAGGATTAGACACCAAACAAATTTACGCCAGCATCCCCTCAATGTTGGGCGTTAATACGTTGATTATAACCCCCATTTCAGACCAAAGCTAGGTTTATACCTGCAGTCGGACAGACATTTTTTAACTAGCTCCAGAAAACGGTCAGAAAGCCTTTGTGGTTTGTTCAGTTTTCTACTCTGATGCATCTCAATCAGTTTAAACCCTCCATCATGCCATTTCCTATAAAAGTTCAACATAACCAGACACATTCTTCGAATCAATACCAAATATACTCGGGTATATAGAGCTAGTATTTAGCAGAATTCAGCCTAATTTAGCAGTATTTACAAGGAGGAAAGGAACATATGGGTCAGATTTTCAGAAAATGTACAATTGGTACACATTTAGGACATTCTCCTAAATTAGGCTAAAAAATGAAGAATACCGGGTATATCTGAGTATTTGGTTTCGCATTGATTGAAAGTATCAGTTATTTTATGTTAAACTGCATTTTAAAACTCATTTTTGTCTTAAATGTGGGTTATTTGAGAGGATTGGTGAATGTGAATTGTACATTTTCTGAAAATCTGACCCACATGTCTGATCCTCGTCAATGTGCCCGGTACACGTGGTGAGGGAGGTTGCCAAGTGGGGCCACGCCTCGTTACCTCCTCACTCCCTCACACTCGCACCTGCTCCTCATATGGGTCAGATTTTCAGAAAATGTACAATTCGCCTTCACCAATCGTCTCAAATAACCCACATTTAAGATAAAAAATGAGCTTCAAAATGCAGTTTATCATAACAGAACTGATACTTTAAATCAATGTGATACCAAATATACTCAGATATACCCTGTATTCTTAATTTTTCAGCCAAATTTAGTAGACTTTCCTAAATTTGTAGAGCTGCCAATTGTACATTTTCTGAAAATCTGACCCACATACACATCTAATAAAGATATCTTTATGCAAACATTTTTTATTTTTATTATTATTACGATTCACGCCAATGACATATAACAAAAAACGCTTGTCCATAATGTGGATATTCTCTAGCGTTGCCTTTCAAAAAATACATTTGTTGATGATTATTAAAGACTACAACATAATATATAAGCAGAATATTACACACATAAACGTGACTGCTATCTCGACTCACTTCTATGAGTATAATTTGACAAGTATAATCCTCCTTACTCCTGTCTATACTCTGTCTAGTTACATCAACATTTCGCGAATTATGTTCACAATCATGGTCATGTCATTACAAATACATTCATTTTCCAATCAGTCACATATTTGTATCGCCTGATAGTCCTGAAAAGAAAACTTTTTACAAATTTAAAATGATTCTGTAGTGAACTCGGTTCGGGACTCTTAGCTTAGGAATAAAACGGAACAAGAATTACTCTCATACTCTGGTTTTATTACCACACAACCTTAGACCAACCTTTCTGGACCAGCCAGAAAGGGAACATATACATTGTGAAATAGTATAAACAAGGTGTGGAGAATATCCATATCACAGATATTCTTATAAAAACGAAGTTAAGAATAAGTAAAACCAGAGATTGGGTACGAACACATAAAGGAACATTTGCATAGCATAAAATGACAATATACAAGGAAAAGACACAATATAAAGTGATGAATACAAATAATAGTAAATAAGCTACAGACCACTCTTCCAGGGTCTGTGCTTCGGATAGATCCGAGAGCCCTTGACTGCCCTCTGGCGTCAGTCCGAAAGGACTGGAATCAACCAGCGGACAGTCTCGGACTCCCGGACTGCACTATTCCGGAACCCATAAAACACACGACCACTACAATACCCCCTCTTTCTTTTAAAGAGTTTAAAACATTGTTTAAAAATCGGGTAATAGAACAATAAAGCATATGAAAAGAGGAAAAATAATACAAATCACCACGAGTAAACACAAAAGTCACTCAACACATAATAAAAGATCATAGACAAGTACAAGCAGGAGCATTTAGTGTCCTCACTACTGATACAAGTGGAAAGATAAAAATGATCCGTGTAAATGGCGAAATAAAAGTAAAAAAATTCCTCCGGCTCTCTGTGAGAAAAGTAAATCTCACTACTACATTCTGTAGTATAACAAATAAGAGAGAAAAGTTCATTACTTCATTACTTTAGTTCCAGTGGTCAATATCCGTGGGTCATGCCGATTCATCTTTGTGTCCATCCGAATGTGTCCATATCCATTTCCAAGTCCATAAATCAGTCCAGTCATCATCATCCACACAGGTCGTTCCATTCCGAGTCCGAGCATCATTCGTGGGCGATCCGTGTTGTCGTCTGGTCCGTCCTATGGTCATCCTCCTTCACTGGCGATGAGGGTCCTTCTCGTCGTCCTGCTCCATGTCCATGTCGGCATCATCCTCCACGTCACTGTGGCCAGTTTTGGTTCCAGGAGTGGGGGGTGCCTGCATACCAGAGCCGGGCGACGACTTTAGAGGGGAGATCACTTTCTCGGGTCCAAACAATTGGTGGATTCCGAGATCTGATTCTCCCACTCCTCCCTGTCCCAGACCGCTTCCCTCTAGCCAAGTCCGGGCCCTGCTCTGTGAGCGTTGTCGGGGCGCGGACCTCTGCGTTTGCTGCTGCCTTGCAGCTTGAGCTGCGGATCCAGCAGCAGCAGTGGGAACCGTCCGAGAAGTCTCGGGGGACACAATCATCCGAAAGGGGGATGCTGAAGGATGGCTAGGTGTTTTAACACCCATCTGGGCCATCTGGGGGAGTTTCCCGATCTGTCCCAACAACTGTGATAGTACATCCAGTTGGAGGGCATTGACCTGGATCGCCCCAGCCTGACCACCATCCACATGTAGAGTGGGGGCAGATGGATCTGTGCCTCCCACACTCTCTGTTGGGTCCTGCTCCGGCGGAGAACTGGACTCCGCGGACTCCAACCTTGACCTCAGCCGCGCGTTAGCCTCCATCAAATCGCGGATTTGATTGTCCTTCTGGGCTAGGGACGCGCGCTGGGTCTTGATGATGACCGCCTGTTGGTTGTTCTCCTCTCGGAGGTTGGCGACCTCATCAATCCTACTCTCCACAGTCTCCAAACGTTGAAGGGGCGTGGTCAACGAAGCAATTGACCGACGTACCCCCTCGCTTAGAGCTATGGCTGCCTTCTCCAGATCCGTCAGGGCAGCTTCAACGTTAACGTCAACTGCCCGGACCAGTTCTTGCGTGTCATGGCGAGAAGGCAGATCTTCCTTGGCCTGCTCCACCCATTGCTGGGTTTTGCGGCCCTTCTTGGTGATGGGTGCCTCCGGATGGCTCGAAGACTGTCGTTTGTGCGTCTTCTTGGAGGTCTTTTTGTCCGAAGCGGGCCTACTTCCGGACTCAGGGGCAACGCTGCTGGAAGCAGAGCTCACTGATACCGAGTCTTGCTGTCCAGTTGCGGGTTTGCTAAGCCCAGAACTGGAGGAAGAAGAGGCTTTCCTTGCTTCGGCCTTCTCTGCAGCCTTTAGCCGGGTCTGGACTGCAGCCTGTGCCTTTCTTAAGACCTTCAGGTGATTGAAGGACAAGTACACCATCTTGTAAAAGAGAGGATTCTCCTTTTTTCCGGCGGTCACTGTGTCCTTCACCATGCGGGCCTGGGCCTTCTCCCGACTGAGGTTGTGCTGTCTCACCTCACCATTCATCAAGTGCTGGATAAGCTCACCCTTCCGATCCAGGACCTGTGCACAGCTAGTGTACGGGCAAGTCCAGGCTTGACGGAGGGGGGCGTGGCACTCGCACAAATGGCGAAAGAACCTCTCTCGGGTGGTGTAAATTTTTACACCCACATCTCGGAAACCAGTGTACCGACACACCAAGAAGGGGCAACGGTGTCCTGGCTTCCAGAGCATAGGGGACATCTTGAGCTTTCCCAAGGTGCCCTCATCCAAGCTGTCCTCCTGCAACAGCTCGGGCCAGATCTCGGACTCATAGCGTTTCATTGTCCCGGGGAAATCAACGTCGTCCGAGTCTGATTCCGGACCATCAGAAGGGAACCGGAATCCTGGCTTGTCCGAACCAGGGTTGATGGGTGCTGTATTGTCGGGCTTATCCATTACAGCCTTGAAGTGTTCTAAACTTCCCCCAATCTCACCAACCCTAGCTCTCCACACAGACATCCGAGCGCTGTGGACCCTTCTCACTTTCTTAAAGGACAGCTTCGGATTCTGCTTCTGTGGTGGTCCCAGAGGTGGTCCCAGCAGAAACAGAACTGGTGCTTGGTTGTGGCACCGCGCTCTTGCTTCTCTTCTCCTCTTCCGACCTACTTGACCCGCCTCGGGTCATGGATGCGGATCCCGATTTGCCACCGACAGGGTATCTGCGACTTCGGGATCTGCCCCGGGATTCCATGTCCTCATCATCAGCCTTTTTAGGGCTCGATGGAGACTGGGATCCATCCTCACTTTTCCGGGGTGCTGACTGCTTCCTCGGAGAGCGGCGTAGGACATCAGGGTCGACAACAGTCTCCCCTTTGTCCCTCGGACTTGCCTCAGCTACGGGTTTGGCCTTCACCCGAAGCTTCGGCTCCTCCTTCACCACTTCCTCGGAAGCTTCAGTTTCCATGGCTTCGGACTCAGAACGGTCGTGTCCTTCGTCCTCCACCACTTCACTGACTTCGGCTGCTAACCTCATCAGATTATCAGCCCCCTCCTCGAGCAACAACTGTTGCTCCTCCGCCTCTGTCATGGCAGGGAGCTCAGTCTCGATGCCCTCGGCCATCAGTCTTTCCGCCTCGGCCAACTCCTTCTCGACTTGCTCAGCCATAGCCTTCTCCATCTTCGATTACTTTGCTAGAAAAGGAATACAAACAAAGCATTTTAATGACAAGACTCCATGGAATAACAAAGCCCGATTTCTGAGCCTTGTCCATTCTCGGACTGAGCTTCGGATGGCCCTTCGGATCCGAACTGTGCTGTCAGTCCCCCACTCCTTTAGCGTGGGTCGATCCGAACTAGGTTTCTAGCGAGCCAACACACCGTTGCCACATCTCCCACCAATCCGGAAGGGTTAATTACGTCCAAACATCATAATGGAATAAGTTAACAGGGCATGATGGTTCACTTCTATGCTAGAGAACAACATACAACACGCATACCCGTAGCTAGTATTTCTAACAGTGTGTATATCAAAATGGACGTAGCGGTACCAGGCACCAGCCCGCCAAAGTATAGAAATGCCAATCGGCAACAAAATACAGGGTACCATACGTTCAAATCTCTAGACATCTTACATTCATACAAGATCAACAACATGACAAGTCCTTTATGTACATCATCGCTTGATAAACTTACTGTACGGTTGGTGAAAGTCTGTCGGTTGCTTACTCATACGAGTTCCGGAAGCAGAATGGCAAAGGGTAGAACACTCTCGCCGCACCTGGTGCAACGCTAGTACTCCAACCCGACACCGCGACGGTAGCGCCAACGCTTCCCGCGCTCCTTCTCCGAGCACGCTCACATAGCATGATTGGGTGCTAATCCAATAGCTATTCTGATCTGCCTGTTGAGACATGACAGGCCCTTTGTTAATCTCCACTTTCTTTGCCATCAGGATAGGTTTAATTGCTACATTCTATCTGCTATAAATAGATTCCGATCTTACAGCAAGTTCCAGGTCTCATTGACCCGCAGTGCAAGCCTAGATCATGTCAATACCTATCGTTCAAACAAATACTTATTAAGACAAAGATTCGTCTCCCAGTCACAATAGAAATGAATCCATTACGCCGGTAGGGGACACAGCAGCAATTCTCCGGTCTACTGCCAGTCGGACTTCTCGTTGTGTACTTTTTTATTGAGCCAAAATCAGTTCGGTAATTTTAACTCATTTGATACCATATTCTATTTGATTTGCAACCGAACTGGGGCATTGCGCGTGCGCTTAGCCCTTGTCAGAGCTGGGGAAGGGTTACTAGTATCCGGACCCGGATTATTTCTTGTCCGTCTACCACCCGGTAAGATTGGTGGAACAGCAGCGCCTGGTAACTTCCTAGGCCTCCCAACTCTTTTCTTCGGAGTTGTGGGAGCTTCGGGTTTATCCGGCACTACTATTTTCCTAGGTCTTCCCGGTTTCCGTCTAGCCCTCGTCTTTTTCTTCTCCTGTATAGCAGGTTGAGACACTATTGCATTCTTTTTCAATTTGCCTCGGCCTCTCCCTGTCACAGGAGGAGGAATAGTTGACACAGGAGCTGTAGTTTTTACAGTATCCGCTTTCTTTGTCTTCCTACCCCTCTTTCGGACGGCCTTCTCTTGTCCTGCTGGTTTAACTTTTCGGGGCCTGCCTCTCGGCTTGGCCCCTATAGTTATTTTAGCTTTCGCCGCAGGAACTATACAATCTTTCCCAGCTACTACTTTCCCGTCGATAAGTCGGAGAATATCTCTACCTGTTTTAGCCTGCTTCTGGAATTCGGACGCCCGATGCAGGTTCGCCGCCTGTATGGGTCCATTTTCGTCAAAGGCTGGCTTCAAGTAGTCTATATGATATCTCATCAGACCTTCCGAGGTTTCTAATTCACAGGTGGTACCTCCTATGAATCTTTTGATGACATAAGGCCCATCCCATTTGGGTCCGATCTTTTTAGAGGCCTTCGGGGGACAGAATCGGTATACTACCTCCCCCACTTGGAATCTCGGAGGACGAGAACGTTTGTCATAATCCCTTTTCTGATGGACTGCAGAAATTCCGAGATTATTTCTCACGTACTGGTGCCCCTTTCTCATACACTGTCTCAAGTGCTCCACATATCCCACTTTGCATGGGAAATCCAATTCTCCTGGTGTCACACCATAGACTAAATCCATTGGTGCCACCAGCTCTGTCCCAAAGACTACAGAATTCGGAGTACAGAGTGTACTGGCATGTACCGTGGCCCGATAAGCATGAGCAATACAGGGCGCTAATATATCCCAGTTATCTTCAGTTCCATCTGTTAGACATGACAATTGTTCCACGAGGACACGATTGAGTCTCTCGCTTTGACCATTGCTCATGGGTCTGTAGGGAAGAGTAATTAATTTCTCAACCCCCAACATTTCTAACAAGGATCTTAAGAGCAGAGACCTAAACTCGGGAGCTCCATCGGTTTGCAAAGCAACAGGGCACCCGAATCGTAGGATCCATTCTCTGAAGAGTACATCTGCACAACTCTCTGCAGTGTGATCTGCCATGGGGTAGGCTTCGGCCCATTTCGAAAAATGATCCGTTACCACCATGATATAATTGTTTCCCCTGGGAGTTGTCCGAAGAGGTCCCAAGATGTCCAATCCTATCCGATTCCACCTATCCCCATGTTTTTCTTTCTTAAGGAGGGAAGTCCCTCCCCCTTGTCTGGATTTCCTCATACTACATTCCGGACAGGCCCGGATCCATCGTTTCAAATCGTACCTCATCCCTGGCCAGTAATATTTCATTTTAGCTGACCAAGAATTTTTAAATGTACCGAAATGACCCGAGATCTTCGGACCATGCATCCCTTGGAATATTTCCTTTCTCAAAGAGGCAGGAATGAGTTTCCTCCAATACTTCCTTCCTGTGGCTAGTCTTGTCCAACCCAGACATAGCACACCCTCTCTCATTTCCATATTACCCAGATGCTGGACAAATGTACGGAATTCATTGGATTCTCCAGCTAGATCTTCTCTGCTAGGGACATCCTCTGTACCCGCAACAATAGCCAGTAATCTTTTGATGAGTGGATCTTCCTGCTGAGCCTCCCGCAACACTTGCTCCTGTGTGCCTAAAGCCACAGTAGTGGGGGCAGCCACAGCATCATGAATACCACAATCCGAGCAATCTAGTCTTCCACATTTCCGAGTGGGAAGTCGTGATAACGCGTCAGCATTTTCATGCTTCTTTCCAGCACGATGGACAATCATATTCTGATCCAGACCATACTCTTGCAGCGTCAATAACCACCGCGCGAGCATATCAGTTGGATCCTTAAAGTTTAGCAACCAACGTAAGGATGCATGATCTGTCCGAACCACAAAGTTCCGATTTCCCAATAGGTAATGTCGAAACTTTTTCAGATAGGTCGGAACGGCTAAGAGCTCGCGTTTGGTAGCACAATAATTCTTCTGTGATTTAGAAAAACTATTGCTAGCATAGCTCAATACCACTTCTCTCCCATCCTGGATCTGAGACAAGATCCCAGCCATCCCGAAACCGCTAGCATCCGTGTCCAGAATGAAGTCTCCCACTTTCCGGGGAAATCCCAACACTGGAGAAGTTACTAGGGCTTCTTTCAGCTTGCTAAAGGCATCGTCACACCGTGGCGTCCACACTATAGGCTTGCTATAGCGCTTCTCTTTCCCTGCCGCGGTCACTACATCTTGCAGAGGGGCTGCTATTATTCCGAAATCCTTTTGAAATTCTCGGTAATAAGAAGCAAAACCAAGGAATTGCCTCACCTCTCTGGCATTCTTGGGAATAGGCCAGTCCTTGACCTTTTGTACCTTCTTCGGATCAGCTTGAATGCCATCCGGAGATACAATTCTTCCCAAATATTCCACTCTTTGCCGAAAGAAATCACATTTCTTCGGTTTTAGTTTTAGACCATAGTCTCGGATTCGGTCTAGGACGAGTCTGAGGTTACTTTGACACTGCTCATAAGTCTCTCCGAAAACCACAATATCGTCCAAATAGACCAGACAGGACTTCCATCTGAGTCCGTCTAACATCTGATCCATCATGCGTTGGAAAGTAGCCGGGGCATTACACAATCCGAAAGCCATAACTTTGAATTGGAATAAGCCCACAGTGGACAGAAAAGCAGTTTTGTGTTTACTTTCCTCATCCATGGCTACCTGCCAATATCCACTCTCTAGATCTAGGGTGCAGAACCACTTGTTTCCTCCAAGGGCTTCTACACACTCATCTATCCGAGGTAATGGAAAACTATCTTTTATGGTCACTGCATTTAGCTGACGATAGTCGACACAAAACCTCTGGGTCCCATCTTTCTTGGCCACCATAACTATAGGAGCACCCCAAGGACTGCTGCTATGTTCGATCCGGCCTTCTTTGTACATTTTCCAGATCTCTGCTTCGGCCTTGTCTCTCTTTGCCACTGGTATCCGACGATACGCTTGCTTAATAGGGGCCGCATCACCCGTATTAATAGCGTGTCGGACTTTATGTGTACATCCCAGTAGTTTCCCGGACCCTGGGATGGAGAAACAGTCCTGATATTCTTTCAGTAGATCTGTTGCACTTTTAATTTCTTTTTGATCCCGCAGGTCTGAGTCCGATATTAACTTAGCCAGCGGACACACAGTGGGGGGCAATTTCTCGGGCATTTCAGGTGAGATCAAATCATCATCCGCCACAGGTGATTCCATAACCTGTATTGAATTGATGATTACCTCTTCGATCACACCGTCATCCTCTTCCCCAGACATGACTGAATCTTGTGAAAGTAAAGTCACACTATACAATCTGCCTACCATTCTTCTCTTTCCGAGCTTAATAGCTCGCCCGGACGGATTACTAAATGCCACCACAGCCGGTTTCCCGTCACCTGATACGTATGTATTCAAGCTTCCCAAGGCATAGTCACTTAGTAATTTTTGGTCTGGCTCGAACATCAATCCATCCGATGTGTCTGAGCCACCGTGAATGTTTAATTCGGCCAGAGTCACTTTGCCGGGTACAAGGGTTACACCTCTTTTGAGTGTCACCTCTATACCTGCAAGTGAATTTCCGACCTGCACCGCCTTCACGGAGGACTTTTCTTTACTACTACCTTGTCTCTTCCAGAGTTTACAACTCACGGAATGACCGTAGTTATCCAAGTAAAGTAATCCTGACCAATCAAGACTACATCGATGCACATAATAAAAATCTGCACCGAGTATCCCATCCTCAGGGCCTTGTAAACCACTGACAACGAGACATGTAATCATATAGGTCCGTCCACCTATATTCCACGGACATAGCACGCTACCATAAGTGTTAATAGGTGGTCCATCTCCCATCGCACACACCGTTCGGACCGGCATCATTGGCGGTGGATGTGGAAGGGAATCATAGAACTTCTTAGTGATCAAACTGGTAGTAGCACCAGGATCAACCAAAAAGAATCCACTCATCCCACCTACCAGCACTGGGGCATACCATCTCTCCCGAACTAATAACTTAGACGGGATCTCCAGAGTTTCCTTCCGTAGCACAGAAACCTTCTGAATCTTGGCAGGTTTATTACGGTTCTTCTTGACCATTAAAATCTGCCCTTCCTCAGCTTGGAATCCGGATTCCCCCCATCGTATATTAGGGTCATCCTCCGGACTTCTCAAAGGAGTACAGACCTTTGAAAGAGCTTTACCGTCCGGCAACGATCTAGATTCTCCACCTTTCGACTCGGATTCGTCCACACTTGGAATTCCTTCGAGCGTACTAAGCGGTGCCTGGGTTTTACTCCCGATCTCTACACTACTTTCATACTCCTCTCGGATTGCGGTATTATGAAGCGCCTTGCCGTCGACCCTCACTACGCTTCTCATGAGGGCCCCTTCTAGTTTTCCGAATTTCCTGCTGCGGCTGTCCTTGCTTCGGATTCTGCAAGGAGTTTGAACAGCCCCTTCTTCTTTGAACATTCAGAGATTCTATGTCCAAATTCACCACAGAAGTAGCAGGGTTTAGTTTTCGGAAACTCTTTCTTCCCCCTATACCCAGACCTCTCATAATAAGATGTTTTCGGGGCATCCGGGGTTGGTTTCTTGTGAGCCTGCCATGACTGAATGGCCTGTACAATTGCGCCAATGCCAGAGTCTTCTTCTTCTGACTCCACTTTATCACTGGCGTGCAATGCCTCAGTAATCTGGGCAATGACAGACTTCTTCGGGGTCTTGCTCTTATGCCCTCCACCAGCTTCAGGCGGTCCGAAAAAGTCCGGCGCTGAACTAGCGGTAGTGTTCTGTATGGATACAGTATTCACAGCATCCAAATCAGCTCCCTCGAACACCTCGGACCAATGGACGGCCTGTTCCAAGTCATAAGGTTCCTGGAGTCGTATCCACCAAGCTTCCTTGGCGTTGGATAGGCCATCTAGATATACCTTCAAACACAATGTGCGTCCGGTATAGTCTATTACATTGCCGAAGGCAATTCGGGCTTTCTTCACAACTTCATTTGCGAAGTTGCGACTAGTCTGATTCATTGTTTGTCGCGCAGCATAGAAGATGGCCTCCTTCTTCCGGGAGTTGTGTTCCCCGAAATTTGCCTCCATATGCTGGACAAACTCTGGGAGTTTCAGTCCAGGGGGTAACTCCCCCAGCTCCTGAACTTGGCGGCGGCAGGTACACTTCAGAAACATCAAGAAAATATCGTCTGACCAATTCTGAGCTTCTGCCATCACCCTCATCTCTCCCAGATGAATGCTCCAACTGTCTTTGGAAGAATCCCATTGCTTCAAGAAAGACATCTTCGGGACATGACTTGCCGCTTCATGCATGTACTCATAATGAAATGAGCTTGCAGCTGGCTCGGGCCCGTCATATCTTAATCCTTGTGTCAAGGATTTATCTTTGAATGAGTGTGTTTCTCTCCTCATTGTTGTACTATGAGCCACAGGAACATAACTCCGCGAGGAATCAGCACCTGCACTACCAACAACATTATGACGGACATAGGTTCCATCCGTGACATGTCCACCCGGATAACCAATAGTGTTATCCGACAGTTTCTTAATGGTGGAGATGCCAGCTCCTATGCCCGGTCTACCCGCTGTACCAGTGGGTGGGGTGACTACTCCCTGGTTTGGTGAGGAAGTTTGGGGAATTTCCGGGGTCATAATCTGGACCTTCTTTTCGGATCCCCTAACGAAGGAAGCAGGAGTCCTAAGTACATAAGACTCCCCCTGTCCTTCATTCCTCACATTGCCAGTTTCTTCGGGTGCTGGATTCTCTATCGGGGACTCGGGTCCAGTGCCCGTCCCCAATCCGAAAATAGCAGCCACTTGCTCTAACGTTGGCTGTGCCTTTGGAGATTCTGTTGTCTGATCTGCCTGATTTATTAATCTGGACAAATCATCGACTCTAGAAGCTTCGGCCCGGAGTTTTTCGTTTTCAGCCATTAATCTGGCTGTTGAACGATCACTCCTCTCAGCATATTCTTGTAGAGTTCTCTGGAGCTCTGCATTTTGATCTTCCAGCATCACCACTTGGTTTCTCTGGCCCAAGCTGAACTTGTGCGCCCGCTCATAGGCTTTGCGCCAAGCCTCTACCTGAGACTGCAGAGGTGGAGTAGACTCTTTCCTCTGTGGGGAGCCCTCATCCGTATCGTCCGAAAAAAATCTTTTGCGAGGATCGCGGAATGCCCAAACATCTTGTGTAATTTTCTTTGTGCTTGGACTCGGTCTAGGCACTGCGGTTCGGACCTTCGGTACAGCACCTGTACCTCTACCTCTGCCTCTGCCCGCACCTCCAGTAGCCCCGGCCGACTGTTCCGTCTGACTCGCTCTATTTAGGTCTGACATTTCTACCGACCTCTTTCTCTTTTTTTTTATTTCATAGAATTCTACCTGGATGGATCCGAACACTTTTCAGGCTTTTTGAAAAGCTAACTTCTGGTTGTGGCTAAGAACTGGTCACGGCACCAATTGTAGTGAACTCGGTTCGGGACTCTTAGCTTAGGAATAAAACGGAACAAGAATTACTCTCATACTCTGGTTTTATTACCACACAACCTTAGACCAACCTTTCTGGACCAGCCAGAAAGGGAACATATACATTGTGAAATAGTATAAACAAGGTGTGGAGAATATCCATATCACAGATATTCTTATAAAAACGAAGTTAAGAATAAGTAAAACCAGAGATTGGGTACGAACACATAAAGGAACATTTGCATAGCATAAAATGACAATATACAAGGAAAAGACACAATATAAAGTGATGAATACAAATAATAGTAAATAAGCTACAGACCACTCTTCCAGGGTCTGTGCTTCGGATAGATCCGAGAGCCCTTGACTGCCCTCTGGCGTCAGTCCGAAAGGACTGGAATCAACCAGCGGACAGTCTCGGACTCCCGGACTGCACTATTCCGGAACCCATAAAACACACGACCACTACAATTCTACATAAAAGAAGGAACAACCTGTCCCACTTTCAAAGATTTCATAACTTACCTAGAAACAAATATGACAACAATTAACTTTGAATAACTATCTACTCACATGTTTAATTCAAAATGACGCTGTAAATAAAGGCACAGGGGAGACTTTTCTGGTTCTCTTAGATTAAGAATAATAAGAAATCAACTCATTGGTATGTAAATCCAAGAGTAAATCTCCCCCACCTCCCCTCAGAAGTTCTTTGGGTCGTTTTTGAAAATTGAAAATTCATAAGGTATAATTTGTATAAATGTCTTTATCGGGAGTCTGATCCGATGGAGTATATCACGATTTCTATTCACTCTGTGCTGCGCTTCTAGGCTGGCGTTCATAAAGAAACCCTTTTTTAGGAGATAAAGTGTCATATCAAATGTACAGCCTACGTGCTGCCAAGAAGTCATTCCCGGTACATAAATCTTTTAGACAACAATTTTTAAATCAGAGTAATTTGTCTTGACTGGGTACCAAAGTGTCATACACCGTACACAAACCTCGAATGTTACCAAAAAGTCATCCTCTGTACATGTCATATTTTTATTAACAAAAAAGGTCATTTCCATGCGCATGAAGCAAATATGTTCTTGTTTTTTTCTTCAATCTTCACTTTTAAATAATTACCAATGGCCAGGAAAAGAGAGGGTACGATGTAAAATGGTGTAATCGACCCCGGATGAAGAAAGAATCTGTTGATAGACTGAATAAAAACTTTTAAAAACAAAAAAAAAACACGGAAATTCTGTTTCCGGTTAATGTTGTGTTCATAAAGTTAACACATCAGTCAGTGATACCACTTGTCCATGTTAAGTCAACACGCCATATTAAAAAAAGTCAAGACCATAGCTGTATCAATTGATTGACCAATTGATTGATCAATTGGTCCTCCGTGAGTTAAATTTTGAACGGAAGAGTGATTTTGACGTCTTGCCATGCATTGAATTATTTTACCAAAAGTCTGAGAAAAGAGATTTGCGTACTACACAATGGATTAAAGACGTTTACTAAGTTTCACATTAATTACTTCTCTTCAAACCGGGAATCGCTCAGAAACAAATTTCGTTGGTTTTCTATACACTGTGTAGCTTGGGTCCATGCACCATGGGCCAAAACCCTGCTAACAAATTAAAATACTTTTGTTCAGCTTTTTTCATATTTTCTTTCTATGTAATTGCTTTGATTATTGCTTAATACTATTATTACTATAATAAATCTTGCCCTGAATACCAGGGCTAACAAGGGCAGCACCTACAGAATAGAGGATGAGAAAAATGTTCTTTTCCTCCTTGGCATGTACATGTATATGTTTAGAACTACATGTAGCAAAGAACGAGGAAACACGGTGGAGTGGTTATGATATTATGCACACAAAAAAATGTCAAGGCTACCTTCTCGGTGGGGGTGACTGAACTGAACCATTGGAGCTTCTTGAGCTAGAACTAGACGGAGGACAATCTCAGATGTATTTCTGTTTATATAGGGGCTAATTCAAAGCATTTAGTGGTCCGTGTGGAAACCCTTATAGTGGTCCGCCTGAAAATGTACAATTCGCTTTTGCCAATCCTCTCAAATAGGCCAAGTTTTTATTGAAAGAGAATAATCACTATATAGGTGGTATCTTTAAGTGATCCCACACCAAAATACACATACATATATATAATACTTTTATTCCGATAACAATTTACATTTGCAATATTACGACTCACAATTGTTATATTAAAATCCAGAAAGTGGGTTAGGACATCTGCATTAATGCAGTTCTTCCAACGACCTCCCATTAAACAATATATAATAATTAAATTGACAAATTCATTCTTCATTTCTTGATACAAACAACTTACCTTAATACATCACCCGAGATGCTTTTTTCCTTAAGCATCCCTATCTTTCTTCTTTAATATGGGATCTTCCTTTTTTGTATTTTAGATTTAACTATCTATCAGTATCAGTGCATTTTCAGTTTGAGACATGCATGACAAAGTGAGCCTACTGTCTTGCTTTCGCATGCTGGGTTCTAATAATGATAATAATAATGTATTCTTTTATTATTTTCACTTAGTTGGAGTGTTAACCAAACAGGGAAATCTTTCAGGTTAGGTTTGGTGCCCGATGTCTTGTCTACGCATTATAATAATGTATTCTTTATTTCCAATGACTAGTAGATACACAGGGCTCTTCATTAAATGTAATTTTAGGGACAGAAAAACATTTAATATTGCCACAAAACTTTAGTATATATGAGACAACACCATGCTCTATCTTCATCTTACTTAATGTTCCTTTAATAGTTATGGAAAACAATAACAGAACAAATGTTGTGTGTAGGTGCAGGTTGAGTGCATGATGCATGCACCCGCACTGTGTTTGAGCGGGTGTGTACCTACAGCTGTGGTCAGTGCCCCACCCACTCTCAGATAGGCCCCCGGTGCCTGTATGAAATCAGTGCCAGATGTGGTATTTCGACCTAAAGACAGCGTTTCGGTTCTTGCCTATTGGAGCTACACATCAGATCTGTACTACTTTTGTGTGACTAGCTAGTTTGGTATACTAGAGTTGTTGAGGGGGTCTAAAGGAGGGGTGAGCACCAGGCTATCCCAATGTAATTTACTGGCCCCCAGTGCAGCTGGACAGCAGCAAAGACTTATTGCAAACAATTATATTTACAGGGAAGCAGACATTGAGCAGCCATGTTCTTCCACCACCGGTCAGCCATCTTGTGTCCAGGGATAGCACAGACAGCGGTGTCAGGTCTGTCCCTCATCATCCTCATCCTCTCCCACTCCAGGGTCAACATGGAGTTCCTCCAGTCCATCACCACCATGTCTATCTCCAGACAAGTCTTCCTCGCCCTCGCCTACATCACTCTAGGTCTGGTAGGTACAACATATCAGTAATAATACAAGATATCAGTAATAATACAAGATATCAGTAATAGTACAAGATACCAGTAATAGAACAACATACCAGTAATAGTACAAGATACCAGTAATAGTACAACATATCAGTAATAGTACAAGATATCAGTAATAGTACAAGATATCAGTAATAGTACAAGATATCAGTAATAGTACAAGATATCAGTAATAGTACAAGATACCAGTAATAGTACAACATATCAGTAATAGTACAACATATCAGTAATAATACAAGATATCAGTAATAGTACAAGATATCAGTAATAGTACAAGATACCAGTAATAATACAAGATATCAGTAATAGTACAACATATCAGTAATAGTACAACATATCAGTAATAGTACAACATATCAGTAATAGTACAAGATATCAGTAATAGTACAAGATACCAGTAATAGTACAACATATCAGTAATAGTACAAGATACCAGTAATAGTACAAGATTTCAGTAATAGTACAAGATGTCAGTAATAATACAAGATGTCAGTAATAATACAAGATATCAGTAATAGTACAAGATATCAGTAATGGTACAAGATATCAGTAATAATACAAGATGTCAGTAATAGTACAAGATACCAGTAATAGTACAACATACCAGTAATAGTACAAGATTTCAGTAATAGTACAAGATGTCAGTAATAGTACAACATACCAGTAATAGTACAAGATTTCAGTAATAGTACAAGATGTCAGTAATAGTACAACATACCAGTAATAATACAAGATGTCAGTAATAGTACAAGATGTCAGTAATAGTACAAGATATCAGTAATAATACAACATATCAGTAATAATACAAGATGTCAGTAATAGTACAAGATATCAGTAATAATACAAGATGTCAGTAATAATACAAGATGTCAGTAATAATACAACATACCAGTAATAGTACAAGATATCAGTAATAGTACAACATACCAGTAATAATACAAGATGTCAGTAATAATACAAGATGTCAGTAATAGTACAAGATGTCAGTAATAATACAAGATATCAGTAATGGTACAAGATGTCAGTAATAATACAAGATATCAGCAATAGTACAAGATATCAGTAATAGTACAAGATATCAGTAATAATACAACATACCAGTAATAGTACAACATGTCAGTAATAGTACAAGATATCAGTAATAATACAAGATGTCAGTAATAATACAACATATCAGTAATAGTACAAGATTTCAGTAATAGTACAAGATATCAGTAATAGTACAAGATATCAGTAATAGTACAACATGTCAGTAATAGTACAAGATATCAGTAATAGTACAACATATCAGTAATAATACAAGATACCAGTAATAATACAACATATCAGTAATAGTACAACATATCAGTAATAGTACAACATATCAGTAATAATACAAGATATCAGTAATAGTACAACATGTCAGTAATAGTACAAGATGTCAGTAATAGTACAAGATATCAGCAATAGTACAAGATGTCAGTAATAGTACAAGATATCAGTAATAGTACAAGATATCAGCAATAGTACAAGATGTCAGTAATGGTACAAGATGTCAGTAATAATACAAGATGTCAGTAATAATACAACATATCAGTAATAGTACAAGATTTCAATAATAGTACAAGATATCAGTAATAGTACAAGATATCAGCAATAGTACAACATATCAGTAATAGTACAAGATTTCAGTAATAGTACAAGATATCAGTAATAGTACAACATATCAGTAATAGTACAACATATCAGTAATAGTACAAGATATCAGTAATAGTACAAGATATCAGTAATAGTACAAGATATCAGTAATGGTACAACATATCAGTAATAGTACAAGATATCAGTAATAGTCCAAGATATCAGTAATAATACAACATATCAGTAATAGTACAACATATCAGTAATAATACAAGATATCAGTAATAGTACAACATATCAGTAATGTACAAGATATCAGTAATAGTACAAGATATCAGTAATAGTACAAGATATCAGTAATACTACAAGATATCAGTAATAGTACAAGATATCAGTAATAATACAACATATCAGTAATAGTACAACATATCAGTAATAATACAAGATATCAGCAATAGTACAAGATGTCAGTAATAGTACAACATATCGGTAATAGTACAACATATCAGTAATAGTACAAGATATCAGTAATAGTCCAAGATATCAGTAATAATACAACATATCAGTAATAATACAACATACCAGTAATAGTACAACATATCAGTAATAGTACAACATACCAGTAATAATACAAGATGTCAGTAATAATACAAGATGTCAGTAATAGTACAAGATGTCAGTAATAATACAAGATATCAGTAATGGTACAAGATGTCAGTAATAATACAAGATATCAGCAATAGTACAAGATATCAGTAATAGTACAAGATATCAGTAATAATACAACATACCAGTAATAGTACAACATGTCAGTAATAGTACAAGATGTCAGTAATAATACAAGATGTCAGTAATAATACAACATATCAGTAATAGTACAAGATTTCAGTAATAGTACAAGATATCAGTAATAGTACAAGATATCAGTAATAGTACAACATGTCAGTAATAGTACAAGATATCAGTAATAGTACAACATATCAGTAATAATACAAGATACCAGTAATAATACAACATATCAGTAATAGTACAACATATCAGTAATAGTACAACATATCAGTAATAATACAAGATATCAGTAATAGTACAACATGTCAGTAATAGTACAAGATGTCAGTAATAGTACAAGATATCAGCAATAGTACAAGATGTCAGTAATAGTACAAGATATCAGTAATAGTACAAGATATCAGCAATAGTACAAGATGTCAGTAATGGTACAAGATGTCAGTAATAATACAACATATCAGTAATAGTACAAGATTTCAGTAATGGTACAAGATATCAGTAATAATACAACATATCAGTAATAGTACAACATATCAGTAATAATACAAGATATCAGTAATAGTACAACATATCAGTAATGTACAAGATATCAGTAATAGTACAAGATATCAGTAATAGTACAAGATATCAGTAATACTACAAGATATCAGTAATAGTACAAGATATCAGTAATAATACAACATATCAGTAATAGTACAACATATCAGTAATAATACAAGATATCAGCAATAGTACAAGATGTCAGTAATAGTACAACATATCGGTAATAGTACAACATATCAGTAATAGTACAAGATATCAGTAATAGTACAAGATATCAGTAATGTACAACATATCAGTAATAATACAAGATATCAGTAATAGTACAACATATCAGTAATAATACAAGATATCAGTAATAGTACAACATATCAGTAATAGTACAAGATATCAGTAATAATACAAGATGTCAGTAATAGTACAAGATATCAGTAATAGTACAACATATCAGTAATAGTACAACATGTCAGTAATAGTACAAGATGTCAGTAATAGTACAACATGTCAGTAATAGTACAACATATCAGTAATAATACAAGATATCAGTAATAGTACAAGATATCAGTAATAATACAAGATATCAGTAATAGTACAACATATCAGTAATAGTACAACATACCAGTAATAGTACAACATACCAGTAATAGTACAAGATATCAGTAATGGTACAACATATCAGTAATAATACAAGATATCAGTAATAGTACAAGATGTCAGTAATAGTACAAGATATCAGTAATAGTACAACATATCAGTAATAGTACAACATATCAGTAATAATACAAGATACCAGTAATAATACAACATATCAGTAATAGTACAACATATCAGTAATAGTACAACATATCAGTAATAATACAAGATATCAGTAATAGTACAAGATGTCAGTAATAGTACAAGATATCAGTAATAATACAAGATGTCAGTAATAGTACAACATATCAGTAATAGTACAACATACCAGTAATAGTACAACATATCAGTAATAATACAAGATGTCAGTAATAGTACAAGATATCAGTAATAGTACAACATATCAGTAATAGTACAACATATCAGTAATAGTACAAGATATCAGTAACAGTACAAGATATCAGTAACAGTACAAGATATCAGTAATAGTACAACATATCAGTAATGGTACAACATATCAGTAATAGTACAAGATATCAGTAACAGTACAAGATACCAGTAATAGTAAGATATCAGTAATAATACACTAATAGTACAACATATCAGTAATAGTACAAGATTTCACTACTTCTGATTGTTGTGTTGCAGTACCTGTGTGGTGGGCTGCTGGCTATAGCTGGGGTAGACCTGGTACGTCCTGTGGTGAGTGTGCAACTTTACTATTTAGTCTATGTTGGTAATTGCCTCCTGAAGCCAGGCATTATGAGCTATGATGCCCTGGCTTCAGAGCGCAATTACAGTTATACCAATATCTTAATCTAATATAATTGTGACCAGATAATTTTCTGTCCCAAGTGACAAATCTTGTTTCTCAAATACACACAGAGACCCTTTCACCCCCAGATTTCTGTCATGGTTTTTAGATAATAATATAAAAATGACTTTATGTTAAATCAATTATCTCACTAGTTTTTAAGTTCAGGAGTTAAGTTTTTTGATATTGTGAATGTTGCAAAATGCTGGTGTAAATATTTCTTATCAAGCTCTGTGGTTCTAGCAAGGTTGGACATAAAGTATTTATTTCAATGTTTTTCATCCATGCAGGTGATTGCTAGCACAGCCATAAACCTTGTTTGTGTGGTGTTCGGGGGCCTCTTCATGATGGCCGTCCTGGCGCCCTCTCTTGTCAGTTGTCAGAACATGCAGGCTTGCACCAAGGGCCTGGTGAGTAGTTTTAGAACTAGTAACAAGCCCCTTCAGCACTTGATCCCTCACCTCTCCTACAACACTCAATATAACTAACAGGATGAATAATGACCAATAATTATGGCACTCAATAATTATAATGTATACATCTTACATGTCATGCTTATAATAACTATATTATGGCACTCAATATAATATATCAGACTATATTATTGCACTGTATATAAACTATAATATCTACCTTACAGGAGGTCAATAACTATATTATGGCACTCAATATGATATATCAGACTATATTATTGCACTGTATACATTATAATATCTACCTTACAGGAGGTCAATAACTATTTTATGGCCCTCAATATAATATATCAGACTATATTATTGCACTGTATACATTATAATATCTACCTTACAGGAGGTCAATAACTATATTATGGCACTCAATATAATATATCAGACTATATATTATTACACTGTTATAATATCTACCTTACAGGAGGTCAATAACTATATTATGGCACTCAATATAATATATCAGACTATATATTATTACACTGTTATAATATCTACCTTACAGGAGGTCAATAACTATATTATGGCACTCAATATGATATATCAGACTATATTATTGCACTGTATACATTATAATATCTACCTTACAGGAGGTCAATAACTATATTATGGCACTCAATGTAATATATCAGACTATATTATTGCACTGTATACATTATATCTACCTTACAGGAGGACCTGATACTGGGTGCAGTACTGGTCAGTCTACTTATGGTCATCCTGTCCGGCATCATCTCTGCCATGGGCTTTGTCCTCATACGCCAGGGTTTACCGCCGCACTACCGATAGCTGCACCAACACTTCTTCTAACATAATGTGTGATGTATAGTGCTTGTGAATAGGAAGGCTGAGTAGTCCACGGCAGCACTTGAGTACCATATTTCACTGAAAAAGGGCCTGCCTAAAAGGGCCTGCCTAAAAAGGGCCTGCCTAAAAAGGGCCTGCCTAAAAGGGCCTGCCTAAAAGGGCCCGCCTAAAAAGGGCCTGCCTAAAAATATGCCAGGGTACTGCCCACTATGAAATAAATAAGCGCTTGCCCTTAAAACCGCTATGCCCTGTCTCCAGGAGGAGAGAGTTTACTTCTCTGTTTTTCCCTATCTTACATAACTAGAATCTGTGTTAATTAATGAGAGGAATTCCTTGACTGATCTTTTGTACACAACATCTAAACTAAGAGGCAAGGGAGGTTTGAAAAAAATAAGCGTGCGGTTGTTTTTTCAGTGAAATATGGTATCAGAGGTATGCCACTGTACCAGTGGGAAGACACCTTGTAGACATGTAGCACAAACCCCCATAGGCTTAGCATTGTGGACATAATCTCTGTTCTTCCATCATTTTAAGAAATTTTCAGAATTCTGATGATCAGATATCAGTCTATAGTGCCACAACATTACACTTATGGCCACCAGAATGTGTGAATGCTAATGAGACGATTGGTATAGTGAATAGTTATCACCCACAATGCTAAGTCTATGGGGTACTGTATGGTGTGAATATTTATCACTGCAATGCTAGGTCTATAGGGACTGTTTATTTCCGGTCGACATATTGGTACAATTCCGTCAATTCACACACTGTGCGACACCTATAGTTTCTCTATTGTTTATTTATGTTCATTGCCATAAGAATGAGACAAGGAACCCTTCTAACTGTGATAGTCAGGTCTTCCAGAGTGTGAGAATAGTGGTATAACTTGTATTGTATGTTCCGCCAGTGGTCGTCCTGCTAGCAGACAGGTGTAAATGTACCTAGTGGTTCACATGGAAACTCAATAAGGCCAACAATCTTTCAGATTTACCCCACACCTAGATAAACCTCCCCCACCTAAAGAAATGTTGACCATGCCTAAATTTTGAGTGTTTATGGAGACAGTATGATGTATGATTTTATAGTGTTTCAATTTATAGTAGCATACATTGTTAACCACTCAACGCAGAGAATGGTCTGAGTGTGTATAGTAGTTTTATAACTCATAATTATTTTCATTAATCAATAATTATCAATAAATTCATATGAAAAACGTTTTCAGTCCCTTCCAGCAGTACACTATATACAAGTTGAATCTTCTTTGTAGAATACAATATCGCTTCAGTCATTCTCTTTAATATGTACAGTTTACGTTGTTTATAATCCAATATGATACTTACAATATGGGGTTCAGTTAACTTTTGCGGGTTTCAAGTGATACATATACATATATCATTGTGCACTTATTTGCTGAATGTCTATCTAAGCTAGCCGATTGTAGAAAAATAATTTGTAATTATTTTTGTAATAAAATCATTCAATCCCGTATTTATTTATTATTGCCAGACTTTGAATTGTAGATTTTCATTAATTCCAATTGGGAATAACGGCACTGATTGTAACTTAATTTGTTTCTGAAAATAAATTAATATAAATGATTGATATATTTGTTCATTCATGTTTGTTTTATTTGCCTAAGGGAATCGACAAAAAATATCTCACTATATGCATATTAGCCATATATATATGCTTGAGAATTACAATACAAATTTAGCAATTTAATGACATAGTTTTTTATGAATCCATGTTGCAAAAGAATAACATTTATCAATTTTTATTTTACATATTGATTTGCTTCTAGAACGATTCTAATGAACCTCCATTCCTATATGGCGTCTGCTGAGTGTTTACAAGAACGTAGCCTGTGTTATAGATAGAGAGAATGGGACGAGCCGGCAATAATCGAAAATGTATTGGACGAGATTCGTCCACATCAGCACGATGCCGTAGGCAGAGTGCTGATGTGGACGAATCAAGTCCAATACATTTTCGATTATTGCCAGCGAGTTCCATTCTATATTCATTATATGTGCATACAATTTGATCATATGTCATCAGATATCACTGAAAAAATACTGAAAAAATATTAAAGAAATCTCAGAGAGCCCCGCTGCCCCGCTGACAGCCCCACTGACAGCCCCGCTGACAGCCCCGCTGACAGCCCCAGTTAGTATATTGATGAATTAAAATGTTCAAATCATGGCCATTTCTTGAGCTACATTAATACAATTTATATCATTCAAAAGAGAATTTAATGCTCTATCTAATTATGTAGGTTTTATTATGTATTTCTATAATTATAGTACCAGAATCACGGGTGGATTACCGATCGCGGGTATTTGTTTACATGCTTCGCGGAGAGCCAAAGCTCCGCAAAGCATAACAACAGAGCTATTTTTAGACAACATTCCAAAATATAACCAGTGTAAGTCAGCAATTCTACCATCGTTACAGCAGTCAGTAAATCTAGTCTTACTGTAACTTATCATAGGAATAATCAGAATAATCAAGAGTTTTAAGTTTTAGAAGGACATCTCTTCACTCAGACTCCCCCCCCCCCCCCCCCCACGTCAGCGAGACTTTACCCCTAGGATTTAGCCTATATAACAGTGTGATAATACCCCACCTACTCCTATTATATATGTAATAAAAATTGTGATTGTAGAAAAGTAGATTGTAGAATTATTTCATTATCATATTCCATTTTATCATGTCTTGCATCTGTAATAAATAAACATAAATCAATCAATAATTACACATAGACGGCCACATTACATTCTGCCATTATTGTAAAGCTTCCAAGTAGCAGAACATCAGAATATTTGTTGTTTTGAACAGTGGATGTTTATTGCTTACGACTTGTTTGTACAGTTGGACAGTTTTAGTAGCTCGATGAACATCCGAGTCCGCATTGAACATCTTCCATATTTTTACCTCTTCTTTGTTAATTTATTTTCTGATTCTGCCGGTGCATAGTTCCACAGAGTATCGTATTCTGAGGCCATACAAGGTTAAGGGTTAGCTAGTTCTTCGCCTGAGGCAAAAGGAGGTAGGAAAATCGCATATGAGAAAGGTGTGCTTTCGTTCACAGATGACTAGAGAAACCTTACCATTCCTAACAAATTGTTACATTGGCTAACAGGAACACAACCTTTCTAACTAGAAATTTTCTCTTGTTTAAAACAACATGCGGTTTGCTTAAAATATAATTTACAATGCCCCCTACCGAGTATTCAGCTTCCCCCAAAACAGCCCTATGTTGTCGGGGGGGGGCGGTGCTAAGAAAAGGGAGGGAGAGGGAGTCTTGAATGGGGGTGGGCGGTGGTTCCAGTAAGGGGAGAGCAGCTTGTGTTGCATCAGTCTTTCGGTGGTTTTTAATATTCAAATACTAGCACCGAGTTTCCTATTTATTATATTCACAGAGCGTAGAAAAATATCGAAATAGAAACCTTTGATTTGGGTTTTGAATCGTCATCATTTTTTTAAATGCTAAAAGGAAAACCAATTCGAGCTTTTAATGTGCATGTACGATGAAAATATATTTATTGCAGCCCTTTATCACACCATTATCATTGGATATTTAATTTCTACATGCATCATTACTAAATTCATCTTTCAATATTTTATAAATTCCCCTTGATAAAGGTCTTATGCTGACCAAAAAGTCGGAACCCTAATGAACCAAAACCAAACTCAAATGCTCCATGTTCTGTTCTTGTTCTGGATTGAACTCTGCCTGCGAATCTATTTTAAGAATTTAATGATAGCAAGTGCTATATACCATTCATTGTAAACCTCACAACACCTCCCAAAACCCCCATTTTTAGGGACACATAATATACCTGTATACATGCCCCCCGCATTGGATATACGCAGATCTAAAAGTATTCATAAACCTCCCTGTTAATGTGTCATCATTGTTCTTACTAGTTATGTTATCATAGATGTGTTGCAATATCAGTAATGACTAATCATTATCATAGGCAGTCGCCACACAAATAGCCTAGCCGCAGTGGAAGCACTAACTGTGAGTTACTGCGCTGTCCATACCTGAAGGTACAGTATATTTACATTATATTTCACTACCAGATCATAACCATTACATAAAGTACCTTTCTATCTTGCCGGCACGCAGCTTAGGAATTGTAATGACCTGTTAAATTGGTTAGTCCGATAGTAAATATGTGTGGGGACCCGGGAGTGAATCATGGTGGCTAGTCTGGAAACGATTTCCTGTATAGTTTGATGTAGTGTGACAGCCCAAATCAAGTAATCAAAGCAAAATCCCAATTATTTCAGGCCCTAAATGAACTAGCCACATCTTATATGAGTAATATATTAACTTTTCAGGGTAGGTTAACCCTGAAAATATCAAACTAGACTTCAATTTGTTGATATACCGCCATGTATTGTTGCAGGCCCGGCAGGTCTGACTGAATCATAAGAAAAACAGCCCCATATTTGAAAGCCTTACGATGTTCTAATCTTCATAAAGATCATTATTTATTTATATCATGTATTTGCAAACCACTCTGGCAACCCTCCTGATTTTTTGCTTGAATCTCCTCTAAGATCCATTGGTAAATTAACCACTCACAGCCCAGTATTTATTCCTCATTGTGGTACATACGTTTCACTGTAGATGACACCACGGGACTGGTAGAGCAAGTAGTATATACAAATGTGTATGTGGTGATGGGTTACCGAAGAATCAGTCAAAGTCGCATAAAATGGATTTTGAGATATGCTCATATTTGGCATTAGTTCCATATCAAACCTTGCACTTGCAGTCGAGTTGGGTTTTTTTAAAGCAGTATACAGCAATCAAAGCATCGTCTTTCGCCATTCTTCCCACTGCCTGTTTGTTAGTGAAGTTAGTTCTTATTAGGAATCGTATTCTTTTGTGGTTAGATGACAGTAATCATTGTGAGAGAATATTGTGGAGGGATGTTGGGCGGACAGTACAGTGTATATGGTTTCCTATGGAACCAAGTCACAACTAATACCTAATACCCCTTTCACACTACACCCAGAAAACACTTCAAAGCGCTTTAAAGGCACTTTTGCAGTGTAGTGTGAATAGAACCGACTTGTAAAAAGCGCTTTCAAACCGACTCAGAAGCGAATTCTGTAATTCACCTGAGGTAGGTGAATTATAGAAACCGCTTCATTTTGCTTTGCTTTCTCAGTGCTAATTCTGCCAGTCTGAATGGAACTGAAGTGAAGCAAAGTGTTTTCTGACATCATCGATCAGATGTGATGCTTATAAACACATGAAAAGACTACAGCAACCTACCTGCAGTCTGAATAGAACCAATGTAGTGAAAGCGCTTTGAAGTGCTGTCTGGTTGCAGTATGAATAGTGCGCATTCTATGAACCAGTTCGAAATAATTCGCTTCGGTTGTGTAGTGTGAAAGGGGTATAAGAATCCTGTCTCTTCAAACCTTCAACCTGCCTCTTGAACTAAATGTACGTGTTTTTCTGATTGCAAACTTAACTGAAAAATGAAATCACTAGGTTGAACTCTTTGGAGTATATATGTGTACCTTATAATGGGGGTTTGGGATATATATGTGTACCATATAATGGGGGTTTGGGGTATATAATAATGGAAGACACAATAATCAAACACGAGTAATGGCACTAGTCAGTGACGATCGAGTGACCGCCCCAAGTTTATTAATGAAAAAGAAAAATTTCCGACCCGCTCGCCCGGCACCTAGTATGAGAGTGACGGGGACGCGGGAATATCTTGGTTGCGTAGGTACAACAAACATTGAGGTGTCGGGTCAATGAATATATATACATTATATAATGGAAACATATAAGGGTAAATATAATAATGGAAGACACAATAATCAAACACGAGTAATGGCACTAGTCAGTGACGATCGAGTGACCGCCCAAAAAACCCAATCTCAAATAAATGCCAGACCACGAGAAACTCTCTTATCCACTTCCATAAGCCTGTTTATCGGGGTGGAGAGGTAGATAAGCACGGCCATACTCTTCCAGTGTCCCATGTATTTAATGTCCTGCAACGAAACTCCGATGTCCTGCAGAAACATGGCCCCACTTCTCCTCAACGAGTGGAGACCAGTATACTTGGCGGACAATCCTATAGAAGAGAGTAGTTGCTTGAAGACTCTGAGGAGCTCAGAATAAGTGATGGGAACTAAACCGGCAGGCGAAGGTTTCAATAATAGTGGCAAGTGCGAGGGGGCAGGATAACTAAGCACATAAGCTCGAAGTCGATTGTAGACATCAAAAACGTGATTCTCACAAGTATGCACAGGTAGATGAAGAACATTAGAGTCAAGACCATGTGTCTTAGAAGACCGGACCTTAAAAAGGACATGATCTGGAAAAAACTCTATGTCCGACCTCAGAAGAACATGAGCATCATCTTTTCCACTGGAAACTATATTACTCTTGCGCAAGAGGGTGCGGAAGCATATGATGATCGCAAGCCAATAAATCTCATGCAATGGGTCCTTAGGCATCTTGAAGTAAATTGAAGACAGCTGCACAGGGGTCAGATAGAGACGATGAACAAACCCTGGAGCTAGCGTTTTCTTGAGTCCAGACAGCACCACTTTAATAAGATAAATATCTCTAAAAGAGGTAGGATGTCCCAGCATGTTGTGCAAAGAAATTATAGCACTCAAGTAATTGTTGATAGTGGTGAACCCACAAGTCTCTGATAGGTTAACTAAGAAGCGTGCAACGGTGGAGGAGTCTGCGGGGCATGAAACTAGTCCAAAGTCTGAGCAGAACTGCGTGTACCTGCGCCACTGTGAGCCCCTCGTGGCCAAGGTGTTAGTGGCCCAAGCGGAGCATACAACATCCGTCACCTTCTTATCGAGTGCAGGAAGGCGAAATGCTGCAACATAACGAAAAAGTATCTAAGAAGCTGAAGTCATCATCAGGTTTGACTCTAGACAGCGAGTCAGCACAACAATTACTAAGACCTTTCACGTATCTAGCTGTAATATATATATTGTGAGAGACGGATGTCCAGAAAATACGTCTGATTAAGCACATGCAGGAGTCATTAGAGCTTTTCCCCTTGTTCAACATAGTTAAAACCTGAGTATTGTCAGTATATAAGACCAGGTGCTTATTCGATAGCTGAGCCGCGAACACTGAGAGACCAATCCACACAGGGATAAGTTCCCACAAGTTAATGTTACTGTCGTGGTCAGATAAGGCAGGAATCTTGACATTGAGCCAATGGCCATGAAGATCATTGTGTTTGATGAACTCTGGAATAGTGTCTGAATCGAAGTAACCAGCTAACCACTGATTATTCATCCTGAAGCCGTAGCCAGACTTACTTGCATCTGTATAACAAGTTGGGCCGTTACCAAAATTATATCGGATAATAGTGGCGACACCATTAAAGAATGATGAGAACTGACACCACCAGTCCAAGTCCAATTTAAATCCTTTGGTAAGTCTGACTCTAGATCTATCAGGTAAAGACTTCAGGAGAGCGATGATCCGGTGTGAAAAGGTGCGGCCCCCACGCACAACTCTAGAGCAGTGCGCAAGTATGCCAGCAAGTCGTTGCAACTGATTTTTTGTGGCTCTCTCCTTATCTCTGAAGAAGGATAACTCTTGATGGAAACGAAGTAACTTGTCCTGTGGAAGTTTAAGGGCCATAATTTCAGAGTCGAGCATAACCCCCAAGTACTTCGTGCACGTCGATGGCGAGGAACATTTCTTCCAGGAGATGAGGAAACCAAGTGATTTGAGCATATTGATAAGAGCCATTTGCGTGGCCTGGCATTGGTCAAAAGAACCCTCCACACACAAAAAATCATCAATATAATTTACAAGTTTACAAAAACCTCGTCTGTACATACATCGTACTACAAAATTAGTAATGGTATTGAAGATAAAAGGGGCGCACTTCAAACCAAAACATAATCGAGTATCAACTAGAAAAGTAGGAGTGCCGTCAATGCACCATTGAATACCTTGCAGCTGTCTATGAAGAGGGTTCACGGAAATACTACGGTACGCAGCTGATATGTCAACAGAGGCACTAAAAACACCAGGTTCCAATAAGGAAGATATGTAATCTAGCGTTGTAAAACGAAAGGTCTCGCCCGGCACCTAGTATGAGAGTGACGGGGACGCGGGAATATCTTGGTTGCGTAGGTACAACAAACATTGAGGTGTCGGGTCAATGAATATATATACATTATATAATGGAAACATATAAGGGTAAATATATGTGTACCATATAATGGGGGTTGGGGTATATATGTCTACCCTATAATGGGGGTTTGGGGTATATATGTGTACCATATAATGGGGGTTTGGGGTATATATGTGTACCATATAATGGGGGTTTGGGGTATATATGTGTACCATATAATGGGGGTTGGGGTATATATGTCTACCCTATAATGGGGGTTTGGGGTATATATGTGTACCATATAATGGGGGTTTGGGGTATATATGTGTACCATATAATGGGGGTTGGGGGTATATATGTCTACCTTATAATGGGGGTTGGGGGTATATATGTCTACCTTATAAATAAAAAAAAATCCCACACCTGAGATCCTTGGACCAGACTTACGCAATATGCACCAGCTCTCATCCAGCTCTCAAAGAGGACAAAAGAATTAAAAAATGAAAAATCAAATCAATTACTCGAAGAACCGATTCTGAGAAGTTTTAAGTCAAAGGTGGACCTTTCTCTTAACAATAAGTGTTTCATATAGAGGTTCCTGCGAAATACTAAACATACTACACAATCCGCCTGCAGTTCAGCATTATTTCATGCAGTAGGAATCGAATAAAATGCTATAAACCAAATGTATTGCCCTATAGTAACCGTTTTTACTGGATACTTTTATTATTTTTGTTTTTAGAAATGTTAGATTAAGTTTTTTTGTACCCAAAATAATAATTCAAGAGAATTCTTTCTGTCATTGGGGTCTCTAGAGGGGGGGGCAGTCCATGAAACTACCATTTTTATATATAGGCTAGGGGCATATATGTTTTGAAATACTTTTATTCTGCTCATACACTATCAAGTTAGGTCCACTTTAGGTCCAAACCTTCAGATCAGATAAGAATGGTATGTCAGCCTGCATCGCTAATCAGTTTCCTGGCGTTTTAATGGGAATATAATGACATTTTGCTGTCTTAATGGAATCATAATGGCACTTTGCGGTTTGAGGCGAGAGGCTTTGCATCCGTTTGAAGGGACTCTCTCATCTTTGGGCCTACACTGGGTTATGATTTGGCTATGATGGTATATCGTTGCTGTTGGCATTCATTAGGATACTATGTCTCTACTGGTCTGACATGTATTCAGTTCTATTCAGTTTTTAAAAATTTAGAATCAAGAATTTAATCAAGAATTTTAAAGATTCTATACAAAAGTCTAAATTTGTACCCCCCTGGCTTGGTGGTATGGAGCCCCCCCCCCCCCCCCTGCCCCACGCCACCATCACTCAACCCTAGTTGCATGGGGGTGTTTGGGTGTCTTGAGATACAAAATATAACATTTAACATAATACATTGGGTTACTTTTATTACTCTGTCAATGCAGAGTTGTGATTAGGTGTTGTGATTGCAATTGACTTAAGACCTTGAATTGATTTGTCTTTATATAGATTTTGATGATCACTTGATGTTTTAATTAGGAGATGCATAATGTAGTTTTTGTGATGAGAGGAATTATTTTTTCCTATGTCGTTTAGTATCAGGCAACGTGTGAAAACGCCCTTGAAGGACATTGCGTTTTTCCTTGTGAACTATAACGTAATTAATGTGGCCTCTAAATGAAATAATAAAAAAGAGAGAACAAAATATCCCATGCTGAACATGATATGCTTTCTATTGATTTTACACTGTACCATTAGTCCCATAATTCTATGCGAATCAGGATTCAAAATGGCGGCTATGCAAATCCCTATTGACCTATCCCCTAGAGATAAACCGTTAAAACCATGAACCCATCAGTTGAGGAGATATAACAGCAAAACCATAACAATGGGGAGATATAACAGCAAAACCACCCATGGGGGGATATAGCGGTAAAACCACCCATTGAGTGATATATTGGTAAAATATTCCATATCATTCCCAATATTTCATAGAAGAAGGACCCATTCTCCAATATGTTCCAAAGGTAACTATTTGCTCCAGGTGTTTTGTTGTCTAGGTAACTGAGGGGAAAATTAACTTTATTCTTGTTAGAAGCTTGGTCTACGCTACAGTGCCTGCTCTTATATTTTCCTCTAGCAGTCTGTAGTACAAAGCAGGTTTTGCCCAGCGTTCCATCTCACCGCATACAGGGATAGGCTTAACCACAGGCTAAAAGTGTCAATGGGGAAAACCTGACCCCTGAGAATTAGGGGGTGGTTTGGTATTTGTACTCTCATCCGGCTCTCATCAGCTACTCATTATATCATACACTCTATTTGAGATCTGCTTGGAGCGGTTCGCCGTAGGGTTACCATTGGGTCGCTTTGATGTTTACTCTAAGTAGGTCTCAAACAGAGTGTAGACAGTATTCTCAGGGAATACAGACTCGCATGGAATTCTCTCTAGCGTAGACTGACCCTCGTCCCCAAGGCATGGTTGTTCGTAGGGCCCTAGGGCGGGTCTAATTCCCACTATTCACTCAGTGTGGAAACAGTTCGGTGGTGTGTGTGGGAGGGGGGGGGGGTGCTCTAAAAAGTAGTCATTTCTAAGTAGTCATTTCTAGTCATTTTCTGGAATTTTGTTTTTTTAAACATCAATCAAATCAAAGACTTAAGCAAGTCTATCTCTGACTCTGACGGGTTTTTTTTTTACGAATTCCTGGAGAATCTCTCCTGACAACTGACAACTGACAACTAAAATGTAGATGTCACCCACTCAAAGAGAGAGGATGTGTTGATAAGATGAAGAAATATCCGATGTTTTGGGTTGCTTTTTTTTTTTAAAAAAAAAAGGGGTAATTGCTATCAACGATGCAAGGAACATAACTATAGCTTTTACACTGACATAATTGATATAATACATGTGAATCAAGATTCACGATGGTAGACATGCAAATCCCCTATTGTGGTCTCTGTGTAATGCACCCCCCATTGAATATTTGATGTCAATTTGATATCTAAAATTAATTTCTCAACAATATCCACAGTTCGAGAATAAATAGCTATGAATATACTAACGCCCCCCCCCCCCCCCCCACACACACACACATACAAAAATAATAATAAAAACAAAAAAACTTGAAGATTTTTTATTTTTTTAAAAAGCCTTTTATTCAAAATAACCTGCCATCGGGAGCATCTACAATGCTAAGACAATAAGGTAATCTTGTATATAAAATATGGAGATTTGTTGACACAGTGTTTCTATGTTTACTTACAGTTACGTAGGAAGTATGAGGGAGTATGTGGACATGATGATGGCGGCACTCATCATCACCATGATCAGTATAATGCTACAGGCAGTAGCCGCTAAACCCTGCTATGGAGTCAACTGCAGAGTTAGACCACCTGGTAAGCAACACATTTGGGTTCAATAGGGGAGTTGCATGTGCCACTGCGCATGTCTGTTACAGTGCATGTTGGGATGGATTCTGTTGAAATCTGACACACAAATATTTGGCAATATTTTTATCGAAAATTGCAAGAATGTTTTCACCAATATCATAGCTTATATAAATGATCTATGAAAACAAATTGCATGATGGGAAATGTGTTGGCTTGAGTAATGGAAACATTTACGGATATTGACATTAGAGCATTGATACATAGTCCATACTGAACATGGCATGTTTTCTATAGATGTTATACTGTACCATTAGTCCCATAATTCCATGCAAATCATGATTCAAAATGGCGGCTATGCAAATCCCCTATCGTTAATTTTATGATAAAAGCATGAAATCAATTTCCAAATATTAACTAAAAATTACACTTTCGGTCGGGTAGCAACTTTACCCTCATACATGCTCATAGATATCATATTTCTCTCAACACAAACACTAACAACTGTTTACATCTAGCCAAAACAATTAGTTTCCATTCGGTATATAATACATGCAGTTCTAATGATGATATCTATTTTTTTTAAATAATGGTTGTAATACAAACGTCTATAAAACGTTATTCATATGTTACAACGCGTCATGTCACAATCTTTCAAAAATGGCGTTTTGTCTTTGTGCCCTGACTAACCTCAGTTTATTACTACACCGGAGAATGATGCGCATTAAATTATACAAAAAGAACATAGGATACATCAAGGTGTAATAGTTTTAACAACAGTTCATGTAATGTTTCATAGCATTTGGAATTCAAATAGATGAGATAAGAGTTGTCGAAAAGATAGTTAAATGAAAGGGCGTGATTAAATGTCAGATGAAAAGAAGTATAAAGAAGTCACTCTGGGCTCAGAGTTTAGAGAGTTCCTCCAAACTGAGGGAAAGCCTCTCGCTTTAAACCGCAAAATTATTATTAGAATCATCTTGGAACGCCTACTCCAAGGTATGGGAAGCCATTAGCGCAGTAGGCGTCCAATCACTGACAAACCATTGTTATCTCATCTGAGAGGTTCTGAGCCTAGACCGTACAGCATGGGCCTGAATGAATGAAAAAATTAATTCTTTATTTGAGAATCAAAATGGATACATGGTTCTGAAAAAGGGGTTTCCAGGTCTTCCTGCATACAGCGTTATCTAACTAAGGAAAAGAGTAAAACATAGAACAACACAGCTTAGACTTATTCTAGATACAGAGTACTACATTTATACAGCAGGTGTAGTTGTTTAAACATGAACCTGTATCAGGTTGGAGTACTTAATTAATAGTCGAGTAAATGTGATGTGTTTCAGGAAAATGAGTCATAAGTCGCAAAATTGATATTTTTCAAAGTGTATTTTCACAAGATCTCTTTATTGAAATGTTTTCATTTTGGGGTGTCTAGTCCTTGTGGTTGTATGAATACATCACAGAGTCTCCTTGAGTTCTGTGGAATACATGTACCAAATTCAAGACTGTTCATTAATTACATCAGTGCGTTACTCAGATCATCCTATTGAGTATATTTAGCTACTTTACTGGTATTTATCCACCTAAAAATATTGGAAACTTTTTTTTTTCAAAAATAAAAATATCTGACTAAAAAGATGCAATTACTTATTAGATGTCCTTAATGTTTATATTCATTGGAATCGGCTCGGTCCCATCTTTTCAAATATGGTGATATCTCAAGATCTAATTTTCGCGACTTATGACTCATTGTCCTGAAACACATCACAAATGTTAACATGTGAGACATGTTTGAATTCCATTTTTTAGTGAGCTCCCCTCCCCCCTGTGCCCCGCCTTAATTACCTCTGGGAAGTGGAGGAGGAGCAGGAGGGAAATTCTACCGTATTATTATTTTTTTATTACATCTGATCGCTCATCATTTTAAGTCTAAAAATAAACATTCTTAACTAGTGTTTTATATTCTGGTATTTCTAATATTTTATGTAGTCAGTTTCTGCTGCTCAGCTCTATTAGGCCTAGGTTATCTTTGATGGTAAAGGTTGGAAGAAATAGATATTATCCAAAAGCATGTCCACAAATGTGTCATTGTTCCCGCATATGACTATATTAAATATGTCACCCATTTGACAAAATATATGAAGTATTATTCAATTCAAGCACTTCCAGACATAGACGGAAATGGTATTAGGCCTATTTATTGCAAGGAAACTTGCAAACCTCCCATAATGCTGGAGAAATGTCTTCTCATATGAAATCAATATTGATTAATATGTTATGCCTCGTCTTGGCTCTCTTTAAGTCGTGATGTCGTCTCGCCTTATTACTTATATATTATGGCCTTTCCAGGTACTTCAGATCAGGTTGACATGTAGGCTCAGAGCCCTTAAGTTAATACTACCAGTACTTGTCAGTGAGTAAACACAAAGATGTAGTTGCGGTGCCAGCCAGTGTAGTTCTATTTTATTATGGTTTCAATCCTTCATTTATATCCATCATTCAGTATTTCACAACATATTGCAATTCTTCATATAAATCATGACACACCTTAAAATATCCCTGAATCTAAGCATGTAAACCCCACATGCTACAAACCCATCCCACATCATTGACATGTTCCCGCCCCAAGTGCCCCGCCCCCTTTTCCATGAGCTGGCGCTCATGTGCTGCCACGACGGGAATCACCAGCATCACATCACTCCCCCTCCCGGGAAAAGAAAAACCGAAAAAAAAGAAAAAGACCTAAATTACCCACTACCAGAACTAACTTACTTTTTCTTTTTACCCCCGTATAATATCAAAAGTAGGGTAGATAAGCCCCCAGAGTGCTACAAGCAACTGAGAAACATATCTCCAAAATTGACAAAAAGGCACACAACCGTCCAAGCTCGTTGCTCATTAATGCTTTTAACAAATAATTACCCTATGTCACCCCACTATACATATAATTCACCTCACCTCTATAACACAAATCTGGTAATTACAATACAACCATGAATTCTAATTTATACCATAATTTTGATACAACCCCTAGATGCAGTATTCATAGAGATCAGTCATACACATGATTATACATAAATCACACATAGCCATATATCATACGTGCTAGCCACGTTGCTCTAGATTATTTCTAAGGTATCTGCAATATTATATTAGTGTCTATCTATAATAATCGCACACGCTATATCAGTAACAACACTACATAATAAGAACACCTAGTACATCATGCAATTCTAAATTCACAATAGTTTTTCATATTCATATACAGCGTACGTACCGTTAATGCCTGTCAAATCAATCATCAGTTTGTTAAACAACAACAACAATGTTATCACACCAAGAAATTTTCTATTCTACCACTACATGCGCTTGCACAATATTTTATGATCACACTTGTCAGGCCACTACTCACAAAGGCCTGTTCGTACAAAAGTCATATACTAAAAAAAACCGATTAACGTTACCTATTGTATTTTAATGCTTCATATACCAGGTCCATGTTAGTCCTATATCTAGTCACATGTTCTGATAGATCACTCGATGGCCATTGTGTGTCAGACCTGCTGTACAGACGACCCTCTCTTTTCAGTATAGCCATTGAATTGTATTCTCAGTCCAGCCATGTCCCCCCCTCTCCCCCCCCCCCCACCCCCCTTTACTTATATCGCATTGTGGAGTTATTGATCTTCCTCTGTACTCGCCGGTAGACGCCTCGGGCTTGATGTCCAAGCACCCTCGTGCATCCACCACTTCAAGCCCGTCTCAAATGGCATATCCACCTCATCTGGATCCCCCAGCCTCGGTATCGATCTACTCACTGCTATCGCTGGCAGTCCCCTTGACAACCTCTCCCTCCTTCTTTTAGACGCCCCCCTCAAAACATGTATGTAGTAGCCCGTGACATAATTTATGACGGACTTACAGCACTTGCACGACCAATTCTCCATTTTTCTACTTCCCTCTTTATTTAGCCAAAAGCATCCTATGTGCACCAATGCGCCACAGCATGGCATTCTCCCCGCCCCGTGAATTTGAGTCCCCTGTCTTTTAAATAATAAACCTGCAGACCGGCATTGTGTGCAGAAATAGCTGAAGGGTGGCCCAAATTTTCTTTGCAATTCTCCCCTCTTGAAAGCTTTTTCCAACTTCATCGTGCTAATCCAGTCTTCTCCTTGCAACCCCACCCCCTTCATCGTGCAACCCTCAATGACCGTGTCTGGGTTTACGTCACACCGTCGTGCTATAAGTTCCCCCACTCCCCCTACTAAAGTTGTTCTTACCAATTTCACCCCATTTTTCCATTTCCTGGTTCCCCTAGTCCCTAAAAGATTAAGAAAACCGGCCACCCATCGATGAGCCTCTGAGAATCTCACTTCCAATATCCACTCCAAAAGGTAAAAAATAAATTCTTCGTCCAAGAAGTAGACCACAAACTTAGCGAACCCCCCCTCATTTTCCTCATACATTGCTCTCCCTAACTCAGTTACAATTTGGTAGCAATCCCCTGAATTTAGCGCTCTAAATGCCCGTACATACTGATCACAAGTCAGTATGTGTGGCAGTTCAACTTCCCATAATGCCCCCCACCCATCTCTTTCTTCCAAAGCCCTGAAATAGAAGGAGTACTTTTTCACCAAATCCATGTCACACCATACCACTGCATCAGCTATCAAAACCCCATGTCTCTCCATCGGTCTTTCCATTTTCCCTGCAAAGTTCCCTTACCTCTTCTTAGTCCACTTGCGATATCTCCCACTTAGTAAAGTATCCCTCGAGTATGGCCCTGTGGTCTGGTCTGTAGCACCCACCTTAATGAAACCTGGGTGGTCAGTTGTGTCTTTAAGTCAGGCCATTAACCCTCCGGCCATCGATTACATAATCCATTTCACACTTAATAATCATATCGCACGCTTCACGCGCAACCTTGTGGTCCCAATAATTCCCTTCTCATTGGTCCATGTTATACCTTCCCACTCCCTCTCCCCCCCTCCCCCCTTCCCCCAATTTTGTTGACTTTTGTCCCGTTGACCACACCTCCATATATTGATTGGAGCCAATGTTAGCTCCACCCTTCTTATGCTCAAACATTCCACTTACGTCCCATTACTGAGTTTGTGTTCTGTGATTGTCTTTATCCCCATCAACCAATTTATTAACTCCTCCCCCTAGTTACTCTCAGGTAGAATTTTTCCCCGTTCAATTTCACATTGTACCTTACAGCTAATGCCCATGTTAGACTACTTTTCACATGCCATAACTCAGTTCTTGTTGCACTTTGTGCAATCAGTTCAACACCCTATGATATCCCCGTCCTTTTATGATCCCATCATGCTATAATGAGTGAACGCTGCCCTTCTAAGAGCCTGATCTGACCCACCTCGCGCCTTCATGTTCACATGCTAATTAGTCAGTCTTGTTAATGCATTCTCCCCTATCGAAAAAAAAATATATGTTAATTGACCCTAGATAGTGTTATCATTCTAGTAATTCTTTCCCATGCTGGCATGATCTTTTTTTTTTTTTTTTTTTTTATTTTTACCTTTACACATCAATAGGTGGAAGTAGGAGAGGGCCATCATCCTCCCACCCCACAGCTCTCACCTCGCCGTCCCCGTGCTCAGCCACGAGCACCCGGCACGCGCCGGCGTCATTCAACAGGTGAAGAGCACTACCCGCCCTGAACTTAGTCAGGGTGACAATCATTGGCAGGTGTACATTCTCCTGTTCTCCAGCATTTCTCAGGATTAGTGGGCCCGCCCAGTCCAGGTGCACCACTATCCTGCAGCAGGCCAGGGACCTGTGGGCCCTGATGGAGCGCAAGGTAGGAGCCACACTGCTTGCCAGCATGTCCAGGCTGTACAGCACGTCGCTCAGCCTAAGTGCAATGTACTTCTCCCCGCGCTGTACCCTCAGGACCAAGGCCGTCGCGCCAGCGGGTCTCCGCCGGCACAGGCCCCCAGCCCAACCCCAGGCCGCACCCACCACCTTGTATATTATCGCAAATCCAATTGCCACAATTGCCAAGTGAATGTACGGGTGTTCGTACCATTTCTCCTCATTGCTTGTGGTCGTGGGCAACGCCACGTCGATCTTTCTCGGACGATACTCGATCGTCCTCCGTGAGAAACTGGTAAAGTTAAAAGCTTTTACCGCCGCTACTGCAGAATAGCCTCCCATCAGGACCCCCAATCTGAACAACCTGTAAAGCGTATAAAAGGTTATTAGCAAATGAATAATCTCCACCACCCATAGGAGAACTGATATATGCGACCTACCTGCCATTCCCCGTAGCGAGTGCCATGCACTCCCCCATGACGATTGTAAAATTGCATCTCTCCTCTTAATGTCCCTCACGATTTGTGCCACTTCCCTACCCCTTTCTAAAGCCCCAACTGGTAAGTCTGATAATTTGTTCTCAATGTCATTACTAGTAGGTAATCCCAACTCTATTAGATAGTCAGTCAAGGACTGTCCTGTGATATTTCCCATTGGTATATCAAACGCTACTGCGAAAGGCAAGTTTACGCCATTAGCCACATGTACATTAAAATCAGAACTGTTCACGCACTCAGTTACCCTTGGTATTAATCTTGCATTCTTTAGGTCAAAATAACAATCGCAGGGCACGCGGAAAACAGATATTTGTGACAAAGCCACTACCCCTGAGCCTTCTTCTTTACATGTCAGATTACCCCAATGTCCCACATTTACCATCAGATAGGTAGATCCCCCTACATGCCTAATAAAAGCCGGTGCCTTCCCTGATAGAAACGTATCAAATTCACAATTTTTCACAATTTGGTTTGTGTCGTCATTAAATAACGCGCTGCCACAGCCTGTACCTGCAGCGCCAAGTTCTTTCACATAGAAAGGGCACATGTAAGCTCCTTCCATCTCACATTCCCTTAATACATCTACACTACTCATTTCAGTTATTTCTCCATTGTCTTTACTACGAGCCAATAAGGTCTTAGAAGATCTTAGTTTAGTATATCCGTCCAAGTTATAATTATGTACGTGCATTGGGATCGCAAACATTTCTATTTCAAACAGCTCGAACCCGCGCTGTGGTGTGGTTAGGTATATTGGTATGGCAAATACAACTTCATTGTTGTGCGTTCTTCCTTTTAAATTAGCTTTACCCCAATCAATTTCAGACTCCAATATCTCTAGATCTTTTCCCACCACTGATTGCAAGCGCTCGCGCCAATTACTCTTTTTGAGTTCTATCATTAATGATGAATGCACAATCCCTTCCAATAACCCTTTCACAATTGCACTCAATTCCCTTACCCTTTCTGAGTACATTTCTTCTACTAAACCTTCCAATACAGAGTGATGGAGAGTGGAAAATACCCTCTCCTGTCTAATAAGGTTATCCCTTATACCATCAGTATAATTAGCTGCGTGTCCAGCAAAGAACCCTAGCTTTCCTGTTATATTTTTCAGAACGTCATTAATCTCGTGTGTGTGTGCATGCGCAAACTCCAACAAAATGTTTGAATTGTCAGCCAGAGCCGCAATCGCCCCATCTCTGGCCTCTACATTAAAGTCCCTCATATTCTCAATGTCAAATAATCGATCTACTTCTTTTTCTACTACCCGTACCTCGTGGTCAGTAGCAACCCCGAATAATGTATGCAGGACCTTGCCACCAGGAGGGAAAATTGCCTCCCTTTTATCCCTGAGATCATTTATTTCGTTTACTCCTGCTATTAACTCTCTATATTGGCCAAATACAGTGGATGCCCTTTTATTCAAGTTACTAGTATAGTTATTCAAAGTCAATTGCAATCTGGAAAATCCCGGAGGTAGTTCATGCGCCGACTCAATTTCTTTCGGCGCAGGTATGGCCACGCTGGCTTGGAACTCCAGTTGAACGATTTCCACGCCATCTGCCATTTCCCCCATCTTCTTAAACATCACACCATAATTCTGGCGCAGGATTGGCTCCCCACAAGCTATTGTCACAGCCAGGAGAAACCAATATCCGTGCATCAATCTATAATTTAAAGCAAAACCAGATATCTTATTTTCAAGTTAAGTCTATTTGCTGCGTGTGGCTGTACTGCCACACACTCCATGTGCGCACCGTCTCAAATTTTGTGCGGTTGCGCCACTGACTCCCTCTTTATAGATTGTTCATAAATATTCTTTATTTTGTTCCAAATTTATTTTTCTAACGAATTTCGTTCAATCATATCCCTCCATCCCTTATATCCTATCTAATTACGCTCAAACCGGAGTCAGTGTTCTATAATACCACGGCTGAGACTGTCATGGCGTCCCCCCACGTGCTAATCAATTTTCCCAAGTAATTTCAGACGGAGTAATTTTTTCAGGCTAAATAGTGAGAACTTCCAAGTCCAGTGAAGCCTGCTGGTACATAAATCACGAAAGACACTTCATTTTCCCGTTAAATACAAGTTCCCTGGATGTGCTCCCACTCCCACGGCCCGACATTAAACTCAAATCATTCCCCACCTCAATGTAGTAAACACACAATGCGGTCATGTCAAAGGAAGGTGCATGCGTTATGAAATGTATTACCTACCCTTTTGCCATAGCTAGAATCTTTCCCCAAAAGCGCACTGGAGCTTGTCAACTCTGAGTTTCTATCAAACTTCGCACGTGGTTCTGCGGTCTATTCTTCTCTTTTCCCCTACGTGTTGCTGTTCTGCAATCGAGCGTCCAAGTGACGCCTGTTGCTGCTCCAGTGCAGGTCCCAGTGCCTCTGTCTCCATGCCCCCTCATTTGCATAGAGTGCTCTCCATCTCCCCGCCCCTGCATGCACCATCACAGCCTCCTCCTCCCGGCTGAAGTGAGATTTGCCAAGGGTCCTCCCATATTCCATCTTTCATGGAATCCTTTACCCGCATATAGAATTCATGCTTCTTTATTAAAACCCGGAAATTGTGGATGCCAGAGCTGCCGCTCATGACTTATAGAGCTAGTTTTAATATGTTTTTCACCCCTTCCTTGTTTCTAAAATTCGGTACCTGATACAGCATAGCAGGTTTTAATGGCCTCTGAACTTGTATCTTTATCTTATATACTTGTGAGCTCTACTAATTTTTGTTCTAAATTGCATCTGCTCTGCTCGTATCTGATTTATATGGAAAGGTGTTTCCAACACCCAGCTCCAGTTCATGTTTAGTTGCAGGTTCGCAATCCACTTCCTTCGTGATACAAGGGTTTAGACCGTATTTGAAACTCGCCCAGGTGGGTTTGTGGCTCGATGACCCTAGAACTGAGCTTAAAATAAAATATTAGTATATTTCAGAATCTCATGTCTCAAACAAATGACATCAACCAACAAAAAGGCACGCTTCCACAGCTCCCTTTGGCTCGTGCGGCAATCTCATTCTCCCCATCGGTCCTTGGAGACCTACTCCCACATATGCATAAACCATGATGACAATTGAGGCATGATTCGCACCATACACCAACACACACCAAGATCTCTGGATTTGCACGCCAAAGTTATGTCGATATATTGTTTCTACACAACACATTATACATGTATCTCGACACAACTGAGGCACTGGTGCTTTCCATATTATTTCCCCTCTCTAAACAAATATGCTGACTTGTTTTCTCTAAATTAATTTTCTTATGCATGTCTAATAAAGTATAACTTTCTAAGTAATAACTAAGTGTATCCTCCTATGTCTATTCCTAATTATTTCATCACCTAAATTCCTCTCACTCTCAGTTCTCATTTTTGTGATCTTTTCCATGAGACGCTGTGTGTATGGGGGCGGTGGCCTCCCGGCCTTCCCCCCCTCCCCTTTCATTTTGTAGTGTAACGCCCTTCACTACTCGGATCTGTTTACTGACCCGCTTCCATACAGGGGTCAATCGGTCACCGTTTCTCTCCCCCCTCCCCTTAATTCTTTAGTATACATAGGCGCATGCGTCATCTTATGTTTGGACTTCCATCTGTACGATTTCTTCCCTTGGTAACGGATAACAATGCCCTCAACACTCTTCTTAAGACGTCATGCCTTGTATGCCTTATCAACACAAAGCCTCCCTCTTGATCATGTGAATTTCCTGACTACACATCCTGTATTACCCTAATCAATACCTATACATGGTCATTGACTCGCATGTAATCCCTAATTTCTCAGTTTTGTTTATGCTATGCTCTGCATGCTCTACCCAATCAATAATTACAAAGCCCTTTTAGAATTCATATGTCTCTATTATGTGTGGTGGCATGCGCCACGTCTCATGTAACTGTTGACTTACCAGTCATTCCATGCGAATTCCTTTCAAATTACATGCTGTGTTAATCACACCCCCAGAAGCCCTCTTGGCTCATTCATTATCGAGCAAACATTTCTCCTCTTGTTTATGCCGTCTATTTCAGCCCATAAGCCATTCAAATATTAACACTCACCCTTTGTGAATATTTTAAAGGAATAAGTCCATAGCGCGGGACCGTTCACCAAATCCCTTTTGTGCCCTTATGTATACGCCTTGAGTCGATCGTTGCACCATGATCAATTTCTCCCCTTTCAAGATTTTGCTTCTCTATGCATTAATATTCATCAAAGGAACTCGCCCACACAGCACAAATGCCGCTGCCACAAACATGGTGTATTACATTTCTCACCAGGATTTCCAATCTCGCCTCAGGCTGCTAAATTCTCACCAAATTATTCTCCTTACCTTAGTCTTAAATTTGTTCTGTACGACAGAAATAGAAAAAAAAAAATAAAATAGTATTGTTTCCCTTTTTGTGTTTCGGATATTCATATGTTCTTCATGGCCCCATCTTCTCATAGGTCGTATCATTAGGTGCGACTGGCGTCTCTTATTCCTTGCCTTGATCTCCCATATACTATATTTTCATGGCATTTCTTAGATCTATTTTATCTACCACTCTGTAATTATTCGAAGATTGAGATTCCCTCCCTTCCCCCCCCCCCCCTTCCCACCAAAAACTCATTATGTTTTAGGTCTGTTTAAAATAGAGAAATGTATCCCTTAAACCAAAAACATCAATCGTTAGTACCTGTATTGTTCACGCATTTTTCTCTCTAATACCTACTCATAGATATAAGCGCCTACATTCACACAACAGCACAATAAAGACAGTGCCGTGGGATATATATAAAGGCACACGCACCATAACAAACCACACCAATATTCATTTCTAGTTTTTATTCAAGTCACCATTGTGGAGCCTAAATACCTCCTGTATATAAAATCAATGGTGAATGAGTACAAACAATACCCTTTTCTAACATTGATGCCACTCCTTTACTCGATATCCCTATTTTATTTACACAGCTACAGCCGCCTTCCTGTCTACTCTGTGGTTCTCATTGATTAAATCTGCCCACTCCGTTATATTGCTACCGTTATGCCAATCAGGTAGCCGGCGCTCCACTCTGATCTCTCTGCCAACCGATGCCACAAGCTGCACTCAGATACTGTGTCAAGGCCCGCCGCTAATCCCCCCTGCCCGCGCTCCCGTTATTTGTACCCCATTAACTTTTTCACCCCTATTACTTTTCAAGACACCTGAATTTCAAATACCCTCTTTTGTCTTCTAGTCATCTCCCTTTATTTTCTTCTTTCATATTTTAGTATTTATCCCATAGATATTTATTTTTTATATTTTCCCTCGACTCTATTTATCTGTCAGCTATTTTGTTACTAAATCCACCCCGCTCTGTATCTTATACCACTCAGTTCCTTCAAGCAAAGGGTGATTCAACATATATATCAGTTCCGCTTCCCTGTTATTAGCAAATTCGGAAAGAGATAATTTAATTCCCAAATTCATATCTATGTCGCTCATCCCATCCCCGATTAGTTCTGTATTAGTCTCCATCTTGTTTCATTAGAGACCCAAGAACAACATCCCTCTAAAAAGATGTCCTCAACAGAGAGAGAACATTGCCCCTTGTAAGTTAAATAATCCGATTTCTACTCTCTTCCTTAAACACAACCTCCAATGCAACTCCCCTATTGCCAAGCAGGCCCGCGCGCTCCGCCTGTCTTGACTCACAGCATCTGCGCTCCACTCTCTGACTGCATGCATCTGCATATCCTTCTTCCCTGCGCCCAAGAGCGCTCCGCGCTTCTCCTACTACCAACATCTGCGCGCCGCTCCTCTGCCTCCCGCAGCTGTAGCACCTGCTGCGCTTAAGGGTCTGATCCACTGACGCGTATAGTACTCATTTTCCACTTTACACGGCGTGCAGTGGGCCCTCTGCTACTCAATTCTCCTTTACTTTCCCCTATCTTTCTCTCCCCCTTTCTTTAACCTTGTTCACTCCCCCCCCGTGGCTCCCTGTGGTCTGGATCCCCTGTTCAACCGTCTCATTTTCCCCATTGGCTGAGTTAAGTTTGTGTACAATGCGTCATATTATGCTATCTTGTCTTATTCTACCTACTAGCCCACATCCCACAACCTAATTACTGGTGTTTGTTTATAATCAAATACCCCCAGTATCTGTCCAGTAATTTACTTTCTACCCTCACTTTAGATATTATATATTAATTTAAAAATTACCCCATAATTTGTACACTGTCCTATTTTCATGTACCCCCCTGTCTTCATAGATGACACGAAGCAGTGCTCTGTAACATGTTCCCATTCCTCTAAGTTATCTAGGATAATAAAAAAATTAAAGAATAGCCAGCATTCACTGCATTCTATTTTTATTATATATTGTTATATATTGTTAGCGATTTCGCCGTTCTAACAACTAGCCATTGTCAAATGTCCCCTCCTTTATTCCGACCATTGTGACCCCTTCCCACAGGTAAAGCCTTCCTTGTCCTTTGTGATTCACTCACCTGTAGCTCCCTCTCTTTCCTCTTCTTTCTCCCCATCCTTTTCTTCAGCTCCCTCCTTTTCCTCTTCATTCTCTTGAGTATCTTCGACCTCACAGTTCTCCGGGACGCGAAAATCAGTGTCCCCCGAGGTCCCATCCTCTTTGGCGTCATCGTTAAACGCCAGCATTGGTACTAAGTCGGGTGATACAAGTCTCCCCAGGAATCCATTTTTCCGACCAATGTTAATTGGTTTGAGGTGTTGGACATGTATTGGACGTGGCAACGTCTTACCCGTGTCAACTCTCCTCAATCTTGCCGTGTACGGGCTTGGCAAGCCCGTCACCAGCAGTGGTCCGGTATACAGTGGCTGGAGCTTGGTCCCCGTACCTTTTTCCAACAGCCTATGTATTTTCAGGTACACCAGTGACCCTACCCTGTATCCGTGTGTTTTTGCTGTTTTATCGTGTCGAGCTTTCATTTTTGTTTGTGTCTCGACTAGATTGTCCTGGGCTACCTCCCCATAAAATTCCTGGGTTCTAACAATTGTTGCCAGGTGGTCTATCACCGGCTTCAGTTCCTCCTTCCACTCCACCAACACGTTCTCGTGTGGCAACTTTGCGTCCCTGCCAAATAACAGCAAATGCGGGCTGTATCCGAGGCTATACGTGTCTGCTGCGTTCATTGCGAACGTGATCGCGGGGACGAACACATCCCAGTCCCGCTGGGACCTCTGTGTAAATGACCGCAGCGCCTGGACCAGCACTCCGTTGTATCTCTCGCATAATCCTTGCGTCTGCGCCCTATAAGGGCTGGAGAAGATTTGGCGTATGCCCATAAGCTTACAGAAGCCTCTAAACGCCCTAGATGTGAATGTCGAACCGTTGTCCGAATACAAGACCGCCGGTACTCCCATCACCGATATTACTTTCTGGAAAAATTCCATTATTAACTGGGATGCCACCAGCGTGTGTGTAGGCCACGCGATCGTGAACCTGCTGTAGAAGTCGACAATGACCTGAACAAAACGATTGCCGCTAGCCGACTCCGTCATGGGTCCCACCGTGTCTATCACCAGAGACGACCAGGGCGCCGGTGCTTTATCCCTAATCTGCATCGGTAGCTTGAGAGGGTGCCTGTCAGGCTTATTTGCCAGGCACATTTTGCATGTGCCCACAAACATAGCCACGTCTCTTGATACTGTTGGCCAGTAGTACCTCGGCCCCACCGTCGCCAGCATTTTCTTGACCCCCAAGTGGGCCCCCAACGGTGTGGCGTGTACCTGCTCCAGCAGGCTCTCTACTCTCATCCGAGGTATGACCAGTTGTGCTCTCAGGCTCAACTCCTCTCTGCGCGTATAGTGAGGTATCCTATACAGGACCCCATCTGACACGAGGAAACATTCGTGCTGCAGCAGCACCCTTCGCGCCCGATCGTTGCTTTTCGGCATCTGGTCGTATTTTATGTATTGTAGCATATCGAAGCAGAACTCGTCCGTTGTCTGAGCCTTCAGGAACTTCTCCTTCGTTCCAAGTGCCGCATAATACCCCTCAATCTTCTGCTCGAATGCTATGTCTGGTGATGTTATCCCCGGACCCCTGACTCCCTTCCTCCTTCGCTCCTTTCTAAATTGTCCTTTCTTACCCAGTACACTCACCTTTTGTCCCGATTTTCGCGGCCCGACCCGTTCTTCTCCTAGTGCCGTTTCGCCCTCGGTGTCCTTCTCTCTTTCCTTTACTCCTATCCTGCCGGGCTTCGCTTTCAGGACCTTCGTGGTCGTTACTGGTTTCTTTCTTACCTGCCTCCCCACCCGGCCTTTTGCCGGGGTAGGTCCCCGTCCGTCTTTGTCCTCATTTGTCGTCCTACCGGTTGGCAGTGTTTGGCCATTTTGACCTCCTTTCGCTGCTGCCTTTCCTTTCGCTTGTTTCTCCTCCAGCAGTTGCTGCATCTTTGGCGTTGGTTTTCTTTCCCTTACGGGTCTGTCCGTTTGCATCGCCATTACCGGCTTGGGGCTGCCACTGTCCTCGGCTTCTCCCGTGCCGCCATCACGTCGGACATTCCTTCGCTTTCCTCCCTTCAAGATGGATGGTCTCCTATATTTTCGTATTGGCGCTATCCCCATAGCGCTTTGTGAATCGAAGTACCTCAGTGTCTGTGTTTCCGTGAACCGTACCTTCTTTTTCATCAAGCCCTTTGGTGTGTACTCTGGCGTCTCCACACCCCCGTAGTCTCTCCTACTAAGCGCATCGGGCACGATGTTCATCCGTCCTTTCACGTGACGGATCTCGAAATCAAACGAGCCGAACCAGTCTAGCCATCTCGCCATTCGACCCGTAAGATCCTGTTTCGAGTTTATGGCCAATAGGGCCGCGTGATCCGTGTAGACTACAAATCTACTTCCCATCACGTAGTGTCTAAATTTATCTATCCCAAACCTGACTGCTAATAACTCCCTCTCCGTCGCACTGTACGACGTCTCCGCTGCGTTCATGGTTCTCCCTGCAAATGCCACCGGCCTGTGAAACCCGTCCACGCTCTCCTGCGTTATGCAGGCCCCCAAGCCGACACGACTTGCGTCTGTCCAAATGGTGAACGGCCTGCTATAGTCTGGGTACCTTAACACTGCCTCCTCGCACAGCGCGTTTCTCATTATCCCAAACGCTTCTTCCTGTTCTGTTGTCCATATCAGTGTGGCTTTGGTGCCACCCTTCGAGCCCTTCGTCGCCTCATACAATGGTCTCATCCTACTGGAGAAGTTAGGTATGAATGACCGGTAGTAGTTTGCGAGCCCGTTAAACGCCCTCAACTCCTTCACGTTTTTGGGTCTTGGGTACGTCCTAATGGCTTCCACTTTGGAAGGGTCCGGCTGCAGTCCCCGCCGAGTTACGACAAAACCCAGAAAACCGATCACCTCGAATCCGAACGCGCACTTCTCCGCTTTGAACTTTAGGTTTACTCCCCTAAACGCCTCCATCACGAGCCCTACATCTCTTAGATGTGAGCTCCAATCCGGAGATGCAATTATCACATCATCGCAATAAACCAAGGCGTTCCTTACCTTTCTCAGTACTCCCTCTATCACTGCATGAAAAGCCTTCGGCGCGGTCTTCAAGCCCATCGGTATTGACCTATATTGGTACACTCCGAATGGACTCGTGAACGCCGTGAGGTGTCTATCTTCCTTCCTCACTGGCACCTGCAAAAATCCGCAGAAACAATCGCACTTGGCGAAATACTTACCCTGTAAGTTGCCTACTGCCTCCAATGTTTCGTCCGCGCTCGGAAAAGGCCTCGATTGATCCCGGATTTGTTTATTCAGGTGCCTATAGTCGATAACGAGGCGCCACGAAGCCCTGCGTGTCGCCGATCCCGGCTTCTCGACCAAGAAACACGGACTTGAAAACTCTGTTTCCCCCGTCGCGCGTTCGATCACGCCCAAACGCATCTGTTCGTCTAATATTTCCTTCATAGCCCTCATCATGTGGGGATTCATGCGATAGGGGCCCTTGTTTATAGGAACGTAGTCTTCTTTCAAATCGATGCGATGGCTGTATATCTCGGTCAGCACTATTGGATTGTCTTTGGTCGCGAAATTGTCGCTATATCCACCCAATAGTTCCATCATTTCCTTCTTCTGAACACCTGTCAGAGTTGTACCCAGCTCGTGCTCCCATTGCTTCCCCCCCTTTGACCCCCCTTCCCCTGGCCCCCCCTCCGTCGTCCCTTTCACCGGTTTTTCCAAGAACGTTTCCTGGTCTTTGAGTGTGTATGCCGCCATCACAAATCCCTTTCTCATAACAATGGGTTCATTACCTTGATTACATACAGTGACAGAAATCTTGTTATCAGCCCCCACAATTTTCGCAAGGCCATCTTTCACCTTCAACGTAGTGGGACCAGCCCTTATGATGTCCCTCATTTCCCCCATTGTGCCCCCCATATCCCAGTTACTGGAAATTATGGCCATGCATGTGTACTCACATCTGGGTGGTATTACTCTATTTCCCTCAGACCTGACAGTGTATACCGCCCCTATCTTCATCCCATAGCTCAGCCGAGCGTTGGTTGCCTTCAAAAAATCCACACCAAGCACACATGGCAATGCCAATTTACTCAACACAACAAACCATGCTATCAATACAGCTTCCCCACATCTCATCCTCAATTGTACTCTGTCTCTCACCTTATGTCCCCTTCCATCTGCTGTGTAAACATACATTCTCACCCCCCCTTCATCCAACACCACCCCCTCTTCTTTCCTAAGCTGCTTTAAGAATTTCCCTGATACGCATGTGATAGATGCCCCCGTGTCGACCAGTATTTCTTTCTCCAACTCCCCAAATTGCGTGGTAAGTTTGCTGTTTACCAGTTTCAGTACTATCTCTCTCTCTTTCCCCCCCTGTACAATCTTCAAACAAATGTTCTCCTGTCCCCCGCTCCCGCTGGTACGTACACTTTCGTTCCTCTGATTATTATGCGAATTTGAATTTTCACCTCCCCCCCCCCTTATAAATGAGTAACACCCTCTGCTTGAGCGTGTCGGCCCTGCCTTCCCCCGCAGCTGGCGCATCTCCTGCGCTCGCTACTGGCAATAGGTCATTTGCAGACACCCCCCTCTCTACCTTTTCAGACTTGATTGTGTTACTTTCCCCTTTCACTTTTAGTTCTTTACCACTTAATTTCCCCCCTTCTGGAATTACCTTTTGGGCAACACTTGCGCACGCACTGACACGAGTACCTTCATTACATGCACATGCTTTACAATTAATACAATCGCATGCACTACTACATTTACAATCGACACATTTACAGTCAACACACTTCCCCACACTAGGACTAACTGGCAAATTACGACATACACAGTGAGCACAGGCAACTGCCCTATTAATTTTGTCACTTAGCTTTTTGCTGTCTCCACTCCTTGGACCGTTCATTCTCGGTTTCCCCGTGTGTTGTGACGCCGAGGCAAGGGCCACTTCTCTCCTCGACGCCTCTATTGAAAACCCGCACTATGGCCGACACTGGATTGGTTGGTGTCTTTTCTGCCATCATCTGGTCGGCCTTCCCTGTTGTGGGTCCCTCTACCTCCGATCGAACCGGTCATGGTTCGCCCTCTGTAGCTACCCCCTCGCTGCATTCCTCCTCTTGGGGCTGGTGCGCCCCCCCTTGCTCCTCCATATGATCGACCCCTCCCAGCTGCTGGGCCGCTCCTGTCATCTCTCCAATACCGCATGTTCCCTCTGCGTACATCTGCTACCGGGGCCCCTCTCCAGTTCCTCACACCAGCCGCATAGCTGTTGCTATAATTGCCACTGTAATTGTTGGCATAATTGCCGTAGCCCCTAGTGTTAGCACTGTCTTCTTGTCTCCATGCAGGTCTTTCAGCTGGCCTATTGTTATCATTTCTCCATCCCTGCATTCTATTGTCTCTTGGCGGGTACTGTCTGTCGTTCTGCAGGCTATGTACACGTTCTTCCTCCTCCTCATCTACCTGTTCCCTCACCTGAAATCCGCCCAAAGTCAGGGCAGCGATCATCTCCTTCTGGTTCGGGCGGAATCTGTCCAGTACCTTAGCCTGTTGCTCATCCAATATCTGATGCTTAATGGCCGCCCGCCTTGCTTCCTCACATGTCTTTGGTGTTTCAGCCAACACCCTTTCTACCAAACTGTCCTTCAGCCCTGCTATAAAGGCCTTCAGTTTCTCTCCTTCAGTCAACGACGATTTTGCTAGTAACACAAGCATAGAGTCAGCATATTCTTCCACTTTTTCCCCTTCTCTCTGTCTCCTGCGAGAGTAGTCATCTTTCACTTCCGAGAAAGGCAGTTCTTTAAACTTCTCCAAGAATTTCTTTTTCGCTTCATCATAGCTGCTGAGAGATTTGCCCCCTGCCGTCACCTGATGGTAGTATGATTTAGCGGACCCTTCAAGTCTCCCCACTAATCCCTGGAGAAAAAATTCTCTGGGAACTCCAAGACATTTCGCGTAATCTTCATACTCCCTGAAGAAATCTTCACAGCTGCGCATGGCGGTGGCATGCTTGAAGTTTTCAGGTCCTTTTACGAAGTACTTCATTGCTGAGTAATTAACAGGTGCTGCTGCCGGTGCTGCCATATCTTTAGGTTTTATGTAAGACGGTGTTGACCTGCCGCTATCCGTGGTGAGACTGCTTGTTCTTGTGGGACTGCTTGTTCTGACTGGCCGTACTGGCGTCTTTTCTCCTCCTCCTACTCCCATGAGCAGCTCCTCCTTTGTTGGCGCACTTGCCTGCCGCACCTTTTCTCTCGCTCGCTCCTCCCTCAAGTCCGCCACTTGACTTTCTAGTGCGCACAATGTTTCCCTATATCTTTCCCTTGCTGCATTAAAAGATATTTCACGCAGATCAGTATTAGTATTCAATTGATCAATTCGCGATCTCATGTTACCAATTGCTGTTTCATAGCCACCCTGTTCCCTATGCCAAGTAGCACATTGCGCTTCCTGATTCTCAATGCACCTTTTTATCTCATCTTGGAGTGATTTCACTTTCATATCCTGCACTTCCCTTTCCTCCTGCCGTTTCATGGCTCTCAGATCCGCGCCTGGATATACATCTTCTCCTCCTGCTTGATCCGCCCTTCTGAGGAGATCATTATCACATTTCTCTCGTGTTTGCTCCGCCTTTCTGATGAGATCATTATCACAGGTATCCCGCACCATGTTTTCATACTCCCTACGTGCCTGACGGGCCTCTCTCTCTCTTCTTATCTCCTCCGCTCTCTCCTTTGTTTCTCTGATAATTTGCGCGGTGTTCGCTCTACACTGTCTGTCATTGTAAGTTCTTATCAGTTTTTCATTATGCTCACGTTCCCTTTGTTCTAATCTGCTCTCTTCCAATGCAGCAGCAGTTTGAGCATCCACCTCTTCCTCACAATCACTCAAAGATACTTTACATGTTACATCATTATAAGTGGGCGGTTTATCTGCTGGCTCCATTTTGTAAGCACCTGCTCTAGCTTGTGTGCTTCGTGTAAGCGATCCCCTAAGCGTACCAAGAGTTTTTGATAGTTTCTTCAGCACACCATTAAATTCATTAAAACCGTCATCCACCCTTTTGCGGTGTATACGAGACAATTCTAAATACCTTGCAATGCGTCCCGTTCCGTTTCCCGCTTCATTCAGTGCAGATGGCGGAGGGGCTGCTGCCGCTGCTGCTTCTACTCCTCCCGGTATGCTCTCGTCGCTCACACTTGTGTCTATATCGTCACCGACCACCGGCTCAATTAACTTTCCCTGAGACATCTGAAAATGCCCTCAAATGTCAACCCCGGATATTCTCCACCAGATGTTATGCCTCGTCTTGGCTCTCTTTAAGTCGTGATGTCGTCTCGCCTTATTACTTATATATTATGGCCTTTCCAGGTACTTCAGATCAGGTTGACATGTAGGCTCAGAGCCCTTAAGTTAATACTACCAGTACTTGTCAGTGAGTAAACACAAAGATGTAGTTGCGGTGCCAGCCAGTGTAGTTCTATTTTATTATGGTTTCAATCCTTCATTTATATCCATCATTCAGTATTTCACAACATATTGCAATTCTTCATATAAATCATGACACACCTTAAAATATCCCTGAATCTAAGCATGTAAACCCCACATGCTACAAACCCATCCCACATCATTGACATGTTCCCGCCCCAAGTGCCCCGCCCCCTTTTCCATGAGCTGGCGCTCATGTGCTGCCACGACGGGAATCACCAGCATCACAAATAAAACCATTTGAATACAAAATACAACCACTCTCAGTACGCTACAGTAGTTCCTCCGCCCCTCATCAGGTACCGCTGCGGTCGCTGTACAAATGTCGTCTGCTCCCACTATACAGTGGCGTCACCACACACCTGCTACCAGAACTACAAGCGTCTCTACATGTTAATGCTACATGTTCACGTCACGTGACTAAATGACATGCTACAAATAGTTCCATACGGCCGCGGCGGTCTTTGTTATGGCATATCCCTACGCTGACAGGTGCATCTTTGCCTTATAATGTTATTTTGAATCAATTTTAACTCAAACATCAAACAAAGGCATTAAAAATACAACAGAAATTATCTAAATTTCCCCAAATCTGGTACGAAGTCTCGCTAAATATTGCAAATTCCCGCTCAATGAGTATAAACCGAGGCAGGAGTGCATATCTAAGTATGGACTATTTGTGAGCGCGCGCAGTGATATTGAGTAAGTGAAGCGGTAATGGAGGAGTGAGAGAGGAGGGAGAGAGAGAGTAGCGGAATCAAATAGTGAACTTACAACCTGTATTTCTCCCTACACCCTGCACCATCGGTGTTCATAGCACACATAGCCAACATGGACACCGCAATATTTAGGATTTTTACCTTATTAGGACTAGCAGTAGCCAGTATAGGTGAGTACACATTAAAATCTCCCCCTTATTCGCCTCCGACCCTTCATTTGAAAATGGCGGCCTAGCGCCGGGGACTCGGCGAGCGTCTGTCAAAACGCCAGCTTAGTGTTTCTGTGATTTCTCCGATCGTGTGATGATTTTATGGTGTTTGTTGACAGCATATGGTAGCTGTGGGTGTGCAGGGTACGTCTGGACGTGTATGACGTACTGACGTCTGTTTTATTGACGTTAGACGTCTCATTATGACGTTGGGGTGTTGATTTATTTATGTGGTAAGTAGGCAAGGAGGAGGGGAAGATTGCCGCGCGGCAAGACCAACGCGGCAAAATTATGCCGCGCGGCGAAAATGGCTAGAATTTGTTTACAAATGTATTGAATTGGTGGCCTAGAGTCGATAATTATGTTAGGATTTGGTGGAGGGAAGGGTTGGGGGGCGGGGGAGAGGCGGGGGTGCAGATGACAGTTGGAATAGTGCCTCCATCCATTGTTTATGTCAATTATGCTTGCACCCCCTCCCCCCTGCCTCCCACTCGCCAACCCTGATACCCCATAATCTAGTTTACCGCCTCTATTATTTATGTATACCCTGCAGTATGTGGGTACTGGAGGAGACGCAGGGATTACCATGGATTAACCAGTAATAATTCCCCCTCCATCACTATCATCCATGCCTCAACATTCCCTCCTACAGATACAGCCACTGGCACTGACCAACGCTGTCATGTTAAAAATCGTCTTTCTTTTCCCTGCTTTTAGACTAAATAAATATGACTCAATTGTGGACAGTTCCAATGAGATCTATCAATATTTGATGAGATCTCATTCATTTTGTCATGATTTGGAAGCTTTTGGTTCTGTGGCCATGTTCTCTGCTGGTGGAATAATGAGTCATGAAGGGAAATGTGTCGCCTGAAGACCAACTTAGACATTCTGTCTGTCATTTGTCAGATGCCCTTTCTCACGTTCTCCTCTATTTAGGTTTAATTATACGTACTGCTCAACTTGAAGCCTTCCATGTTATCCTGCCCTTTGCCATTATTTGCTTTATTTCGATATAGAAAGTAAAATATATTGCAACTAATAAATATTTGATCAAATCTTGCTTCGCTCTTTCTGTATTATAATTATATTCTGCCCGGATATTCTGTCAGATCTCTCTTCTCTCCCTTCCAAATCAATTGAACATTACATTTATGATTTTCTCTCCCTCCCATGTCTCTCATTGTGTGAAGCAACGGTTTTCTGTATTACAGAATATGTGTGTCCTCAGGCCTGTAGTCTAGACTTGAGTCGTTCGGCTGTCACTAATCTCAATGTATAAACATGCAGCGCTTTCCTCTTGATTTTGGACATTCTCTCCTCCTCTTTTCTGTCCCCCTTTCTCATATTTCCTCTTTTCCAAGGAGACAGACATAGGAGAGAGACAGACAGGAAAGGAAGAGAGAGAGGGAGAGAGAGAGGTTGAAAGAGAGGGGGGAGAGAGAGAGAGAGAGAGAGAGAGAGAGAGAGAGGGAGAGAGAGAGGTTGAATGAGAGAGAGGGAGAGAGAGGGAGAGAGAGGGAGAGAGGGGAGAGAGAGAGAGAGAGGGAGAGGGAGAGAGAGAGAGGGAGAGAGAGAGAGAGAGAGAGAGAGGGAGAGAGAGAAAATCACAGTCAGACAGACATGTAAAGGAGAGTTTCTACAACAATTCTGCTTTTGTCAACATTCTAGTGATTTTCTCATCTTTAATTTAAACCGATTTCTCCCCAAAGCTTAACTAAGAGCAGGAGAATCAGTTTTTTCCATAATTTTGCTTTTGTCACCATTTTAGTGATTTACAAAACGTCATCAAAAAGTCATCCTTCACAGGGATAAAGTGTCTCCTAATGTGCAATATTTAGTCTTTCTCTCTCTCAGACTCAGTCCATCACTTCTCAGACTCCTCCTCCTGCTCCTCCACCTCCTCCTCCTCCCCTCCAACTCCTCCTGCTCCTCCTCCCCCCCTCCACCTCCTCCTCCTCCCCTCCCCCTCCTCCTCCTGCTCCTCCTCATCCTTATCCTTCTGCTGCTGCTCCACCTCCCCTTCCTCCTCCTCCTCCTCTTCCTCCTCCTGCTCCTCCTCCTCCTCCCCTTCCTCCTCCTCCTGCTCTTCCTCCTCCTCCTCCTGCTCCTCCTGCTCTTCCTCTTCCTCCCCCCTCCTCCTCCTCCTCCTCTTCCTCCTCCTCCTCTTCCTCCCCCCTCCTCCACCTCCCCCCTCCTCCTCCTCCTCTTCCTCCTCCTCTTCCTCCCTCCTCCTCCTCCCCCTTCCTCCCCCTCCCCCCTCCTCCACCTCCCCTTCCTCCTCCTCCTCCTCCTCCTCCTCCTCTTCCTCCCCCCTCCTCCCCCCTCCTCCCCCCTCCTCCACCTCCCCTTCCTCCTCCTCCCCCCTCCTCCACCTCCTCGTCCTCCTCCTCCTCCTCTTCCTCCCCCCTCCTCCCCCCTCCTCCACCTCCCCTCCTCCTCCTCCTCCTCCTCCTCCTCCTCCTCCACCTCCTCCTCTTCATCATCATCATCTTTCTGCTCCTCTTCCCCCTTCCAATCCCTGTAATAGATGATTTACATATAGGGAGATGTTGAGGCTGGCCATAGGCCTATACAGTCTCATATAATACTTGCATGTACAAGTGTTGTACATATTTATATTTATGCTTCTTCAAGACGTTTAATATATTTCAACATGTACCTAAGTTTTTCCTCTGCAGTTCAGACAGTCAATTTCGCTGGGTGGCCAGACTTAAAATCTTTAAAAAATTGTGAGTTTGGAAAAAAATATGTTCGGCTCCCAGCCTGGGAAAGTGCCTTAAAACAGGGTAACAAATTGAGTCATTGGTGGTAATCTTATTTTAAAAAATTACTGACTTAATTCCCTGCCATTTTCCACACTAGGCTCACAGTGTGTGGAGATGATTTAACTAAGGCTGGCTGGTGCAGCCATGATTGTAGCCATGATTGTAGCCGTGTAGAGCATGATTAGCTCCTGACGCATTATATAACTATAGATTGGCTACACATAATAGAGCTATATATTATGTAGAGTTAATTATTGACAGGAGGTGTGAGGAGGTCTATAGGTAGTGTGTGATATTAATGTGGTGGTATGTGGAGGTGGAGGCGGTTTAGACAGAATGGGGGGAGGAGGGAGAGACAGAAGGGGGGGATTGAGGGGAGGAGAGTGGGGAGATGGACAGACTTTGAGGAGAGTGGGGAGAGCGACAGGGGGAGGAGAGTGGGGAGAGAGACAGGGGCTAAGGGGAGTGGGGAGAGAGACAGGGGCTGAGGGGGAGGGGAGTGGGGAGAGAGACAGGAGGAGAGGAGTGGGGGTAGGAGAGAAGAGTTGGAGGTGGTGGTGGGTGTGGGAGAGATTGAAGGAGAGACAGGCGGGAGGAAAGGGAGACAGGAGAGGTGGACAGGGATAGAGAGTGAAGGGAGAGACGGGCGGGGGCGGAGAATGAACGAGGGAAGACATGAAAGAGAGAGTGAGAGAGTAACTAGTCATGGGTTGTATAAGGGAATTAGTGTTGTATATGTGTATAAGCATGTAAGAACATACGTAATCCAGTAGTTACATATATGGGTTAATTGAGGCCGGATTATCCCCAGGGAGAGGGGATTAGTGAGGGGGTGGGGGGATAGTGTGTAAAAATGTAGAACTTGTTATAGCCGTGCGAACCCGATACAACATTGGAGTAGTATGTACACAACCAGGCATTCATGACATTATTTAGTAACGATTTGATAGTGTTGTTAGGCAGTGTCATGTGTTAAAGGGGATTGAGAGTGAGAGTGAGATTTTAGATTTAGATTGTTTAATCGTTTTATTCGGGTATTAACATTATGACATAATGTATCACATAATGACATTATTGTCAGTCAACCCTGATCAATCAAAACAATTCGCATTTAATTACTGAATCATATCAGAGGAGGAGGAGAACAGAGAGGGAAAGAGAGAGAAAGAGAGGGAGAAGGGGAACAGAGAGAGGGGGAAAGGCAGGGCTCTAAAAAAACCTATCTTTACTTGCCCGGGGCAACCAAGAAATGTCTCTGTGCAAGTAAAATTAAATTTTAGAGCACCTATTTCAAACCCCTGTTGTGATGTCTAATTACAATGAAACAAGACACATACAGATCAGTGTGATTTCATTTATAATTCTGCAAATAGATTTGGGCAAGTGAAAAATGATGTTGGGCAAGTAAATCTTGGCTGCCACTTGCCCAATGAAGTTGGTAGGTTTTTTTTAGCCCTGGAGAAGAGAGAAAATACAGAGAAAAGAGAGAAATAGGCGTGAGGGAGAGTAGAGAGAGAGAGAGATTATAAGTAGGATGAGGACGGAGAGAGAGAGGGTAGAGATAAGCTATTACATGTATGTATGAACTAGAGTGATAGTATATTATATGTACCATAGCATGTCAGGCTGGTTACATGCTCCTGTATGGGTGTTAACATGTCAATATGTTCACACACTCCCTCCCACACTTCTGTCACTTATAATAACCCTATGTAGGTCAGGTGTGGGGTAATGGGGTCAAGGTCAGGTCATGGAGTAGCCAACCCCTTATGGCCAATATTGTCATGTATGTGCATTTAGCCTTATAGGCTGGCTGGTGAGTGAGGGGTGGAGGAGAGACAGCGGAGAGAGGGAGTAGAGCAGATGGAGGGAGAGAGCAGAGAGAGAGAGGATGGGATAGAGGGGAAAGAATGGAGAGAGTAGAGAGAAAGGAGAGGGAGGAAGGGATAGAGGGGAAAGAATGGAGAGGGAGAAACTGATATGAGAGAAAGTATAAAGAGATGAAACTGAAGAGGATGAAATGGAAAACCCAGTCTAGGCCCTAAGTTGAGATAGTCCCTTCAAACGAAGGGAAAGCCTCTCGCCTCAAACCGCAAAGTGCCATTATATTTCCATTAAGACTGCAAAATGTAATTATATTCCCATTTGATGGGAATATAATTACATTAATGGCATTAAAACGCCCAGTTCTAGGCAGTATGGAAACCGATTAGCGAAGTAGGCTGACATACCATTCTTATCTGACCCGAGGGTTTGGATCTAGAGTGAAATCAGCTAATGCTATACAGAATTATACAATAAAGAATTCTTACATGAAAACCGGTCCCTCGTACATTAACCAGCCTTTATTTAAGGACCGATAGTACTATCAGCAAGTCGGATAGAATAGTTCTGTATTAAGTCTTCCCCCCTCGACTTAATACTAAATATTTAGAGACAGATAGGCTGGCTATCTCTCCTATACGGTAGGGGCTGGTGTGTGGGCTGTGTATACAGCTACTGCAGCAGGAGCCCGCTCCTCTTCTACTCTTTTACACTTTTTGTGTCCTTTCTCCTTATCATGGCTTATCTCTGTTGTGAATTCTGCATAATATAAACATGTGGTTCCCTGCTCTCCTGTGTCACAGTGTGCTTATGTTAGCTTTGATATATCATGTGCTCTCTTGCTTTATTTTTCTTTTCCTCCTTCTCTCGCTCTCTATTTTTCTCCTTCCTTTCCTCATTCTCCCCCCTCCCCCTCCCCACTCTTCTCCGTCTGTCTGTATCCCTCCCTCTCTCCTCTCTCTCTCCCCCTCCCCTCCCTCTGTGTCTCTCTCTCTCCCCTCTCCCTCTCCCTCTCTCCCCCCTCCCTCTCCCCCTCTCTCCCCCTCCCCTCCCTCTCTGTCTCTCTCTCCCCTCCCTCTCTGTCTCTCTCCCTCTCTTTCTCCCCTCTCTCTCATTCTCCGACATATTAAAGGGGACTTCCGCAGACTCAAATTTCAGGAATTTGAGCTGGCGATATTTACACACACACACACACACACACACACACACACACACACACAATGCCATTATTGAATATTCTGTGGTTAACCATTTCCTCCCCCGGCCACCACCACAATGTTCTATTGATGTACAGGAGGACTACATGGAGTTACAGTCACAAGTCCGACATGATATAAAGGATGATTTCACATATATTCCTCTAACTCCCAAGCCCTGAAACGTTCAAAACAGTGAGATGTTTAGTTTAAATTACTAATACAATTCACTGAATTCAGTGGTTAACCATATTCTCCCCCATTATAGCGATGTTTGGTGTGAGTCCATGTTGCGTATATTCCCCCTTCCCCCCTCCCCCCTCCCCCCTCCGCCACTACCAATTGTATACACATGGGACTACAATAACACACACTTAGTCTTACATAAGTAAGCACAATACACGGCATTAGTTCCCATTATTCCACCCTTAACTACTCTCTCCCTCTCCCTTAACCACAACTTCCACTCTCGTTGCCTTAACCTTCTTCTGCACATGATGTTTCACCAGGCTGTTTAGTTCAGCTAATATACTACTCTTCCACTAACTCCTGGGGTAGTATACTACCATCTTTTGCTGAGAGGAAACTCGCTAACGGTTGCTATACTCTAGTCCAGCATTAGCATTAGGATTTGTTTGGTTTAAATACATTTTAGTTTCACTTAGTTGTCGACAGCGATATTCTCACAAGATGCAAGTTTAAAGAAAGGTAGTCCCAGTTTATAGTGCGAGTGCATTGTTAGTGCGAGTGCGTTGTTTTGATCTCACTATGGACTATAGACGTTGTCTTGTCTCTTATCTGAGACTTGTTATCTGCACCTTATCTCCAGTGAGTCTTGTGTGGGATTCCCTGCTGTAATGGACACATTCCATGTTTACTGTTTCACCCATGGACCGTTATATTCAAACCATCCTCAAACATTCATGCAGCTATATTCAAACCATTTATCACATTTTTTATTTTGAAAAATAAAAGATGTTATAATAATATTAGTTATTAATAATAATCTGGTGTCAGATAATATCAGGCCTGGGCATTATTTAAATAATTCGTTATTATCACAGCTTTCCTTAGAATTGATTACATTAGCATTGATGGCTGTACTTGGCAGTGGGCCAATAGATCAGAAATTGACAACCAATCTCGAAATGAAATACAGAATACATTAAATTTCAATTCAATTCAATACCAATGCTGGATAGAAATTCACTCATTAACTTGACATATTTTATTAACATTGCTGTGTGAGATACTGTGATGTCCAGTGTAATAACTTTTAATATTTAAATGTAGGTAACAATTACCTACATTTCCCTCTTAATAAACTAAATCACAGAATACTGCACCATACAGTGTATGGTGCAGGGAGGAATTATAATAAATCCCATATACTTTATTTGTTAAATTGTTCCATAATTTGATAAGAAGGAGATGTGGAATTTAATCCAGGTCTTCCATGAACAACATACCGAGCACCGATTAAAAGTTTAAAATATCTACGTGACTAGTTATTATACAAGTTTAGTCATTAGTCAGGGTTAGATTTCACGAGTATATGAAAAAGTCCCAATTTGCTATAATTCCATATTTATACTTTATTACTAATTACTTAGTAGTTAGACTTTATAAGAACTACTCAGCGTCTTTGATCAAACTTGTTATCCACCGACCCTGGTACTGGTAGATGTAAGATGAGACATTTATAAGATATTTAGTTGAAGCAGGAGGAGGAGGGAAGAGGCTGTAGGCTTCTCCCTCTCTATTGAACTCCATCCAGGCTGCTATATTTAGACTGAAATTAAAGAGAACTCTCCTGTACCGGGGGACAAAAAGGGAGGTTACCTTAGTCATGGGAACGCAGCGCAGATTTAGATTTTAATTAAGTTATTAATACAACTTTTTATGCTAACTTTAGATTAACAGTCTGGTATCAGAGTTGAAAGACTCCCTCCAAACTGAGGGAAAGCCTCTCGCTCCAAACCGCAAAATACTATGATAATCCCATTATAGGACGACAACTCCAGGGACAGGAAAGCCATTAGCGCAGTAGGCGTCCAATCATTGATCTGTGAAGGTGTGTGCCTAGACTGATTAATTTGAAAACATGAAATTTCACTATTTTGGTGTATTTTATGAACACCACCCTGTAACATACATCTCTTCTAAGTTCTAGACTATCGCTTACAAAGGGCCTTCAAACCTTCCACTGAAACTGCGTTGTATAAAATTTCAACATGTTCTGCGTAATAATATTTACTTTTTACTGAAACAATTTACAGTAGTTGGGTAATAGAACAAAATGTAGGATGGTAGGCTTTGAAGTGTTTCTGACACTTGTATTATACACTTACAGGGATTAGTCACGGTTTCACTGATTTATTTACTCCAATTTGTATTAACTTGTCTGTTTTGTTACCGTGGTGCTTCCCCAAGTCAGACATTTCTTTTTAAATCGCAACAGAACTTGTCCACTCGTGGAGATAATTCTCTGTTTAATCAAGGAGAATATATCTTTTTCTAATGAAATGGAGAACGATGTTTTGAGAAGCAGCTGTGTCCAGAGATTTTATTTCTCTCTTAATTAATTATATATACAGTCCAGGCCCAAACTCTCAGATCATATAATAATGGTATGTCAGTGATTGGACGCCTACTTCGCTAATCGGTTTCTCGGCCTAGGACTAGGCGTTCTAATGGGATTATAGTGACATTTTGCAGTCTTAATGGAACTATAATGGCAGTTTGAGGTGAGAGGCTTTCCCTCCGTATGAAGGAACTCTCTCATCTTTGGACCTAAACTGTAGAGGCAAAATCTTCCATTTGCTATGATGAGGTAACTTTACATGGTGTCATCATTGTCTGCGGTTGCACTGTTTATTTACCGAAATGTGTATAACTTGTATCGTGTTGTGTTACCATGGTGCTTTCCCCAGTCTGAGGTAATCCAGGCAAAATAGGGAAATATATAAAATGGATAAAGTTTCAGGAAATATATTTGTGTGAAAGCGAAACCTATAGCTATTGCTATGGCGATGTTTGTATGTCAGTCATGTTCTTGAAATAGGATTTTAACCTTCCAGATAGCCAAGAAATACAAAAAATTGAATTACAATATCTGGACCAATTCGAGTTGGGAGAAGACATAACCACAATGACAGATAGCTCTTTAGTGACTTTACATAGATCTAGTAATTGCCTGAGTTAAGGAAGAGTGAATAAGGCAAGGGCATAGCGCAGTCATTACAATATTAGTGTAACAATATTACACAATCCTGTACAATATCAATAGTACTCTCTGCTTCAATACTTACTGACTCACTCAGCTCACATTACAATGTTTGCATTTGTCCGCATCTTAATACCTATCGGTATATCAAATATGAGGGAAATAATAAAACCCAGTCATTGAATGTCATCTGGGGTTCTAAGGACATTGTCATTTCATTGTGTCTTCACTTGTGTCAGTTATCAGCACATATTTGTGTGATGAGCTCAGCCCATATCTCTATATATTGATTTGTTGTTATCACATATACAAGTGTTGTGCATGTTTACATTTGAACTGAGTAATACTTTGGTCAATACAAATGTTTAATAAATAATATTCAGGGCTCAAAAAAACCTGTTTAGTTGCCCTGGGCAACTAAGAATGTCTCTGGGCAAGTAAAATTTAATGTTACTTGCCCGATTGGGCAAGTGAAAATCTCTATGGCGTCGATTTCAAACCCCTGTTATGATGTTTATACTTACAATGTAACAAGATACACACAGATCAGTGTGATTTTGTTTATAATTTTGCAAATAAATTAGGGCAAGTGAAAAATGATGTTGGGCAAGTAAATCTTGGATGGGCAAGTGAAGTTTGTAGGTTTTTTTCGAGCCCTGCTGTAATACTTTGGTCAATAGAAATGTTTAATAATATTAATTGATTCCCCCCCCCCCCCCCCCAAGCCTTTTCCACCTCTACCTAGAGTAAGCAAACTTGTTTTTTACTGCGTTATAGTAACCAACGAATATTATCTTATCCTTGAGACAAATATGGCTGATTATACAAGTACAGGCCGTGACTGGGCAGCCTACAAGGAGGCACGCCATATTGGACGGTAAGAGACGATCAATAAACAGCGAAGCAATCAATCAATTCAAAATATAGGAGGGATATGAGGTCCTGCATAGTTGTATGATGATCTCATGTCCTCCATATCTGTGTGTATTGACTGGTGCATCAATGTGTCATGTATATCACATATCTATGTGGGTCTCATCGTTAGAACATGTACAATCGCCAGCTCTACACATTCAGTAAATTCTGCCAAATTAGGCTGAAACATGGCGAATATATCTCACCATGTATATTTGGTATTGCTTTGATTCTAAAAAATATGTGTTCGGTTAAAATGAATCTTTTTAAACCCAATTTTTGTTTTAAATTTGGGTTATTTAGGAGTATTGTTGAAGCCGTTAGTACACTTACTGCGGCCGTGTCAGGTGTGGGTCCATATATCACATATTGACACATACACCACTGATAACGTTATTAACTGCGTGCAACATGAATCACGTGCCGCAAACACTTACACTCTATATCTTATATCCATCTGGGTTTCCGCTCTAGACTTGGGCAAGCCTTGGATTTATTTGGAAATGAAAAATCGGAGAAATAAAAACCATCGTGTTAGGGCAGTGGTTAGGGGTACTACATGTTATGGTCACTCCGCCCTGGACTGAGGCATCAAAGACAATCATTGACTGGGGTGCTCCAGCACTACACTCTATTTGAGACCTACTTGGAGCGGCTTGCCGTAGGGTTACCATTGGATGTTTACTCTAAGTAGGTCCCAAACAGAGTGTACATACACTCTATACTCGTCCTGTAGGCAGCGGCTTGCCATAGGGTTAACCATAGAGGCCTTTGATGTTTACTGCCTACAGGTCGCGTATGGAGTCAGAGAGAGTACATTAGGAATGCAGGGTCTCTGATAGAGTGTAGACCTGCAGGGCCATGGCTCTAAAACAGCCCTGGCGTGGGGACGAGGGCCCGTCTATTTCCGCTCCGTTACACGTATAAACGCAGTATTAGGACCGATCATGACATCTTTTTATGAGTAAAACCGATCACGCTGGACTTTTTAAAATAGATTTCTGCGTGTTTTTTCCCCATCATTCTGTCCTGCCCCGTGAGCATCTCCCATTTAGACAGCAGCTAATCACTTAGGTTATAACGTGTTGACGCCGCCGATCAACAATAATGGATTCATGTTTTTAGTTTGCGCTCCGTAAACGGTTCCATCCATTGGATGGTCTTACAGGCTGCCCACTCTAGGTCCAAACCCGCAGATCAGATCGGAATGGCATCACTATGTCAGTGATTAGACGCCTACTGCGCTAAGCGGTTTCCTGGCTTAGGACTCGGCGTTTTTATGACTATAATAAAATTCTGCGGTCTTAATGGAATTATAATGGCACTCTGTGGTCTTAATGGAATTATAATGGTACTTGGTTTGAGGCTTTCCCTTCATTTGAAGGGACTCTCTCAACTTTGGGCCTAGACTGATAAGAGAATTAAACAAACACAAAAAAAGTGAACGAACGGTTACAATATCAAAGTGAAGAGAACATAATACAACAATTTTTCAGTGTTGAGTAGTATTTGATAATGATTTTCGACACTATGCTAGTATTAACAACTATTTCATATAGTTGATAATAGCTAGGAACGCCGTGCAGAATAATACATGTACATTGTGTATTGTTTCTACACAAGAGCTTCACATGGAACAATACCGTGAAATGTAAACTATTCATGAGTTATAAACAGACCAGACTAAATGAAAACACACTGGACTTTTTAAAAATGAATTTCAGCTGCATTCTAAGCTAATTCTTTTTTAAAATTCTTTTCTATCCCATCTCAAATTAAGACCACTTAGAGCTAGCTAATCGTGTTAGTGTTTTGACACCCAAGAATGCATAGCCATTTGGTCTGGACGCCCAAACCTACTTGTGGAACACAGTTAATGTGTTAATAGCCTATTATGGCAATAAAAGGGTTCATTTAAGTTTATGTGCTCTCACCATGCTCCTGACTGATTGTCACTCCCTCTCTCTGAGTCAACGCTGGTACGCAGATAGTATTAATTGGATATATAATCCTGGATTGAACGAGATCAAGCTTAAATAAATGCAATGAAATGTAGAAGACAAATCGTGCTGTACTTGGTCGCCCTGATCATGCTGGCCTATATTACTTTAATGATCTGATTATTTCAATTTCAATTCAATTAAAACATTGTTCATTTATACCAACTCGTTGTTTATACCTTAGGCTAAGTGTGTCGTACACATGGGAGCCACACATCTGAATATAAAGCCCATTATGTTCCTTAACGACAGGGAGTAGTGGATCAGAACTAAAATTAATTTAAAATTAATTATATAAGTCCTGAAGAAGTGCCGAAACGTAGGCAAATGTTATAGTCCAGAAAAAATAATAAGTGAAAAAACATATTCCTCGACAAAGTCTTTATTTTCAACCACTCAAGAATCCACTCTAGGCCCAAACACTCAGATCAGATAAGAATGCCTTCTGAATGGTATGTCAGCCTACTTGGCTAATCGGTTTCCTGGCCTTTTAATCATGGCGTTTTAATGGGAATATAATGACATTTTGCGTTCTAATGGAATTATAATGGCGGTTTGAGGCGAGAGGCTTTCCCTTCGTTTGAAGGGACTGTCTCAACTTTGGGCCTAGACTGAATCATCCAATGCACCCTAGTTCCAAACGGTTATAGTCTGTCCGAAAAGTAGTTGACACGTGATTCCTTAGTCCCTTTAGGGGAGGGAAAAGTGGGAGAATTTTGACTTCAAACTAATTGCCCCCGAATCACCGTCTGCGACCGACCATGGCCGTTTGCGACCAACGATGGCCAAATATCCAGCTGCATTGTATTGCACTGTCTCTGTTCTATGTGAGTCAGCTGTTGTTTTGCTTAGATGGAAGGAAGAGCTGATTAAACTGGCCCTGTTTTTCCATGGTTGATCGCAATGAGTGGTTTGCTAGGAAAAGGGTTGACAGGTCCTTGTCATAAATAGATGTCAAAAATCTCCCTCTTTTCCCTGCCCTTAAAGGGACTAAGGAATCACGTGTCAACTACTTTTCGGACAGACTATAGCAGTGCCCACAACAAACATCTAGTTTCACGACATTAGTTTGCGGAGAATGTAGCCCGAGATGGACCCTCGTTTGTACTTCCTGGTGGTATCTCTGACTCGCCCGTCCCTAGAAAACATGTCCCTGCTCCTCCTATCCACAGAACTCCAGTTCTATGTCCTGTCTTCTTGGTTTCTATTTCTCAGAAATGTACAAACAATGGGTCTAATCTACATGACACACACGTGACTCCTGTATCAGTTCCATGTTCTTATCTCACATGCTTTTGATGGTGTGCGGTGTGGGTTACAGTACATAGCATTAATATAGTGGTGGCGCACGGGGGGGGGGCTTTTGTTATTTTCCACTTTAGATGATCATAGAGCAGAGGGGAGAAAGTATGGAGATAATGAAGGGACCTATGAGATTGGAGAGAGAGAGGGAGGGGAGGGGAGCATGGGCGGATCCAAGGGGGGGGTCGCCGACGTCCTGACCCCCCCTCAAAATTTTCATAAGTGCCCTTTTGAATAGCCCAAAGTGCCTTTTTTTACAACCCAAAGTGCCCTTTTTCTGTTGTAAGTGTAACAACCAAACAGTGCCTTTTTTACAACCAAAAGTGCCCCTTTTGAAGAGCCAAAAACCTTTTTTAAGAACCAAAGGTGCCTTTATTTCTTTTAGAACTGAAAGTGTCTTGTGGTAACAGCTGTAAAAGCCGTTAAAAGAACTTATAAGTGCTGTTTCCATGACTCCCTAATTTGGGTGTATGGGCCCCACACATGTTTGTTCTGACATAAGTTCCCCCTCTTATGTTTGCTTTACATTTATACATCATGTGGACAATCACTTGGGGGCAGTTGTGAGAAAATTAAAGTATGCTGCCTTACATTTGTCCTATTGTTGGCAGGCCTGCCTGCAGGAAGTACAGCCATACTCCATTGATCTGGTAACCCAATGCGACATTGGATACATGTGATTTCATCTTTTGAGGGAGATTTTGATTCAATGTCAATTAGTTAAATTTGCCTTTGAGATTATCCTCCTAATTATTTGTTTTGTATCTTTAAATACAAACAAAACTGGCTGATTATGATCAAAAAATGCTCCCAGAATACACCATTTCACTCCTCAGGTTTTACAATTTTGGGGGGCAACATGCCCCCAGACCTTACTTCACCCTTACATCACTTGCAACAGTAGCCACAACTGATTTTTAAAGATAATTCTTACAATCTTACAATTTGTATACATGGTCAACTGCCAGTGTGTGTTGTATGTTTAATGTTTCTTAGGTCCTTGCAAACTGCATCCCTAGTTTTTAAAAGTCAAAATAAATAATAGAAATAAAATGATCACTTTTCATGTGTGATTAAATACTGTATTTTGTGCTTCAAAAAGCGCCAAATGCCTCCAAATGGCACCTTAAATTTCAAAATTTCCCGGGGGAGCTTGCGCCCAGACCCCCCTAGTCAGTTAGATTTTCAGAAAATGCACATTAGGCAGGTCCACAAATTTGATAACATCTGCTAAATTAGACAAATATGAATAATTGGTATATCAAAGTAACATTTTCTGACGATCTCTTCCTTGTATGCCTTTGTGCCCCTCTGGCTGATTTTTGGGGAATGGACTGATGTGCCCTTTTTATCTTGGACCCCCCTCATTTTAGACCCTAGATCCGCCCCTGGGGAGAGAGAAAGGAGAGGGGGTGGGGAGGGGTAAAGAGAAATGAGAGGAAGGAGGGAGTGCGAGAAAGAGAGGACGAAAAGAGAAAGAGAAAGATGATGGAGAGAGGGAGGCGGTGGTGGTCGGGGGGTAACTGTAGGGCTGAGAAATGTAGGTGAAGGATAAATATAATTTACTAATATAATTAACTATGGTCAGGACATGAACTAGATGAAGAGTATATAACATAGAACACATCTTAGTAATGAGAAGAAACACATGTGCACGAACATACACGATCTATAATATATATGTGGGACAAAGAAAACTGTGTCCCACAGACAGATACACACAATGCGAATATTAGGAATTAATGGGAAACTGCTGACACAGGGAACAAGGGCTAGCCAGCATGGGGGATGAATGGAGGGAATGAGAGGAAGAGTCAGACAATGCTAGATATGATGGGACATGAATAGAGGGCTATATTGTAGCAATAATTATTATTGCACTAGATATGATGGGACATGAATAGAGGGCTATATTGTAGCAATAATTATTATTGCACTCTTACATCAGAGTTAATTCTCTAATAGCTGTGGATTAATGGATGAGGAGATAATCCCACAGGCTCATACCAATACCTCCCCTTCTCTCTAGTAATTACTACACTAGGCCAACACAAATAGAGCCTGTGTCTTGTCACCTGGAATATAAGGCCAAGCAAATTACTTCTGTTTCTTGTCACTGACCTACACAATGAAATCAAGTGTTATAGAAATTGATAGTAGTTAATTTTGAGAATACTTTTTTAAGTTTAAATTTTACAGAAGCTTTTGAAATGAGGTGGTACCGTATGAAATGATATGAAAATTAATTGGTTTAGTGTTTATTCGAGAGGGGCTATATGATATGGTATGATCATTTTACTGAAGTATGGCTCCTATATTTGTACGTCCCTCTTAGGGATGAATAAATACTATACTATTTTGATAGTAATTGAATAGCATTTATTTATATCAGTTTTATGATCTTTCATCCCTTAGTAAGCAGTGAATGAGATTTGATTAATTGAAGATGAAGAGTTCACCATTATGCTGGTGTTTGGCATCCTCCCATAGATGGCCCAAGATGCCGTTAATAACCCTTTAAAAAAACATAAAAACACGATTTCCGGCCGTGCTTTATTTCCGTCCCGCCCGTGTTGCCTGTCCTTGGTGCAGGTCACTGCTTCTTGACGCTACTCGGACGCTCACCTTGCTCCCTCCCATGACCTTGACCCAGATTCCAGTAGCGCCCTATGGAACTCTTTAATGGATGGAGGGTGAGAGGGGTGGGTGGGTCTATTGTGGGGGGCGGGGAGGGGTGGGAGGTAGCTTTGTGCTGTGAAGCCTGCTGTCACCAGGGTGACCTACATCTTGACAAAGGGTTGCCATGGTAACATGAGAGGGTAAATGGGAGCGTGATGTGTGCTCTAGAGGCTAGGGGGCGCGCTGGTGCTGGTGTGACAGGGCGGGGGGCGGGGGCGGAGGTAGAGATTAGAGTAAAAAAAAACATACTTTATTGGTTAGATTGGGAAGAAATGGGAGAGAGATGAGGGAGTTGGGGGCAGGTTAGTCAAGCAGCAAATGCCTCAGCCTGTCTCATTGAGCGCACACAGCCTGGCATTGAATGCACAGTCGAGGCTGTACGTAGTGGTGTTAATATAGTTTTTTTTATTTGTTTTTCAACATTTTGTTTATGCAAAACTTTACATACAGCCTAGGCCCATAGTTGAGAATGTCCCTTCAAACGAAGGGAAGGCCTCTCGCCTCATACCGCAAAGTGCCATTATAATTCCATTAAGACCGCAAAATGTCATTATATTCCCATTAAAACGCCGAGATTGACCTAGAGTACATAAGTCTAGGGACAGGTGTAGGAAGGGGGAGGAGACAGAGAGGGGGGGGGGGCAGACAGACAGGGAGAGGGGGAGAGAAAGAATGAGAGAGAGTGGAGGGAGAGAGACAGGGAGAGGAAGTAGAGTGTAGAGACAGACAGACAGACAAAGAGAGATACAGATAGAGAAATACAGAATTATATCATTTGTTTATTTATTTAATTTATTCACCCATTTTTCACTTATACATCTCCCACTATTGCCCAAACCCTCCCGTACCTACTCATGCTACTGCCGACACTACATGAGTATAAACATTACTACTACATCATGTAGTAAGTGTACATGATTACACACGTGACTACACATGCAGCATGTAGAGCAGCATGTGACACACATGTAGAGAGGGTAAACATGTGGCGCGTGCTGTACATTCCTCCAGCCGGCATGGGGGGGGGGGGGGGGGCCTACACGTGGGGTAGATAGCCCGGGGTACAGCCGGCCCCTGTAGTACATGGGGCACTAACATACCGCTAACATAGGGAATGTATGTCTCACTGCGCATGCCTGCTACACTGCATGCTGGGATGGGTTCAGCTCATATCTGCAATGTCACACAGGTTTAGACGCAAATATTTAGCCACATTGTATTTAATAGACTGGTGATATATGTATTGCTACTGGCAAAAGGTAAAGGTTAATAATCCGTTTAGACTTTGCCTAAGGTGGTTATAGCTCAAACCTTGTTACTTTGTAACTTGATATTGTCAATTCTGTGTCTTATTGGTAACAATAATTGTGTTAATGCATCTTTTAGGGGTTTTCCGGTTTGTATTTCTGCTTTAATTAACTTTTTTGGGTGGTGGGTGATGGGATTGGGGGCGAAATAGCTATACATTTTTTATATTTCTAATATTTTGGCCTGGGTTTGGATCTTCTTCTCTCACCGTTCACCCTCCTACGCATATTGAGTAATAATTGGTCTGCCAAACTTTCTGGAATATAACTATTGTTAGGAAATAGGCATTTTTCCATGTCCTGAAGCTGAAGTGGTTTCTAAGAAAAACGTTACCCCCCCCCCCCTGCCCCCCCCCCCCACCACACACACACACCTGGTTTTTAGCTACTGTAGTAAACCGGAAAGAGCTATTTCCCTTGGCCCCATTCATATCAATGCTCACATGTTCTCACATGGTGTATGAAGCATGTAATGCAGCTAACATGTAACTATAACATGTTACTAACATGATTCATACACACACATCCTCCTCCTACACCTCTATACACCTGCCAAGTTACCATGGCAACACGCCAGCTAACAAGATGGGGAAGTACCACAATACACTGCACACATTGTCATATATCTGGTTGTTGTGAAAGTCTCGCTAATGGAGGGCGTTAATTAGTAGGACATGATGTAACTTTAGTCCTTTAACTCCAGAATTGTCACAATGCAAAGATATTAGTTTCAAAGCATTCTAGACCCCCTAAGCTAAGAGTTGAGAGAGTCCCTCCAAACACAGAGGACACCTATTTCAGGGTCAGGAAAGCCATGATTAGCACAGTCGGCGTCCAATCACTGACACACCATTTGTATCTGGTCTGAGAGGCTGTGAGCCTAGACTGAGAAGTGGTTGTAGAGCGAGTGTCCCCCTCCCCCGCCCCCCCCCCCCCCCCAGCCCATACATTATTCATGGCTTCCGTGCAAGGTGGTCTGGTGGTGAGATACACATGATAGATATGCACAAGTACAACATATCCATCATCATCATGATAATAATAAAATAACTTAGAAGGAGAAGATGAACCTTTGTAGTCGATCTAGAAGAATATCAAACACTTGTTGCAAGCGGTGACAAATAGCATGCAAATGCAATGAGAGAAAATAATAGCAATCTGAGATTAGTACTAGTATTAGTACTTAGTATTACACATAGTATTGTAAATTCTTCAGTATCACCTCAGTGCACGCTGACTTGGACATCACAGGCCCATGGGTCTATGTATGCAAAGACTTTTGTTTACTCTCTTCCACTGTATGTAAAAGAGCAGGGACCCCCCCCCCCCCCCCCTCGTTAGCATGTTTCCCCTCTCCCCATGAGATGAGCGGTTAACAAGCTGCTGGTCTTGGTGAGGCAATATTCAATATTTACACCTATTTAATTTAACAAATACAATACATTTTAAAGGAACAAATACAGTTTAAAAGATGAATCACAAACTTTTAGAATCAATATTTATGAGCGCGGCCTTGTAGTCGGTCCCATGAAGGTGTTGTTCATTTAATTAAGATTAATTAGTTAATTATATGATTAAGTAATTGGTGAGGGTGATAATGTCTGTCTGTGTGTCTTTTCCCGCAAGGTCACGTGACCCCTATGAGACGAGCACGTGACCTAATGACGTCATTAACGCCTGTCGCAGTAATTAATGTAATTGTTAATGACCTTGATTAGATGTGGGAGAGGAGGGGGAGAGAAGGGGGAGACTCCGAGAGGGAGAGTGGAGAGAGGGACAGCCTAGGGGAGTGGAGAGGAGTTGAAGAGAGTGGAGGGGATACTGAGGGAGAGAGAAGTAGAGAAGGGGGTAGAGAGAGGGGGATAGGAGAGTGGAGGGGATAGTAGAGGGAAGAGTAGGAGAGAGGTGAGAGAGTAGGAGAGGAGACATGGATAAGAGAAAGGAGAGGAGATAGCGAAAGATAGAAGAAAGATCTTTTATAGGCCTACTCATTCTAATTCATTTCATATACATTAAACATCAATGAACATGTACTTTATGTAACATATTAGTTCAGAACTGGGATTAATACACACTCGGAATCTAATCTGGCAGCATTTACATTTTACCCGCTCCTCACTGAAGAACAAGATGTCTGCTGGGTTTTGTCCGACAGACAGACGCGCCGTAAAGTGTCTCTCAATGCCATGAAACAGATTTTACGACATGTCGTAAAAGTAACCGCTTTACGCCATCACTCCTGCACGCTGCCATGGCAACGTGGACATGCGCAGAGAGAGCGGAAATGTTTGAGGAAGAAGAATGTTTTATTTCTGGCCAAACAGTCCCTTCGGTTTTAATTATTGAAAATAATAGCGAGATGTTCTTATATGGTAATTTTATATTTCAGTTCATCGCAATCTGCAGATGTGATGCTTGCATTTTTTGTATTGTGCCCTCTCTTAACTTTCTTTATTTCTATCCTCTCTTCATCTCTCTCTGTATTTTCCCACTCCTCATTTTACTCTCCCACTCGTCCACTGTCCTCTCTCCCACCTCTCCCCCCTCTCTCTCCCTCCCTCTATCTTCCCCCCTCTCTGAGTCTCCCCCCCCCTCTCTCTCTCTCCCACACCTCTCCCACTTTCTCTGCCTCTCTACCTCCTCTTCAGACCTGTCTATCGTCTCCCTTTCTTCCGCTCTATAAATATATGTATATCTCCTAGCTCCCTCTTTCATTCTCTCTCACGTCCCTCTCTTCAATCCTCTCAATATCTCTTCCTTTCTTCCTCTCTCTTCAATACCCTCTCTCTCCCTCCTCTCTCTCTCATTCACTTCATTCTCCTGCCTTTACCCCATCTGCTCTACTATAGTGGGTATTCTAGTGTAACTGTTCAGTCTATTTTACTACCCCCTGCCCCCCCCCGCCCCCCCCCCCGCCCACCCATACATTAACCCGGCACTATAACTGCCCACAATGTACACAGTATAAAACATAATCACGCATTGTGCCACCAGGGGTCGCGGCGTGCATGGTGGGGGCAGGTTACAGGGTGAGCGGGAGCAGTCATTATAATGTTGGTATGGGGAGCGATTAGTTTATTTTTATTTTTATTTAGGGAGACTTTTGTTGTGATTTCACTGATGAAGTGGCGACACTGAAGGTCTACCATTGCCACTCATGTACGTAGCTCTGTATGGTCGGGAGTGGGGTTGTTGTGGCTCATTCAGATGAATGCTATGTCAGTGATTGGACGCCTACTGCGCTAATGGTTTTCCTGGCCCTGGAATAGGTGTCCTAATGGGATTATAATGGCATTTTGCGGTCCTAATGGGATTAATCATTATAATTTTGCGGTATGGAGGGAGAGGCTTCCCTTCGTTTGAGCCTAGACTAGACTGAGTGGACCAGTTGGCAAGGTTACCACATGGTATCTAAGGGTTTAGGTTTGGTTCCCAAATTCAGCTATTACTTGAAGACTAAATATCTCTTTCCCCGCCCCCTCCCCTTATATGTGCACCACTTTATCTTCTCACTCTAGGTCCAAACCCTCAAATCAGATAAGAATGGTATGTCAGCCTACTTCCTTACTCGGTTTCCTGGCCTGGGACACAGCGTTTTAATGGGACAATATGACATTTTGCGTTCTTAATGGAATTATAATGGCACTTTGTGGTTTGAAGCGAGAGGCTTTCCCTTCGTTTGAAGGAACTTTCTTAACTTTGGGCCTAGACTGGAGTTACACCATCCTCCCAAGGCAGGAGCGTCTAATGGAGAGACGACCTTCTGCTAGAGGATGATAGACACCAAACATTTCACAAGATTTTGCTACTTTTTCTAGATTGTGTAATCCTTACTCTACCCCATGTTAGTTTATACTTAGAGCAGCTCTTAAGGCATTTATAGGCTGAGGCTGCTCTTGTGCTGCTCAGTGTATAGCTCATCTCCTGGTCCATATGTACAGCATGAGCCTGATCAAGTCCTACATACAGTATAAACTAGTAGTATAGGGATCGGCAACAAACCAATAAATCCATCACAGGAGATCTGCCGGAGGTGCTTGTATACGGGCAGATATTTCCCCATCATTCACATTTTTATATACTGCTAATTGTAAATTGATTCCCACTACCTATTTTCCCTGGCCCCTCTCTCCCTTTCCCTCTCTTTTCCACTCTCTCCTCTATATCTTCCCCTCCTACTCCCTCTTCCAAGTCCCTCCTCCTCCCTCTTCCATTCTCCTCCTCCTACTCCCTCTCCTCCTCTTCCCTCTCCTCCTCCCTCTCCACCTCCTCCTCCTCCTCCCTCGTTCATGCCCTTTCTCCTCCCCTCCTCCCTATTCCATGCCTCTCCCCCTCTCTCCCCCCTGCCCCTGCCCTCCCCTTCCATGCCCCTCCCCAATCCCTCCCTCTATATCTCCCATCACCACCTGTATCCCACAATCGTCTCTGCTCGCTATTTCCGCTTCCTCCATATTGACTCTGCTCCAATATTGCCCTATCTATTATTGTCGCTATGGCAACACTTCCGGTATATGGCCTCGCACATCCGGGGCTGTATGTAGCGGGTAGGGGGCGCTCAGTACTGGCCGCCATGTTTGTTTTGTGCTCTCAAAACACTACGCGTTGCCGCACTATGGTGGCCCAACAGCAGCATTTGTGTTAGTGGTGGCAGTGGTAGAGAATATTGGATACATTTTGTGGTTTTGGTGGTTTAGTCGACTTGGCAGAGGCGTGGTGGGGTGGGGGTGGGGAGGAGGGAGATTAGGGAGGGATGAAAAGGGGAGCTGGAGGAAATCTGAATCCAATAGAGAAAGGAGAGAGAAAATGTTAAAAGAGTTCAATGACTTTCATATCCTCATGTACAACAGCTTGTTTATACATTTTTTCCCTTGGCCTCGCTCCAACCTGACTCAGACGCCAGATGCATGCTGGGTGATATCTTGCAACAACACCGCTGATTGGTCTGATCGATATTGCATGTATAAGATCGCTTCTGATTGGACGAATCAATAAGGTTATGAAAGGGGATCTATGATTGGTTGGATCAATATTCAATACGAGGCCGCGCATTGCATGGTGGGAAGGCATCAGGCGCCCCCCTCTGGTGCCAAGGCCTGTAATTATCATGATGTATCAAGCCTCACGTAATCTCGCAGAGCGATCATGTGGCTGCGAGACTGTAAGTTAGTAGGTCAGGAGGGAGGAGGTGATGGAGGAGGGGGAGGAAGTAAGGGAGGTTAAATATATAATGAGCTAGCATGTCAAAATAAGAACCGGCAGGGCAGACAAAGACGCCATTTTGTGATAATTGTGTCTACTATGGAGAAATCAAACTCAAGATTAGAGGGTAGAAAGTGTTACAAATTTCAATTTAGATTTTGTTATATTCCCATATCGATGTGATAAGATGGATTAGCATGCTAGAATAAAAACTTACAGGTTATAAAATATGGTAGGGACTAACATGATTAATAACCATTTTGTCTTAATTAAACAGGAATTTTAGCTTCGATTAGAATAAATATAACATTGTCAGTGGTCTATTAATGAATTAGATTGTCAATTAGTAGAAAAGAGGGGAAAGTCATTAATCATGTGTCGGTCTGGACTCGCCAGGAGAGATGGAAGATCATGGTAAAAGGAGTAGATAGTGTCAGACGACATTTTAGTTAAGAGATATTTTGGAATTGCTATAAAAGTCAAGGTTTTGCCTCCCTGAGGATTGTACCATGTTTAACCCTATACTTCATGTGGTAAGCTTAAGTTAAAGATTTAGAAAGTTCAGCTGAGTTCACTGACTGCCACTCTTACTAATGAGTTAAAATATCAACTGAGAGATAAGCCTGCTAATTGGTTTGGTGAGCGGAGAGGAACCGAAGGCAATATTAGAGGTAGGAAGTGTAGTATAATATGGAATTCAATTGTTGGTAGACGGAAAGAAATTAACCATTTTATTTAGTTATAGTACATGATGAGCGTTTATTAAAGAAAAGAGTTCAGATGATTAAATATAGGTCCACGGAAAGGAATTAGATGCTGTTTATTTCTACTCGTGGATGTAAAATAAAGAATCTGTATCTAGGCAAACGGAGAGAAATGAAGGGCTGTATTTACTTCATGATGAGTAGCAGTAAAAGCAGGAATGTAATAGTGAGTAAGTGGGTTAATATGTACCACTGCCCCCCGCCCCCTGGTGGGGTATTGATCACTTAATGCCATGTATTGATAACGCCATTAGTGCGCATGCCCGACTATACAATAAACACTTAATATCGCCCACTATATACTGGCCTGGGGCATGCTGGGATAGCTGCTAGTGCATGATGGGACGGCTGGGAGCAAGTCTAGGCAGGGTGAGAGTAAATAGGGGAATGTGTACAAGATATGTGGATATTTCCTGGCAGTGTTGCCACATTTAATTATTGGTGCAGGGATTTATTAACTGCAGTTAAAAGACACAACCTGTGGTTCTGTGAAAACAATAACTTGAATCATTTTAAAAGGACATAAAACATCACAAAAAGGCAGGGATACCCGGGGGGGGGGGGGGCGGGAAATAAATAAGAAAAACAAACATTTTCTGCTTCTCCCAACACATAGAGTACTACATACATATAAGAAAGAATATCTCCAAGCTTTTAAGTTCGATGAAGTAAAAAAGCTATGGATCAACAGAAAAAATCCTTTCCAAGGATCTCAAGGACTGCCACTATCCATAAGCTGCTGCCTGTATGTGTTCAGAAAAACTAAGTCGCACAAGAAAACGCAAGGCTCGAAGAAAACCTATGTTTACTTGCCCGGGGCAACTAAAAAATGTCTCTGGGCAAGGAAAATTTAATGTTAGTTGCCCGATTGGGCAAGTGAAAATCTCTACGGCCCTGATTTCAAACCCCTGTTGTGATGTCTACTTACAATGAAACAAGATACATACAGATACATACAAATTTGGGCAAGTGAAAAATGATGTTGGGCAAGTAAAAAAGTTGGTAGGTTTTTTTTTCGAGCTCTGAAATGTGAGCAATAATAAGTGAAACTTCAAAGGGTTTCAGTGTAATAGAATATCCAGACTTGTATGCAGCACAGCAGTAAACAGTAAAAACAACTTTACCAATCCCTGAAATTGCTTTGGTCAAGACTTTCAGTCGCTAAACACAAAGTGAAATGAATTTTATTATTGATGCTACATGAGAGTGCACTTTAGCACAACAGACACATGACCTTTATAAACCAGAGCCACAATACCTTAATGAGTGTGAATAGTTAATATTCCCCCCCCCCCCCCCCCCCCCCAGCACTGGTGCAGCAGAGTGCTTCATGTCATGGCGATGATCAGACACAACATTTCTGTTGCATTTTTGATGTTTTTAATGGTTGCTGCCTATTGATGTAGTTATTGGTGGTGGGTGGATGTGGGTTGTTGTACTGATGGCAATCTCTGCCTCATCAGGCTGCTCTAGGGTTGGTGTATACATAGAGTGAATGGTATGAGGCGCTCGTAAGCACACACGAGAGAACAATGTTTCCCATTACTGCGCTTGTGTCACACACAGCCTTGTAAGTCTTGGGGCTATAACCACCTATGGTAGGGACTCACCTCAGGATTATGCACCTAACAGTGCACCAGCAGCCCCTCAATGTCAGTCATATAGTGAACAGGGAAGCCATGATTGGCATGGGTTAGATGTAGGCTGAGCACGGTGCGACAGCTGCAACAGGTGTGGTTTATGGAAATGAACTATTTTGTTTTTAGACATTTTATGGGAAAATGGAATCAAAAGCAAAATTTTATATTTCAATGTTTTTTCTAAAGTCCTATGATAAATAGTGACTGGAGCACAGCAGGTGTGAGTGTCAGTTTATCAGACTGGTCGCCAGGGGGCAGTATAGGCTGCCCCCAGGCACCGTCCCACCACCAGGCCACCAGGGGGCGGTAGGTAAATGTGCAGTCACCTGCCCACACTCTATATAGTGCCATTACACATTACAATACTTAAACAACAATTGGTAAATTATCTGTCTACATAATCACAAGTCTACTTGTCAATATTTGTACTACACACATACAATTGTTCCACTAATAATTAAATAATTATGGCCAAATTGTTTTACATTAACACACCGATATACTTGTCAATATTTGTACAGCTCATTAGTACGTAATTAGTAATTAAACTAAACGTCCACTTTGCCTAAATCAAATATTAGCAATTTTGTATGAATTAACCTATAATAAACATTCACTCATCAATGTTTGTTCTACTCATTATAGAGTTGACATTATAAGTACATAAATAATAATTAGGTAAATATGTATGAATTATGGTATCTGCTGCTGCCTCACACATAAATAACCACGACATCTGTTGCTATGATGCATTATGGACGTCCTTAATGACGTGTTGCTAGGTGACCTGTTGATTGTTTACATAGCAACACGTCGCGAGGTTACGTCAACTGCCATTTATCGCCGCATAGCAAGACGTGAGGCCGCGACGTTGTTAGGACGTTAACAAGACGTGTGGGGGGGGGGGGGGGGCGGGGGGTAGATCAGACATGCCCCCATGTATGTGAGTGACTTGTCACATGGACGGTAGGGGCGCGTGTAATCATGTATAATCATGTTATACTCTGGTATGTTAATGTTGGGGGAAGGGGGCGGGGGGATGGTAAAGGGGATGGGCGACGGGGGAAGGTCTGACACTAAAAGGAGAGGGAAACAGGGAGAAAAAGGAGGGGGTTAGAAAGGGACACAGATAGATAGAGCGGTTCGAGAAAAGTGTGAGATGGGAAGAGGAGAGGTAGAGAGATGAGGGAAATGAAAATGGAGAAAGGGAGAACAAGGGGAAGGAGAGATCATAGGAAAGAGAAAGAGAAAACCTCTGAGGATGAGAGAGAGGAGGCTAATATTTAGTAATATGGTTAGGTTAGAACTTCAGAAGATGTACAATCGGCAGATCTACATATTTAGTAAATTCTACTGAAAAATGGCCAATACGTCGTATCGTACGAGTATATTTGGTATTGCCTTGATTCAAACCTTCTGTTTCAGTCCTGTCCAGAAAGCCCTAATGACCCCCTAACTTTTAGGGGTCAGGTGTTTCCCATTAACACTTTTAGCCTCAGTCTTAGCCTTGTGGTTAAGCTTATCGCTGTATGCGGTGAACTGCAACGCTTGAGAAATGTGGCTTTCTGGACCAAGCGCAACCGACCCCGCCCCCTATAGGGCGGATTTAGACCACCTTTAAACCTCCTTTCGTTGCTCCATTACCCCTGGTATTCTCAGTTAGACAGAACTCACACCCATCGACCTGTTTTTTATGTTTTCCCATCTAAATGGGTACCATTACATCATCTGAATGGCAAGTTTTGTTCCTCTTCATGCCTTTTTAGGGGACGACTTATGTATAATCTGGTACAGGAAAGTTGCAATTTTAAATATAAAGATTGGTTTAGTCTCCCACCCCTGTCGGAGCTCTCACACACACTGCACCTTCACTCACACACTACACTCACTCACCAGCCACTGCCCCTCCCGCTGCCTGCCACTGCCTACCACTGCCTGCCACTAGTGTGTGTGTAGCATTGCCTCAAGGCTACACACACACTAGGCAGGTAGGCAGTCAGGTATCAAACACTAACACATGGGAGGAGTGAAGGATGGGTGGTTGGTGGGCATGCAGTGTCATTCAAGGTGAGAAAAATGACAACTATAAGAACAAAAACAGACAATAAAATAAGTAGAGCAAGCAAAAGTACTAGCGGGTAGAATTTCTGGACAGGACTGGTTTGGTTGTTGAACTATATTTTGAACCTCATTCCTGTCTTGAATGTGTGTTATTTGAGAGGATTGGTGAAGGCCGATTGTACATTTTCTGACAAGTACCCAATAGTACAGTAAATGGCAATCATATAGATATGAGGGAGATGAATCTAACTAAGTAAGACTGTCAAATACCGGCCTACACAAAACCACTACATTAACCAGCCATCCACTAATACACTTTTTCCCTCTCGCCACCCCCTCCTGTTACACTTGTGTTTTTCATGCACATGTTCTTCTGCCCGTTTACCCCTGATACTGTTGTGATATGATTCCCCATAATATCGCTCACACATGCGAGCCTCGCATTGGCTCACTTTATATCCCATAATCCTCTAGTGCTGCTCCGTATCGGTATTAGAGAGAAAATTAAATAATCTGATGATTAAAGAGAACATTATGATAGTATTCTATTTTTCGTTCTAAAATTTCTCCAATCCTTACACAGTTTTAATCTCTCTCTCTATATGTCAATGTGAACTTCATGGCAAACATTTAAGTCAATTTTTTAAAATTACAATTGGTTTGAGCCACGAGGTTAATAAACATTTTGGTTGGTTTGAGCTATTGTTGTTGGCCTCTTTCTTTAATAAAAACCTAATTATCGTGTTTAGAAACAAGTTATGTTGTAGCTACAAATGTAAGTCTTGAAGATTTCGGGCGTTCAGAAGCACGTTTACATGTTATACATAATTACATGACATATAATAGTCTCCGTTACCTTTGAGAACTATTTTAGGAAATAAACTTCTCGTTGCCATGGTAAATCATGATGAAATGTTTAATAAATGATGGTTAGGTTTAGGACCTGCCTGGTGGTGTAGACCTATAGGTTGTGTACAGATTCTGTGTGTTGAGACCTGATTGTATTCCGCCTATACTGACTGCTGACCTTGATCCGTGACCTTGACCCTTTGTGTGACCTTTGTATAGCAGTATGACATGCAATATGGGAGGGGCAGGGGAGAGTCGGGTGTGGGAGGTGGGGAAAGGTGGGAGGGGGATGAAAGCCAGGATAGAGGAGAGAGAGATACGGTAGGAGAAGGATAAAGACCAGGGGGAAGAAGAGATGGAAAGAAGCGGGGGGGGGGGGGGGGGGGGGGAGGGAGAAAGAGAAGGGAGGGATGAAAGAATGTGGGGATAGGAAGAACCAGCAGAAATGGAGTGAGAATGAGGGACAGGAAGAACGAGGGAGAGGGGACAACAAGGGGCAGGGGACAACGAGGGACAGGATGGGAAAACAAGGTGCGGGATGGGAAAAAAGGGACGGTAGGAGGAAACAAGGGATGGGGGGACAACGAGGGAGAAGTGACGAGGGACAGAGGAGAGTTATTAGTGAGACTAAATAGAAGACAAAAGTAAACTATGGAGGAAGCTGAGGATGTAGTAAACAAGGCAATGAGCAGTGAGCAGCTCCAGACTTGCTCAAGACGCAATGAGGGAGTGACTCATGCCCAGCCAATAACCAGGCAGGCCATGTACTGGCCATGCATCCAACTGTTAACCCACAGTCTAGGTTAACAGTTTAATAACAGTCCCTCCTATACACACGTTACAAGGAAGCAGTATATGGGTCAGATTTGCAGAAAATGTACAATTGGCAGCTGAACACATTTAGTAAATTCTGCTAAATTAGGCTGCAGTTTGGCCGATACTAGGTAAATCCAAGTATATTCGGCATTGCATTGATTCTAGCAATCGGTTTGGTTAGGTTGAACTGTGTTTTAAACTTTATTTCTGTCTGAAATTTGGGTTATTTGAGAAGATTGGTGAAGGTAAATTGTACATTTTCCGAAAATCTGACCCATGTATCAGACAACGCTTAGTGTACCATTACATGACAAGTCGTTCCGCTAGATTGAGACTTAGACTGAAGGTGGCCAGGCATGGAGCTGAAGGCCTTCCTTAACCCTCCCCACCCCATGGTTAACCTTCCCACCTCCCTCACCTTAACCCTCCCACGCCCAATGTCTGCTCTAGGGAAAGTGTTTAGTATCTCATTCATTATGTATTGATAATTCCAATACTAATCGCCCCATCTCCTCCTCCTCCTCCTGCCCCTGATCCTCCTCATGATGACTCCTATTTACTGCCTCTCTTCTTCCTGTTACAGTCTGGGATTAAACTCTGCTTTATTTATTCATTCCTGTAGTATCTGAGTCCCTCCCCCTGCTCCTCCTCCTGCTCCCCCTCCTCCTGCTGCTCCTGCTCCTGCTCCTGCTCCTGCTCCTGCTCCTGCTCCTCCACCCCCTCCTGCTCCTGCTCCTGCTCCTGCTGCTGCTCCTCCTCCTGCTCCTCCTCCTGCTCCTCCTCCTCCTCCTCCTCCTCCTCCTGCTCCTGCTCCTCCTCCTGCTCCTGCTGCTCCTGCCCCTGCTCCTCCTCCTGCTCCTCCTCCTCCTGCCCCTGCTCCTGCTCCTGCCCCTGCTCCTCCTCCTGCTCCTCCTCCTGCCCCTGCTCCTGCTCCTGCTCCTGCTCCTGCTCCTGCTCCTCTCCCTCCACATCTTCCTCATCCTCCTTGCTTTCATCTTCCATGCACCTCAACCCAATCCTATATATTTTCCCCCACCCCTGCTCTTTTTTCTCTCTCCGACCTCCGCCCCCCCCCTATCCCCCACCCCACCCCACATAAACAAATACATGGAATCCCTTTTCACAACTCCCCCTGTACCCAATATCAGAACTAAAACACCTCTGTCTGCCCGCCCTTGTCTTTATTACCTCTCCGTCTACTCGCTACATAATCCACTTTTCATCTCCCCCAGCTCGGGCTTTCATGTCTGGGGGGATTCATTACATTGGAAACGGAACAGCACTTGGCAAACCAGCTAGAAAATGTAGCACATAAACGGGGGAGGTGGAACGGAGTGGTCACGTAAGGGCAAATTTGAATCTTTTCAAAGTGTTTCCAGTTTGGATTGCCTGTGAGGCTGTGTGAAATACCAATATTGAGCTGACATGGGATGTGTGGGGTGGGGCAGTCAACCGTCTCATATACTCCTAATGTAAGGGTGGAATCGCCAGAAAATGTACAATTAGCCTTCACAAATCCTCTCAAATAACACAAATTTAAGACATAAATCATGTTAAAGATACAGTTCAACATAACCAGACAGACTGCTTGAATGAAGGCATTGCCAAATATACTCAGATATACCTAGTGTTGACGATTTCTTAATCTAATTTAGCAGAATTGACTAAATGTGTTGATCTGCCAACTGTTAATTTTCTGAAAATCTGACCCGTAAACGCTTTCTCTCATTCTTTTCCTTCTTGCTATACTCTTCCATCTCCTTATTTGGTGTCCACTCTACTCTCTTTCTTTTCTCTTCTCTTTCTTTTCTCCTCTATTTTCTGTCTTTCATCTTCTCATTTCTGTTCCTTCCATTTCTCTCCTTCATCTCCTCTTACTTTGTCATTCCATTTTCAAAGCGGTTTCACAGGATTTCCTGAGGAGAAATACTTGCACTGCTTCAAGAGCTCAGGTGAAATCCTGTGGAATGTGGCCGTCATTAATCCTATTAAATCTCTTAAACCGCTTTCCTTTTACTCTCCTCGCGTTTCTTATCTTGTGTCGATGCTATGACGTCATCACTTGACGTGTTTATCCAATAACACAAGTAACTATGGTTACATTTAATATTATATTCAAGCTGTACTAGTGAATGGCTTGTCAGGGAAACATTTAAATCAAATTTTAATGAACTAAATTGATACAGAACGGGGCCGTGTTTTAGCCATTAGCCGTGGCACAAGTTGCAGCCTAATCATATCATGGCACATTTCTCATTTAACTGTTAAAATGTTTCTTGCATTTTTTTATTTTTAAAAGGATTCTTACAATAATCTGTAGTTTGTTACTCTGGCAAAGAAAATACTTTTATAAGCATTCTTTAGTTCATTGACCTTTAAAAGCATATTTCTAGTTCATTGACCTTTAAAAGGATTCTTGTGTTTTATACTTTAACTGTTCGTCACTGATACATGTACTATACACTTGTGTCTGAATCACTGGTGTAACATTTCCCAGGCAGAGCAAAGATTGAATCCCTGATACAGTCCTGGCCTCAACCCCAGAGCAGTGATACTGATCTCAATTCTCCCTGCCACTCTGAACGACCCAATATATATAAATTAATTTTCAAATTGCTAAGGTTTTAGAGAACAGGGCTCTAGAAGCTAAACTGGACATGGGGTTTTTGTTATTTTGATGTGTGTATATGAGGGCTTAGATTGCCTGGACTATACATCGTCAGAGGCCTTATTGATGCCACACATAGTTGTGGTTAGGCCCGTCGGTCCACAGGCTACTGAAATCGGCCGAGAAATTGACTCGTTGAACATGAAGTTAGACAACATGTGCTGGAGAGGGTAAAACTGATTTATTAAGGAGCCTGGAGGGTAGAGATTAAACTGATATTGTGATAATATGGAATTCTCTTTTCTGAAGTGCCCCATTAGATCTCATTCTTTAGTTCTATTCTGTTTCTATTTCATCTAAATGGAAATTGGACTCGATACAAATTTTCAAAAAAAAAACAAACAAAAACTGCTTTGTCTGGTTTTATTGGAGAGATACTTTCATTCCTTCATTAAAGTTATTCTATTAAATTTATTTTAGAATTAATTATATGACTACAGCTACAACTACCCTACCCTCCTGATATCAGTAGATATCATAGCAGGTGACATTGATGTTAGCTTGTTATATTAGCCCGATACCATAGGGGCACATTATACATTTTTATATAATGAGAAATGAGGCAAACAACATTAAGATTATACAATTTTGTATATTAGTGTGATTATATGTCATTTATAACATATGTGTGTGTTTTCCCGTATTAAGTGAGAGCTACATACCTACTATAGTGGGGTGCAAGCTGTATGGAGCTATGGTAGGATTAGTGTTGTGGGGGTCAGGTAATAAGGACATACAATTGGAATTTAATTATATACTTTCCGAAAATAGTTTTTTAAATATTTTGTACCAGCACAAGTGTTATGTGAGCTGGGTAATCGTGAGAAGTCAAACTGGAATTTAATTACATATTATATGTTATTAAATGAAAATGTTATAAAAACAATTTGCGGAGAGTATGTATATACATACTTTGTTTTTATAACATTTTTATACCGGGACTAGATGAGTTGTTCATCACCTAGCGTGTTGGTGGAATGAGAGGCACCAACTTGGTTCAAACCTACAACATTATGATATTAATATTATGGGTTTGAACTCAGTGATTTAGACATCTGGGCACTTCTTTATGAAAGGATTAATTCTCATAATAATAACTTTAATAACTAACTTTAATTTGCTCTGCCCCAGTATTATCTGCTATATTAGATTAATTCTCAGGTGCTATATTAGATTAATTCTCAGGTTCATACAATTTGAATAATTAACTTTAATTTTCTCTGGCCCAGTATTATCTGCTATATTGTGTGTATTCACCAATATCAATGATTGTATAGAAGTGTGCAGTGTGACCCAGACATTAGGTGTCTATACTGTAGCGGCCTGATTATAGTGTATGGTACTAGTGTGGGGGAGGTGTAAGCTGTATATAGTATATACAGTGTATGGTACTAGTGTGGGGGAGGTGTAAGCTGTATATAGTATATATGAGCACCAGTATGAGCAGCAATATGCCAGTTTACAGGCCTGTATCTACACCATAAAGTAGAGTGAGCAGAGACACTGTATTGCCACATGCTGGTGGTTATATTGTGATGGGGAGGAAGGTGTGTGTGTGTGGGGGGGGGGAAGGTAGGTGTGTGTGTGGGGGGGGGGGAAGGTAGGTGTGGGGGGAGAGGGTGTAGGTGTGTGGGGGGAGAGGAGGTAGGTGTAGGGGTTGGGGAGGAAGGGAGAGAGGGAGGAGGTAGGTGTAGGGGTTGGGGTTGGGGGAGAGGAGGTAGGTGTAGGAGTTGGGGAGGAAGGGGGGAGAGGGAGGGGAGGTAGGTGTGTGTGTGTGGGGGGGGGGGGGGGTCTGTTGACAGGGATACCATTAATCCTGGAAATCAGGGAACACCTGGAATTGAGTTGCCCTTCCTCCAGCCAGGAAAAGGGAAGAAGGCCTCAAACCAGAGGAAACTCTGGGAATATTTATATTTCAATAATTAGTCAGTTTGTTACTGTTTGTCTCATACAAACAGTGTATCCTGTAGCAAGTGTTATGTTATGATGTGTGGATCTATAGCATCCTACATACGGACATATTACAAGGTTATCATGAATGAAGAGTCACGAGTCGGTATAGCATTTGATTCGATTTGAACAATCTTTTATTCGTCAAAATTACAGTTACATTATGATTTAGAGAGACATACAGGTCGACAGACTTCTGGGAGATTCCCAGTTTTTCCAGCTGTTCCCCTTAGTGTAGAATGTTTACTAGGGGAAAGGTAGCTGTACACACAGCCCCTTCAAGTGACTGGCGTGTACACTGTAGCAAGGTATAGGGTTGATGGTTCGGCTAGGGGACAGGCTAATAAGTGTACATAGTGTCAACAGAATTTATCAGTTAACTAATTAATTAATTAACTGCTTCATCAATACATAAAGCATGAACCGTACAGTTTGCTGAGATATTCACACGATACACTGTAGTTACTGACTGAGATGGTAATACTACTATACTCTGTCTTTATTACATGATTTATTACTTTCATGTTGTGATACAGGGCTACTATTATATAGAATGATATAGAATAAAACATAAATGAAATAAAGCAAAATGAAATTGACATTATCGATATACTGCTACATATATGAGTAGATATAAAGTCAGCAGTCAGCATGCAACATGCATGCATGCTGGTCAGCGTGCACTGGGTGGGAGGGTAAATGATGGTCAGCGTGCACTGGGTGGGAGGGTAAATGCTGGTCAGCGTGCACTGGGTGGGAGGGTAAATGCTGGTCAGCATGCACTGGGTGGGAGGGTAAATGCTGGTCAGTATGCACTGGGTGGGAGGGTAAATGCTGGTCAGTATGCACTGGGTGGGAGGGTAAATGCTGGTCAGTATGCACTGGGTGGGAGGGTAAATGCTGGTCAGTATGCACTGGGTGGGAGGGTAAATGCTGGTCAGTATGCACTGGGTGGGAGGGTAAATGATGGTCAGCATGCACTGGGTGGGAGGGTAAATGATGGTCAGCATGCACTGGGTGGGAGGGTAAATGCTGGTCAGCATGCACTGGGTGGGGGGGGGGTAAATGATGGTCAGCATGCACTGGGTGGGAGGGTAAATGATGGTCAGCATGCACTGGGTGGGAGGGTAAATGATGGTCAGCATGCACTGGGTGGGGGGGGGGGGGGGGGGGGTAAATGATGGTCAGCAGGGTTTGACCCAAGATCAGTGGTGAGGTTGGTTCAGCGCAGAAAATGCTGACTGTGCAATATAAGCAGGGTTTGGCAACAGGTGTGTATGGGGGGTGGGGTGGGGGTGGGGGTGGGGTTTGTGTATTAAGTGTGTGTGTGTGTGCGGGGTATGTGTATTATAATGTGTTAGATGGGTGTATGGTGTATGTATGGATGAGAGAGTGTGTATTCAGTGTGTGTGTATATGGTGTATGTGTGTATCCACTGTATGTGTGGAGTGAGTGAATGCCTGCATGTGTATGTGCACCGAGTCACTCAGGTTGGTATGTGTGAGCACAGCCCCAGTAGACCAGCGCGCGCGTGCATGACTCATGCCCCATCTCCTCTACTACTCACACCCACCATCTCCTCTACTACACCCCCCCCCCCGCCCCCCCCCCCCCCACACACACACCATTATCCACCCGTAATCCACCCATTATGTCTACCACTGCTTCTTGGCGGCGGCTTCTCTTTAATCCCCACCAGCCTGGCTTCTTCCCTGTCCTCTCTATCTCTCCTATTCCCTGTCCTCTCTCCCTGTCCCCTCTATCTTTCCTATTCCCTGTCCTCTCTATGTCTCCTATCCCCTGTCTACTCTCTCTGTCCTCTGTATCTCTGATTCTCTCCTATCCCCTGTCTTCTCTATCTGTCCCTCACTCTGGTCCTGTCCTCTCTCTCTGTCCTCTTTATTTACACTGTGCAGTAGAGAGTCTCCCTGTCTCTAGTCTTTACGTGTGATCAAATCTCCTTCACATCCTACATTTTTCTCTCTTCATTGATTTGTTCCACTCTCACAATTCCACCTCTCTCCCTGTTTGTTTTGTCTGGCCTGTCTCTGTCTCTCTGGCTGTCTGTCTCTGTGTCTCTCCTCTTTCTCCCTCTCTATCTCTCTATATCGGCTTCTGTCCAATCTATCTGTCTTTCTCTCTTTCCTCTCTCTTTCCTCTCTCTCCTGTCTCCTCCCCTCACCCTTCTCCCCTTCTGCCTCTATCCCCTGCCTCTCTTCATCCCCTGTCTCCCCTGTCCCCTCTCCTATCTCCCCTGTCCCCTCCCCTGTCTCCCCTATCTCCCCTGTCCCCTACCCTATTTTCCCTGTCTCCCCCTATCACCCCCTGTCTCCCCTATTCCCCAGATGACATATGTGACTAGCAGTAAGTGTGCAGTGTTGTGGTACCCTGTCCCCTCCCCTGTCCCCTACCCTATCTCCCCTGTCTCCCCTGTCTCCCCTATTCCCCAGATGACATATGTGACTAGCAGTAAGTGTGCAGTGTTGTGGTACCCTGTCCCCTCCCCTGTCCCCTACCCTATCTCCCCTGTCTCCCCTGTCTCCCCTATTCCCCAGATGACATATGTGACTAGCAGTAAGTGTGCAGTGTTGTGGTACCCTGTCCCCCTATCTCCCCTGTCCCCTACCCTATCTCCCCTGTCTCCCCTGTCTCCCCTATTCCCCAGATGACATATGTGACTAGCAGTAAGTGTGCAGTGTTGTGGTACCCTGTCCCCCTATCACCCCTATCTCCCTCTGTCTCCCTTGTCTCCCCTATTCCCCAGATGACATATGTGACTAGCAGTAAGTGTGCAGTGTTGTGGTACAAGAGCTGTGTGTGTGTGAGGCAGCAGGAGGAGGATCAATACTGTGTACTGCCTCCCTACCAACCACTCACCCTGCCTCTGGTCGTGGTCGTGGTGGTGGAGGAGGAGAGGTGGAGAGGAGAGACAGAGAGAGAGAGAGAGGGACAGAGAGAGAGATGGGGGGGGGGGAGAGGGAGAGAGAGAGGTGAGGGGGGAGAGAGAGAGAATCAAAGGGGTAGGGAAAGAACGAGAGGGTGGGACAGAGAAAAGGGTGGAGAGAAAAACAGATGGGGAGGCACAGAGGTAGATAGATAGATAGATAGATAGATAGATAGATAGATAGATAAAGATGTGTGTGTGTGTGTGGGAGAGAGAGACACAATATAAGAGCGGCTGAGTGAGATGGAGTGAGAAGGAAGTGTAGGTAGAGGGGTTGAGTGTAGCCAGGTATAAGTGTATGTTATATGGCTGTATTATGGGCTGCACTAAATGTATAATGATGTCTGCTACAGTCTAGTCTACCCCACCAGGTACCCTGAGCACACAGTCTCAGACTCTCTCACTCCAGCCTACACATACTGGTATAATACAGTCAGCCCTTCATACCAACCAGAGTCAATTTTTACTCTCGTTGTTCATACCATACTAAGGCTCATATACTCAGAGTTACCATAAGCTTCCCTTCCTATCTTTCCCCTGTTCCTAACTCTCCTTGCTCCCATCTTTCCCCTGCTCCCATCTTTCCCCTGCTCCCATCTTTCCCCTGCTCCCATCTTTCCCCTGCTCCCATCTTTCTCCTGCTCCCATCTTTCCCCTGCTCCTATCTTTCTCCTGTTCCTAACTCTTCCCTGCTCCTAACTCTACTGCCTTCCTTCTACTGCTTTTGTTCAATCCTTCCTTCGTTCCCTCCTTCTATTTCTGTCCCTCTATGCATTTCCTTCCTTCTTTCTTCCTTTCTTCATATACTTCCTTCTTCCTTAGTCTCCATCCATGTTCGATCTTTTCTCTTCCATCTTTCTTTCTCTCGTATTTTATCGTATCTAATCTGTCCTTTGTCACCCCCCCCCCCCCCCGCCCCTCTAGCCCCCCTCCCCCGGGTCCCAGGGTTGCTCTTCCAGGGCCGCTCCCATGACCAACCGAGGAAAACTTTGTTTAATTAACTCACCCCCGCACCCCCGCAGCCCCCAACCAGCCCCCGGCTCAAAATTCACCCCCCCCCCCCTGGCGCCTCATCCTATTACTAGCGTCGCCTGTGTCGGCAATGTGTGTGTGTGTGAGGGGGGAGGGGGCGGGGGGGCTCACATTGTCTACTTCGTGGTGGAGGATTCTAGCATAACATTTAGGGGTTGATATTTTTGTTATTTAACATATTCATACATAGCGATATCTACAAGGCTCTCGGGGACTAAACCCTCAGATCAGATAAAAATGGTATGTCAGTAATTGGACTCCTACTTCGCTAACCGGTTTCCCGGCCTAGGACTAGGCGTTCTAATCAATGGGATTATTATAATGACATTTTGGAATTATAATTGCGGTTCGAGGCTTTGAAGGGAGGGGAGACTCATCTTTAAAGATATAGACTGTTTAGTGTTTTCATGATCTTCCGCCAGAGGCTGCTAGTGCAGCGGTAATGATTAGAACAGTAGTAGGTACTTGTACACTCTATTTGTGATCGACTTGGAGCGGCTCGCCGTAGGATTACCATTGGGTCGCTTTGATGTCTACTCTAAGTAGGTCTCAAACAGAGTGTAGAGAAGACGGGGCGTGGGCCAGTGATTAGGTGGAGAGAAAAAGATGCCATGTAAAACTGATAATTTGTTCATCTGTGTAGGCTGCAGAATTATTGCACTGACATTGATTGATCATTGATTGATTGATTGGACTCGCAAGTTATGTTTTTCAGTCTCTAGTCTTAACGCTTACAATTTCAATTATTTTGATTTGATTTGATTTGATTTTGATTTTTCGCTTGGTGAAATATATTCTATTGGGAGCCTAGCTTTACTACCATCTCCTCGCCTGGCAATGTTGTTTATAAACAGAAACACAATTGGTTTAAACCGCAAGAAAAGAACAAATTGAAACACGCTTATAAAACCAATAATCAAACCGATATATACATAGTATTCACTGACGTCACGGCGCTAGCCACGGCTTGCCATAATATGGGTCAACTTTAGCTGGACATGAGTGCTCCAAGCCTCAAAAATACAGTTTTCACCTCCGAAAGTTTTAGAGAATGTTATATACAGTATGCTGATAGTTTATATGGTCATTTTTTAGTGTGTCATGATGGAATAATGAGTATAATTGCCATTAGCAAGCATTCAAAAGGGAAATCCTGTCGATCTTTTGTCTCCCGCTATCTATGCTGCCACACATTATGGCTGCCAGTGAGGATAGCTGCTGACTGGGGTGACGTCATGTGAATACTATGTATAGCAAATCTTAGAACTGTATAGTAGCGATAGGAACAAAATCATGTATAATGGATAAAATATCAACACTATTTTATCATTTAGAACCCGACATAGAACCTAGTTCCAGATATATGGGAACTATATCTTAATCAACAATTAGGTACTATATATACACTGTTTATAATGTACAGTATAGCTAATAATGTATACTTATGGTGTATGGTGTGATTGATATTAAATATAATATAATATAATGTATAATTCTATAATACAAGTGTATATACAGAGAGCCCCTCTGACCCCGGGCCCGCACTCTGTGTACAGTTGCTATGGGTTGCTATGAGCGATAATGGGGGGTGTCATTGTATCATTCTCCCAGATTTCTCCCCTAATGAGGCGCTTTACTCTGGCTGACCCCGCGTGACCTCGCCTGACCCCTGGATGACCTCTAGATGAGCCAGACTGAGGCCAGCGCTGGTTTAGTGTACAGTTTGACCACACGGGGGCGCCAGGGTGTATATGATCCAGGGTTGCCTAGCAACACATGTTTACACCTCTCTCTGGCCCTGTCTGACCTTTTATAAACTCCTCTCAATTCAATTTAATTCACTTTAATTCAATATATTATTCTTCAGTTCCAGTGGATATTGGTTGTCCATGTCTAATTTCTCAGGTCCTACAATTCCTTCATTCCCCCAAAGCACTTCGTTTTTTTGCTTTCTTTCATTGATTATTTCTCAGTATCTTCTTTCTCTGGATAAACATACCTTCATCTCAAGTCTCGCCTTACTCCAGGACAGTGTGTAATCACTGACCTCTCATGTCCAATAATGATCCTACAATAGCTCCGAGTTACTCTGAGGTAATGTACACGGTCACTAGTACAAGCCTCAGCCGTGTGTAGATTCATGCAACAAGTGCACCAGTACTGGGGGGTGGGGCGGTCCCCAGTCAGTGACTGACCTGATACAGTAAATTATTGTGAAATGATTGTTTTTGATAATATATTCATAGAGGGGATTATCATGTTTACATATGACATCTATCTACCCATGCGATAAGAAAGATATAAAGAAAGAAAAGAATGGTTTTAAGAGGGAAAATGTCAAATTTACAGCCTGGAAAGGATTCCTTTCAGATTATCTTATGCATATTATAATAAACCACTGGTTTAGAATATACAAATATCTCCCTCCTCCCCCCACACATATATAATTGTGTTAGGTGTTACGCTGTATTGCCCTTCCTCCTGTAGTTGCTATGACAACACAAGATGTCCTCCGGGCTCTGGACTGACCAGTGTTGACCAGTGTTGACCAGTGTAGGATGTAGAATGTAGGGGAAGAGCAGCAGACGGAATGTGGGGAGGAGGAGGAGAGACATACAGATAGAAGGGGAGGGAGAGACAAGAGAGAGAGGGGGGGGAGAGAGAGACATAGAAAGGAGAGAGGGGCAGGGGCAAGAGAGAGAGAGAGAGAGAGAGAAGAGGAGAGAGAGAGAGGGGAGAGGGGAGAGAGACACATACAGAAAGGAGAGAAGGGGAACGACAAGAGAGAGAGAGAGAGACAGAGAGAGAGAGAGAGAGACAGACAGACAGACAGAAAGAGGGGAGAGAGGGGAGAGGAGAGAGAGACACACATACAGAAAGGAGAGAAAGGGCAGAGACTAGAAAGGGAGGGAGACAGGAGAGGACAGACATCTCCAGAAGTTGCTCAGTGAAGGAGTGTCAAAGCCTGCCTGTTGCCGTGCTCTGCATGTTACCGTGCTCTGCCTGTTGCCGTGCTCTGCCTGTTACCGTGCTCTGCATGTTGCCGTGCTCTGCATGTTAATTACCCACTGCCACTGATGGTAGTAACGTGTGGGTTAGTGCTTCCTCTTACACGTCATACAAGCACATAACAGTGTCAAGCAACCAATCACTCACCCTCAGGCACTCCCTCAGTCCGCCCTTAATCTCATCTCACTCGCAAGCATATCGCAACAGTTGTTATATCCGTGTGAGTGGGTTACCACTTTTGAGTACTACTTACATCGGTAATGGTAGAGGCTGCTTCCCCCTGACTGAGGGTTAGAGTGAGATGAGGCTGAGGGCATTACACCCCCCCCCCCCTCCCCCCCTCCCCCTTTCCCCCTCCCCCATCACTACTAGATGGTTGGCTGGTCATCCACTGACCAACTGTTACTCATCCTCCTCCTGTTGGTCCCTGTGGAGGGGCTGGCGGGGGGCACAGGCTGAGGCACAGACTGAGTCAGTCACATTGGCTGAAACTGGAGGTGCATGCCAAATGTGCGCTATCAGAAAGAAGTGAGTGAGTGAGAGAGAGAGATTGGTGGCTTTACGCCCTTATCAACACATTATTATGGTTATATCAAGAGGGAGTGAGTGAGTGTGAGAGAGAGATTGGTGGCTTTACGCCCTTATCAACACATGTATTATGGTTATATCAAGGGCGGGAGAGCTGAGAGGGAGTGAGTGAGTGAGAGAGAGAGAGACTGGTTGCTTTACGCCCTTATCAACACATTATTATGGTTATATTAAGGGCGGGAGAGCTGAGAGGGAGGCAGTTTATGATCTTACCCAGGAAATAGAGATAGAGAAGAAGGGAAACAGAAAAAGAGACAGAAAGGCACTTTATGGTCTTACCCAGGACAGGCTGACACTGGACGTATATATGGGAAATGTGCGCTATCCGACGGAAAGACTAGTTGATGCAAAGACTGACATGAGTAGATGGGTTAACATGTTGGCCAGCAGGAGGGAGGAGGGACACAGTGCCGGGGGGACGGGGACCTGCTCCTGTTGCTCCTCCTGCTGCAGCCTGGACCAGCTCCGAGTGGCTCTGGTGAGGCAGTGAGTAGAGTGACTCGGGTCAGCAGTTATTCCACCACTGTGCACCATTACACATACGTTTCCATTAGAGCCGCAGCTATCAGGTCAATAGGCAATATTATGATTTATTCATATTGAAATGGATTTAGACTGGATTCATCAATATTCTGCTGTAGTTAAATCAACCGGCGCCCGAATTCTGGTCAAATGGCTCTTAGCTGGGTTGGTAAGGAACGGAACGGAAAATAGAAAATCTGTAGTTTTTGACCGATTTTATATTAAGAGTCCAGCTCTACCGTATGTATTAGTGGTTACCACTGGTGGTAGTGAGAGTGTAGGGCTATCTCAGTCCATTACATCATGAGTCCTATATAGTGAGAGTGTAGGGCTCTCAGTCCATTACACTATAAGTCCTATATACTAGTATAGTATCTGTGGTGAGCTGCCTAATTCTGCCTCATCACGACCAATATTAGGTCAGGTTATCAGAAATTGTACAATCGGCAGCTCTACACATTTAGTAAATTAAGCTAAAACATGACAAATACTAGCTATATCTGGTATTGTGTTGATTCGGAATATCTACGGGCTTAAGTTGAGATGTACTTTGAACATCATTAAGAGGATGACCTTTAAAAGCATTCTTCTAGTTTATTGACCTTTAGAAGATTTGTGAAGGCGAATTCTTGAATTGTACATTCTCTGGTGATTTCCCCCGATAAGGTTGATCCGTGTATATATGGAGGGTGCAGTGTTATAGGGCATATATTGGCACACATGGCACTGGTAGTGGGGCGGGGGAGGGGGAGGGTATGATGGAATGTGGTACATAATATACACCCATGGCTATATGTAGTGCATGAGGGGCAGGGGTGGGGGTGGGGGTGGGTAGTAGATTACATGATTCTGAGGGAGAAACCGAGTTGAACTTAATATACAGAGGTTGGGGAAGAGAAAGAGACAAGGAGAGAGAAGACAGGCGACAGAGAGATGGGAGAGAGAGGAGAGAGAGAGAGAGAGAGAGAGAGAGAGTGGGGGAAAGGGAGATAGACGGGGAAGAGAGGAGACAGATACAACGGGGGAGAGGAGACAGAAAGATATGATATAAATCTATAATTATAGAGAGTGACAGGGAGAGATAGAAAGAAGAGGGATACACAGAGAGGGGGAGATACACAGAGAGGGAAAGAGTTGTGTGATGTGGAGGATTGGTGCAGGAGACTATATACTGCTGACCAGCCCCGTGACCAGCTCCTCCAGTACCCATATAGTGCCATACACCCTCCTCCTCCACCACACACTGTACACAAATGATTCATTGACCGCCGCTACTAGTGGCGCCGCCTCGTGTTTCCCGGATGCACTACACATTCCCTATGCTTTCCCAAGGATTACGGTTCATACCTTGTAGTCATCTTTGTGTATCATTTATACATATATTAACTGAAGCAAGCAGAGTAGCGATATATAAAATATTTATTGATGTATTCTTCAGTAAAATGAGTAAATTATTTAAACATTTCACCATTTAATGTTGGTGAAGTGGTGGTGGAGTGTGTTATACATAATATTGAATTTTCTCTTGAGTAATATTAATTAATCATTTCATGGTTCTACGGTCAACTGAACTCTTATATGAAGGATGTATAATTCATATACAGTATACAATGCTGTAGGGGGATTGGGGTAGCCCATTGCTTATACTGTTAGACCTGAACGTCTACTGCATTTGAATCCAACAAGCGAGATACTCTTGTATAATCTTTATATACAATATTAAATCTTTTATATTCTTAATACATGATACGTATCTAAACTTGAATATATCTTTAATACATGGGATTCAATCTAGTATATCTAGACAATTCTTAATACATGGGATTTAATCTCGTATATTCTTAATTCATGAGATTTGATCTAGTGTATTATCAATATATGAGATTTAATCTTTAATATATTCTTAATACATGAGATTTAATCTGGAATATATGTTTAATACATGATATCTTATCTCTAATATATTCTTGATACATGATATCTAATGTGGAATATATGTTTAATACATGATATCTAATGTGTAATATATTCTTAATACATGATATCTAATGTGTAATATATGTTTAATACTTGATATCTAATGTGGAATATATGTTTAATACATGATATTTAATGGTGTTACATGTTTGTGCTTACAGATGGTCAAGGCGCAGCACCAATAGAACTAACGATAGAGCCTCGGGGAGAGTCACATACTCGTGCACTTGGTAACTCTATAGTATTCACCTGCACGGCAGTAGGACTCAGTGAAGATGTAGACCCACAACTAGAGTGGTACGACCAGGAGGGTCGCCTTGTCAAAGATAGAACCGGAAGGTACGTCAGCATCTTTACCTTTATTTAACTCATTAACTTTAACATGTATGGAAGCATCTTTTGTACATTCTTTATCATTCTTTACTACTTGTGAAACATATATGGAGAGATCTTCAATATTGTTTGGTATATTTTTGTTGAGTAAAAAAGAAATTATATATTAATGAACAAAGTATTTAAGTTTAAAGTTTATATAACACGAGCTTGGGAATGTACTGTCATGCCATTTTCACAGCATTTATTAGTAGCACCTTTCTACCACTGTACATAAAATGCATAATAAATCCGTTTAAACCCTGTATATATATTTGATAATGATATGATGTGTATTCATGTATAGGTACCCCGTGTATCAGTGTATGTGTATTGTGCACCCTCTCTCTCCCTCCACTCTTTCTCGCTCTTTTTAATGAGTACAGTTTATTGCAGCTTGATTCATGAGGGTAGTTGCCATGGAAACTGAATACAAACATTGCCCTACAGTTCTCTCCCTTTGACTCATCCTTCTTTCACTGTCAGCTGTTGACAGTGCGGGTGCCCTATTGTATACTGAGCAACTGCTGTCAGTTCTCCAGGAATGTTGTGACAGATATACCTTTTCACTAGCTGTCACGTGTAATCTTTGGTGTATCTGTTTGTCCCTGACAGCTATACTTTATTCTGCTGTCACAACTTGACACTACCTAGGTGACAGCATCGGGGCACATGAACTTAACACTCCTTCATTGATTACTTCTCAAACTTTATTCAAAAATACATTTACATAATTTGTTTCTTACAGCTTTTTGAACAGGTAAACAATTTACGTTAAAATAACATTGATTCACGTCAATCAAAGGTAAATTTATTCAGAGATGCCAACTTTTTGAGTCAGGCTCGCGGGACACTATCCCAGCCATTAAGGCGTGGGGTCTGGGGCCCGCCTAGGGCCCCAGAAGCCAGAGGGTTTTCTTTGCTCTCTGGTGCATTTTAAGCATTTTGGTGGGTTAAATATTGTCCAAATGATAATATAAACTACTTACTTTGATTCGCATAAAACAATAGAAATATAGACTTGTACTTTTACATTTTTTTTACTTTTAGTTTTACATATATATCTTGATATTCGAAAAATATGTGAAAATGATTAAAAGTGTGAGCTACAAGGAAATTTCTTGTATTATTGCTCGAATGATAGATTACAAAAGGTTTATTCTATAAATCTTTTCAGACTTGGATGAATGACCAGTCTGTAAATAAGGCTTACAAGTCCTTAAGCAAAGACCGATATAACGGTAACATTAACCTCAAATCACATAGTATACCATATTTATCTGATCATTACAGGTACTATTATTTACCGCTGTTCTCTTAGGGAATTAGAATTTTGGGTATGTGATTGGCTCTAGGCCTATAGATGATGAAAACTATATTGAATGAATGAATGAATGAATCGATTTATAAATAGGCATATTGAAGGGAACAATGAAAATGAGAACTGCTATTATTGGTAGTATGAACTCGAACTGAAGAGGACAATGAAGGACAGTGGATTACACACATATATGAATAGAATTAGACTATAATTATTGATGAGCCGGGATTCATGGGATTTTTTACATTGTTAACATGTATTTGATAATGGTCTGGACAAAAATAAGTGTGCATCGCCTCGTGTTCTCATAAATGTAGACTAGATAATTTGTAATTGAACTAATTGGTACCGTAATTGAACTAAATGATGTAACTGTATTGAAAGGACCAGAATGAAAATACAATATATACTTAATACATGAAGCATGGTGTCTTTGGTGTATTTTCGGCATAATTACCTTAGAGTGCCAGTGCTACAATTTTTTAGATTTTTCACTTCTACCTAGCAGATCGAGGGATGTCACTAAGTTTTGTGTAAGGTGGCTATTTAGGATTTTTAGCCAGCTGCAATATTTTTTCAACGCAGAATATTGGATACATATGGTCAGGGAGGGGCATGGGGTCTGGGGCCCGCCTAGGGCCCCAGAAGCTAAGAGATTTTGCTTGCTCTCTGGTGACATTTTAAGTATTTTTAGGGGTTAAATATTATCTGGTCAAAATTACATTTTTCCGGGACAAAGTTGTCTGCGGGCGGGACGCGGGACACAGGGCTGATTTCCGGGACTGTCCCGGACAAATCGGGACACTTGGCATCTCTGTTTATTAACGTCAACGTTTTGGCGGGAATTTAACCTCAAGTTCACGTTAATCTTATTAACGTTATAATATTTGCGTCAATTTAACATGAACTGAACGCATTAATTTCTCAAGGTTAAGTCAATGGTGACTTAACATTAACGCTTTTGACATCAACAGCTCTAACGGATAAAACATCACATCATGTTATGTTAAAATCCTTCTGTAATTGATCTATTCGAGACCTAAATAGTTGAAACAATTCAAGACGATCTTGTACATCACTAGTTTGGTTTTCAGTTTTTCTAAACACTGAGTTTCCATTCAGCTTAATAAATTCTTCATTTGTGTCATTAAGGTACATCTGTAAATATAGTATGGTATTGAGATATCCCAGTCAATCTTAACCCTAACAAGTAATGCGAAATTCACAAAACTTACAACGAATCTCTGTAGTTCTTATGAATCTATTAATGTTCACCAAGTTCTCAACACTTCAAATTGAGTTTAAATGTTAATTAATAACGGAGCTAAACAATGTAGCTCTGGTAATAGCAAAATGAAAGTTAAAATCTGACGGAGAAAATGTCGTCTGCCTCTGCTGCTGCCACCTAGTGTTGATATGGTATAGTTCAAACGGTAAACTCTAGGTGTCTCCACGTGTCTCCCGGCATGCAGTCCACAGCAGCCTTTCCACACCAAAGTAATTTAAACGCAATTAATGTTTATAATTCAGCAAATCTTTGATGAATAACTTTATTCCTTCATACTCACAAGACTTTAGAGGTTTGCGCTCTGTCTAATAGTATGAAGCTTCAAGTAGTTCTTGCCACGAATTTGGCAATTTTATTTTGTTTCTCATCTCATCTCATCTCATTCTTTGACCAAAAGTCCATTAATCAGAAAAGCAAAAATAATGAAGCGCCATTCCAGATTGAGGAGATATTCTCCCCTACCCTCGGTGAATGAGAAATAGTTTGCAATAAATAAGAGAAATTCCCCGCAAAATGTGATGTCTTTTTAGACTTTTTTTTCAAAGAGAAGCGTTTAAATTGCTGCAAGTGAGTGTAGAAAGGCTGGTAGATTTATTTGTGTTTGTCTGACTATTAATTATTATCATTAATTATTATTATTATCTCTTTTATTCATCATCTCTCCTCTTGTCTTGTTTTTGTTGTATGTTTTGTGTTCTCTTACAGACTACAGTGTCTCCACCTAGACTCAACTGTGTCAACTAGCATGTCACATGATGCATTGACCTACATTTGTAACCTATATCTGTGACCTATATTTGTGCCACCTGGTGGTGTCTGGTGGTAGCCGATCTCTAGGCCGTTAATTAGTTTATATCCAAGGTCACCTCTCTGTTAGATGTCATTCTAGGTCAAGGACATGATCAAGGTCGAAGAGACAAGGATTTATTTCTCATAATTAGTGTTTATCTCAAGGGTATTCCTCATAGGGTCATGTTTGACCTGGATTTGACCCTAATATGACCTCATGTTATGTTTTTACCTGCACTTATTATGATTGATATAATCCTGTTTTACTTTGACCTTGGTTTACTTGACCCTGAACCTTGACCTTGTCTCCTATCATGATCCAAACTTCAGTTGTCTGACCTGGTTTGACCTAGATGTGACCTAGTTAGAGCGTGTGTTACCATAGCAACTGAGGGGAACCTAGCCCTCCCCCTAGCCCGTATCTGACCTCACTACTAATGACCTTGAACCTTTATGATCTGTTTCTCTAGGATTATATATTTGGTTCTCGTTAGATTGAGTTGAGCGTTCTGCTGTCACTTCTCCCTGTGTCACGTGTTCTGGTGTCACTGAGAGCACCTTCCTACCCTTGTGCACCCTCCTCCGCACCTTGTTGTCTTGGTGCACTCATTTCTGGACAACTGCCCCAGTTCTGGGACAGTTGCTCCTGATCCTGAACTTCAACTCCTGATTTTTGTCAAAATGACCCACATTCTGGACAGGTGTCCTGTTTCCAGTACATGCCATGCCTCATTTCTGGACAGTTGCAGCTGTCACTCCACCTGGCGGTACACAATGCAAGTGCTGCCCTCTGTTTGTATACCTGGACACCATGGTTACCCCATGCCCCCCTTTCCACTGAGTACTACGTGATAAGACTCAGCTAATAGGTAATAAGAAAGATTTTCAGAAATATATAAGACAAGTGTATTGTTCTGAGTTCGATCAATATCTTAGCGAACCAGTTGACAATAGCCAACCAGTCAGATCTCAAAACTGACAAATCGGACGATAGATTGTAAAAATATTTGAGTAATTTGTATACTAGAAACTGACTAGAAACTGACACATATCTGAATCAGTATTCATGTATTTAATTACAGGTGTATAATACCTTAGTAAAGATTGAGGCATCAATGGGTAATTATTATTATTACTATGGGGAATGGAGGGGAGGTAGGGGACTCTTCTTTAAGAGTATTTTGTCCAATGCATCGCTGTTTACCTATGTAGTGTTTATTATACCTAAGAGGTATATCTATTGTAAATAATATACCACGGAAGTATATCCAATCCTCAAATCATTGTGTATTAAAGGTAATTAACTAATTAATTAATTAGCTGATTGACTTTCGACGAATGTAGAGTTGAGTCATCACTACAGGAACTTGTAAAACTGAATTTAGATGTTAGAATTAAGTCTTAGTGTTAAGTCTCTTCCATCTAGCTTAAAGTATTGTACAACAGCAAAAATTATTGGAACCTGAATTGTGAATTGTATTCTCAAAATATTGTTATGCGATTATTGTATATTATTTAGTCAGGAACGGTCTAGGGCCAAGCGGAAGACCTAAAGTTAGCACGACTAATTTTAGACTTGTATGTCCTTTTCATGTAATTGACGACATTGAATAAAAATTCTATATATATATATATCAAAACATATGGAACCCTTAATGTGTGTGGTCCTGGTGGGCTTATGATCAGAATGTCATTTCGTTTTCCAAATTTAAAGATTCAATTAGATCTATGGTAATTGGTTTACATAATGTTATATTTCATATAATGTTTATATTCATGAAATACAAATATCAAGCCACAATGATGAATGATGTATGCCTTTCTATTTCACTCAGTGTAATATTATGACTTCATTTTATTATAGTCTTATCACTGAACATCCACAAAGTGTTTTATAAGTCTTTATAGTTGTAAACACTATCTGAGTCTGTGGAATAGTCACTGCAGGTATCACCTCTGTACCTTGGCTTCCTTGTAGAATGACAGGAAACCTCATTGCTGGGGATGCTTGTGCCCGTCTAGAGCTATGAATATCTCCTCTATGAATGCTCAGTAGACATTCAAATATATTTCTTTTCCCCCTGCAGATCCACTCTATTGCGTAGACCATGTTTATTTTGTTCTTTTGATCTACAATTGATGTAGAGGCCTGTGTGTACAACTACATAGACCAGGCCTGTCTACAGGCTGAGTAGTGTCCCGGCAACACATGAGATGGCAGCACTTCCATCTGTAGTACTCCTGCTCCCCGCCAGGTTCCGCCACCATGTCATAGTTTCAGGCTTCTACACCAGGTGTCCTCTGTGCCTCCTGTGAATACCCTTACTTTCTCATTTCTCTTTTTCTCTCCATCTCTATTTGTCTACTCTGCTTCTCTCAATCTCCTCATTCTTTCCTCTTCATATCCTGCTATTTTCTCTGTAAGATACTTTTCCTCTAAAAGATCCCACTCTCTGTCCCGCCTAGCCAGAGTTCTCTACTTCTCTCAGCTTTTCTGTCTCTTTCTCTCTCAATGGAGTTTTCACCCAATTTCTTCCTTTTCTTTTTTTTCTACTTACCTTCTATTTCTCCTCCACGCTTATATGTCACTTCAACCTTCTCCGCTTACTCTCCTTCACCCGTATCTCTTCTTTCTTCCATGAATTTCACCTCACTTTTAATCTCTGATCTCGATAGTCTCTCTCCTTTCTTTCCCAATTCTATTAATCTCTTTTCTCGTATCCACTAGTCTCACTTCTTTTTTTCTTTCCTCTCACTCTCTCATGACTACTTTTCCCAGTCTCTCTCTTTCTCTCTCATCCTCTCTCCTCTCTCTCTCTCTCTCTCTCTCTCTCTCTCTCTCTCTCTCTCTCTCTCTCTCTCTCTCTCTCTCTCTCTGTGCCCTCCTTACTCTACCAGAGCCCATGTTGATATGTGATAACATTTACTTTCAGGCAAGATGAAGATTATTTCAGGTAATGTCGCTCTCTCTCTCACTTTCCCGCTCCTCTCTGTCTGTTTCCATGTGTCGCTCTACCTCACCCTTCCTACATGAGATTGTCGCTGCACCTTTTGTCCACACGTCTATGTGCCGCAGCCCACATTAGAACGTTGTCATGGTTACGCCGCCATTTTTAAATCTACTGCTGCTGCTGCTGTTGCTGCATGTTGCTATGGCAACCAAATATTAGCATTGTTGGTGTATACTGTCTGGCTCCTTTTTGTAAGCTCTATGCTCATTGGTTCATTTTAAAATTTGAGTTCTTCCCTCTTCCCTCTTCCTCCTCCTTCCCTTCCTTGCTCCTCCTTGCGTTGTAAGCTACTGCTGCCTGGGTTAGGTTGGTCAGACGGCGGCAGGCGGTCAGTCAGTCGGCCAGCGTGGCATGCGTAATACAGACTCACTCTACTACAGTTTATTACCATTACAGAGATGATACTACAGATAGAGAGAATGCCAGCTTCATTGTTCACAAACATCCAGCATTATCATTATTTCCTCCTCCTCCTGTATGCCGTGTGTTGTGCTGGTCATGTGATGTGTGGTGGCTGCCAGCATGTGCAGCCACCACTCGTGCCGCCACCTGCTGGATGGTAGGCACACCACTCATCCTCCTCTCTCCACATCCTACATACAGCCAACACCTGGCTGCAGGGTCTCAAGCTAATACAAGTAATTGTCAACCATGACTAACAAATCTACTGTGATTAAAGCTTTGGAATTTTGTTCTGATTTCATTACCAAATTGAATTTAATCATAATCCAAGTTTCAGTTCATTTTCGCATTCTTTAAAGGACTCCATATGAGTCTGTCAGACTTAACCTTTGCCAATTAACAGTTTTCTTTATTCACGTCTCCTTTGAAGGAATGAAGTTTACCAACATTTAATGTTAATTTTTTCACTACTACTCATATCAGAAATTATTACATTTTGCCCCTTTCTCTGATTGGCTAATCACTTCTCTTCCTAAAAATCACCAGAATTTTGCCATTTGATACTTTTTCAGTAAACAATTGCCCCCAGGTGTATAGTGTATGTAGGTGGGTGTATGGGAGAGGTAGGTATGGGGCTCACAGGTATAACTAGACATGGCTGACCACGTAGTGCTCACATCACCAGCTCTATACATACAGACCGTCAGCTAGCTCAGTCAGTGGGACGACATCAGCGAGCAACTCAGTGAGCAATTAGAAGCAATATAGGAGAATATGTTAAACAGACAGAACCATAACACAACATTGAAATATTGTTTGAGGCACAATTGTCCCAACATAGGTAATTAGGTCATCAGAAGCTGCTCAAGTTATCAGACTATTTGTTCAGACATTACCCAAAGCATTTCCAGACATGTATATGCAAGTCACAAACTTTTGCAGAACATTTTATCAAGTTTACTGCTCCACTGTCTATAAAGTAGGAGTGCTGTAAAAGTCAATGAGCAGTTCCTTGAGCAGGTTAGAGCAGGTGTAGGTGATTACTATAGGAGCATAAGACCAGCACTCAGACATTCAGCACATTTCCTGGCATTAGTAACCCTTGTTCAAGCCACAATTTTTCACACTATATTTTGCCAAATTTTAAATTTGCTAGGATATTTTGCCCCTGTCTATTAAGCTTCATTACTTTCATATGGCCCATGTTCACTTTAGAAAGGCAGGTGGATTTTATTTAAATATCATTGGCCTGTAAGTGAATAAGCAAACTATTTATTGTGATATTGTTCCTGGACAAAGGCTAGTACAAACAAACAAATAAAAACATCCATCTATTCTTTTAAGTCATAATTGTAATTTTATTATTGACGAGATTTCATATTCTGGGCTTTCAGAACTTAACCAACACATTTTCTCATGAAACCATCCTTTGTATTTGGAATAAATTCATACACTGAGTAACTGAAAGAAAACCTTCATAATGTTGCGCTATTTTTTGATATTTTGTCAAATTTTGGCATGTCAGATATTTGTTGTTTCGATGTTGGTGTTCCAGACGTTGAGAAAAAACTCATGAAAATACTTTGTAGTGTTCAAGAGAATCTCAGGACATGACGACAAATTGGATTTTGGATTTTGCATCGATCAATTTTGTATTGGATTTTCTCAATTCTTTATGTTCTGTCCAGGCTTAAAGGTTTTCTGATATTGGATCCTGGATTTGATGCGTTTTGTGTTATCCTAGGGTGTTGGATGTACCTTATAAATGCTGGTGCTACGGCTGGTATATTAGAGCAATAAGTGGCAAAACTTTAGGCGTTGTAGAACTTTGGAACTTGTAGAACGTTGGAAAGATTACAAGGTTACTGCCTATGTAACTAAATAGAGAAGCAACTTAGAATTGGGAAAGGAAGCTAAAGCAGGGTCTGATAATACACTGACATGAAAATAGACAGCAGGCAAAGGGACAGATGGGAAGAGAAACGGACAGATGAGGTAGCCTATGGACAGAAGGTAAAATATGGATAGTTACAGAGGTTGGCACCAAAGTGTAAAGCACTGGCTTCAGAACGTGCAGCTTGACAAACCAACAAGCGACATGTCAACACACCAGGTGAGCCTGGAGTGTGTGCTAGTTGAGTAATCCTACTGGGATGGATCCTGTTGGTTGACCTATGAACGGGACAGAGCACATGCAGACTAGTAGAGGTCTGCATACCACTAGGGCTCCTGAGGTGGCGGTGTCTCATTTCTCTTGTCACTACCAAGAAATAGCAATTGTCATTTGTCAGTAAGACAATTCTGTTGTCACTTGATTTTATTGATATGGACAATGTTTTGTCGCTAAGGACTATGTCGATTTGTCAGGCTAAAAAGTGTTGTTATTGATTGACACTGGCTGCCTTTGTTGATATGTCAACCACTGATACCAATAGACAGACAGGTAAAAAGATTAGTAGTGCTGATGATACAAATAGAGACAGGGAGATAGACAGGTAGACCAACCAACCATTAGACAGACGGGTAAATATATAGACGGACAGACATGTAGACAGACAGTAGCACTGTACATAAGGAGATGAGCGCGCATGTGTGCGCGTGCGTGTGTGTGTGTATGTATGATAGCGCCCTCTACAGTGTCATGTGCTGCCACCACCTGGCACTCTCACACACTACATTGAGGTATTAAACTCTGGATTTAACTTTTACTTCTCCATTATTGTCAACCAGTTTTTATTTCGTTCTGGGTGTTCACTAAACACAATTCATGTCTTTATTAATTTGTTGGCTGCCAATAAAACTGGAAAAAAGGTTTTAAAAAAACCTTTAAAACCTAATTCTCTTGTCTTCCTAGATTATCATCCCTTGCATGATCATATTATAGTATTATCTAGTTGGCATAATTATTTTGTATTCAAATTTACCCTCTTAAATTAGGACCCTTGGATAATTAAGAATTTAAAAATATATTTTAGCATATAAGACATTTTTAGTTGGGTGTCCAACCCTTCTTTTAAAAGTTGCCTGATTGATTTTTAAAGAATTAAAAAAGTAGAAACCCATCTTTTACTCTAAATATAAAAGGTGTTATTTACTTATTCTATCTGGTGGTGGCAGCACCGTACAAAGCATGGTGTTGCATGAAATATCCTCCCCCAAAACATTCTATATTTAGACATTGTTGGTGCTAGGTATCCTAACTCTAATATAAGTGGTATTAACCGTTAATTATGTGATATTATGGAATACAAACATGAATATTATGTAAACATTTACAGGTTAATTATTGTGTGATGATAATATTGTGTAAGGGCTGCCAACAGTCATGGAGGAAATATTTGGTTACTTCAATATATATTTGTTAAATGAGTATTTTGTCGCTGTTTTGACTGGTTTGTTCTAAAACTAATTAAGAAAGTTATACATATTTATAGAAAATTATATTATATGAATATGTTTGTCTAAATCATGTTATCACTATTTCAATAGAATTTCATCAAAGCCGGAGCAAAACTATTGTAAACTTTAATTTAAAAAATGTATTCAGCAAATGTATTATATAATCAAATTTCATTCTCAGTATTGCTGAGTCAAAGAAAATAATTTTAGTAACGTATTTTTTGTATTTAAATGTCCACAAATGATTGCTGACTAGATATAAAGGCTGGCACAACCAGGATATAGCAGTGTCTTGCCCTTTGTATTATAGCATTCAATCAATCAAATTAAAGTTGCCAGAAGTGATTGTTGGCTAAAGCTGGGGTGTGAGGTTGGCAGCCCTGTACTGCCATGGTGTCACTAGTGCAGGCGTTGTGCGTATGTTACATCCGCTGAGCTCCTCGCTATCATGAACACTCTGTCCCCAGACACTCTTTATACCATAAATCAGCCTAAAATTTCTCTTGTATTGCATAAGTACAGAATGAACATAGACACTTAGATTGTTGAGTTTTACTGTAGCAGTAAACAATATAAATAATGGAAAGGTGAGTAAGAGTGAGAGATAATTTATGGGTAAACAAATTCTTCTTTGGGGAAGGCTTTTGGCTGAAGTCCAGAGGTTTATCAATGAACTGATCCCAGCATAAAGGTGTATTCCCAGCTAGGGCACTTCCAAACATGTAGGAAAAGTAAATGGCAAGAAGTAGAAATTTATTTATTCAATGTGGATTAGCTGAGAATGTGAGGGTGGGGATGAGGGTGGATAGGGTTAGTTAGGGCCTGCGCTTGCCATATTTACTCACATTTGGGCTTATAGGGCTGAATCTATTGATATTTTGCTGCACTTATGTTTATACAAGAAGTTGGAGTTGAATCGGCCGAGATAATAGAGCCGCCAGTGAGCGATAATAAGTGAAGCCAACTCAGGAAAGGAGCTTGGCAAGTCTCCTGAAATATAAATATGGACTTTCATGAAGCCCTGTAGCAAAACCAACCAGACAAACCCTCTATTATTTTGGTCAAATGACTTTAAGATGAGTTGGAAAAGAATGGGACAAAAAGTGAAAAATGTTTAGTTTTAGATCAATGTTAACTGAGAGTATAGTTTTAACCAGTTTAGTGACACTTTAGTGAGTGTTTAAACAATGTGTTGAGGGCAGAGTGTAGCCGGAGCTCAGTGCGTGTGTATGTGTAGTGTACTGGAGACCAGCCCCGTGTATGTGGGCTTCCTAGGTTGACTCATTTGTATACTTTACACAAACATCTGCTCTACATACGCCATCTACATTTATTGCCTCTCCAAATTCCTCTACCAATAATAAAAATTCATTTAATTCTGTTCCATCTTGATAAAAGTTTAAATTGATTCTAATATTACTTTGTAAATCTCTTTATAAGAATATACCTAAATTAAAACCCGTGATAGGCAGAAGCCAATATCGGAAAACATAATTGTAAACTTAGTTAATGTAATGTATCTTAATTCATCATTGTTTTAGGGCGGAATGGAAGGTGACCTACTGTGTAGAAATCATCGCCCCATTCAATGTAACTGTTTATAAGATAAGGAATTGAGTACTGAGAAAACATTAAGTACTGAGAATACATTGAGTACTCTGAATACCTTGCAACTAACTGGCTTATGGTAGAGAGGATGTTTGTACAGTATGTGTAATCTAGTGTAATTACCAAGTATTTATAATATATAATATTGTATTAACATAACCCCAGACTATTTGTGGCAATGATTAACGTGAACCTAACCAGGAACAGCACAACTTGCAACCCTTCCCTTTAACCTTTACTTATTAACACTAACACAAATATATCCCAAATTCAAGATATCTAGATGATTATATAAATACCTAAAAAAAAACTCACTCCAGTGGTGTTGCCACATAAACATCTGATCATTTAAAAAAAAAACTACGAAAAAAAACTGAAAGCATGGTGATATGTCACGTGACCACCACACTGACCAATGACTACCACAGAAGCCACGAGGTGGCAGTACTTGTCTGCCCTAGTTCCTGCAGCCTCCACCAGGTGTAATATGTTGTGCTGACATACAAATGTTATTGTTGCTCTTACATCTCAAAAGCTGCTGCAACGCAATCGCAAACTGCCACCGTTTATATCATCCTGGTTATTGTCGTCCTCCATCGGTGTATTGCTGGTCTCTATTGTTCATTTCATGTATTTCTCTATTTGGGGTTTAACTATGACTACACATGGAATGTTTCACGTTGTTTACTGTGTGGACCTCTGTACCGTCCAGTCTACGGCTGTATGTACTCTATCTCACCCATAGATGCTACCAGGTCCCTTTAAGAGCTGTATTACAAGAAGAGCAGTCACATACAGTGCAGATATTCATGTAGTCTGTGCAAAATGATATCAAATTATGTATTACAACAAGTATTACCGGTTAAATCATTTGTAATAGGATGTAAATATGACCCTTGCCAAGTTGTCTTAAAGGGACATGTATCATCTGGGGTAGATACAGATTACAGTCAGAGAGTGGGCTGTAGAGTGCCGCTGACCGTTGTATACGGTATAACTGATGCTTGTTTTCTTTGTGGTAATTTGTTGGCTGCTGGTTGTATCCCTCCTACTCTACAACAGTCGGTAAGTGTTGGTCTGCTGCGCCTCAGGGCTCTCACACGCTGCATCATCCAGACAGACATAGACACTATTAGTCTCTCCCTCCTCCTCCACTAGTCTAGATCATTCACTCTACTCTTCCTGCCAGCCAGCCAGCCAGCGGTCAAATAAACAGCAAAATCATTGGGGAAAAATGAATATTTGTGCAATTAATTTTCAATTCAAGTTGGATATGGTTAAATATAACATTTGGCTTGTACTAAAGTGTTTCTTGATTCTATGAGTTTTGGTGCTAGTTTGGGTATTAATAATTTGAAAATAAATTATCATGGCAAACTTAAGTCTTTGATATGTTTGTGAAAGTCTATAATTAAACTAGGAAAAATTTTACAACTTCTCTTAAAAATGACTCACTCATGTTTGTTTAAAAGAGTTGATCTATTTATGTAAATGTCAGCTAAACAATTTATATAATACAATGAATTTAACCTCAGAGATCAACTCGGCTTGAAAAACAACCGCCGTTATGGAATTCAACACAGTTGTAAAAGTTTGCCATGGGTCTAATTTCAATGATATAAAATTTCAATTAATGACAAAAAGTCTCAAAAATAATTTACAAACAAAAAATTTCAAAAGTAAAACAGAAACCTGGTTGCTGGCATTTCTCCCCTTCTCTATCGCTCCCGTTTTACTTCTATTTTCTTATAATTTTTTCACTCAGAACAATTTACCACTACGGCCTTGTTACGACATGAACTTGGCCGGGCGGACCAGAACGTAGACATGTAGAAGTTTGCCTTATATCATCAGGTTCTGTTTTGAAGCAACATTTTTGCCCCACAAGTTTGTCCCCACAACCTTTAAGCATTTTTATACTAAGACACTTTCACCCATCCCCAAATACCCTCTGATCCCATCAGTCACATCTACTCAACCCCAAGTTTGTTTCTCAAATTGACCCAATCTTTGTGATGAGAAATTTACAGCAATTTTTATTACTACAAACTAAAAGTGTACAGTTGAATACTTCTGATACATTGCTGCATTAACCAACCATGATTCATCCAATGTAAAATATACTTTACCACCTGTATTATTATACACGTTACCAAATTTGAAGCATATTTAATTTTAATCAATTGAGACACAATGGACATTTATAAACAACATAACATACAGATATAGAAACCTGACGGACGATGTGTCTTGAAGATTTTGAACAGAAACTTTGGTAATTGTCAGATGAAGGGTTTGTTACCAATGCTTTGTAAGAATTTTTATATTGATTGTTGCCATGTTGATTGACCCCCGCCCCCCTCTCCCCCAGCCCCTCCAGGGTCCTGCATGAGCACCCTGGAGGATGGGGTACTATAGCCTCTAGCCATCCATGTACAGCAGGGGTTGGTAGACATCTACTGGAGTTATCTATTAATCAGGATTACCTCTCTTCTACTGCCCTGCATGGGAGTGTACATAAGCCCCGTTTGGGCTCCTGCTGGGTCCTCTCTAGGCTTCCAAATGGGCTTGATTGCCTGGTACTCCTCCTCCATAGGCCAATGTCGGGTCTTTGTTCTAGGCGCCGGGTAGATTCCACATCAGGTTGGATCACCATTATTACTCCCATTTGGGCTGTACATTGGCATCCTGGACTAACTTCAAATTTCCAAAATGGGACTTACATGGCTTGTCCATTCTGAGTTGGGCTGTATTGGGCTAATGTGTGTTTGCTACTGGGTAAGATGGTACCCGGCGTGCCTCCTGACCACTATGGAAGCCTAAGGAGATATACCCACACCAGACCCTCCCTGGGCCTATGTTTCATACCCATGTGGGCTAAGTCAGACATAAAGCAGTCACTGTGGGGTTGCCTATTTTAGGTCCAGATGTTTTGAAAATTTAACAAAAAACGTTTGCTGAAGGGATTTAACAGAAACTGAAGGAATTCAAATTCTTCACTTAAACTTAACAAAAGCTGTTTGCTTAAAGAATTCAAATTCTTCATTTAAATTTAACAGCAACATTTTGCTGTAGAAATTCAAATTTTCATTTAACTTACTGTTATCAAGAGCAACTTTGGATCTAAATAAAATGAAGCAATTGCATTATCAATATCTACTAATCTAAAACAGGCAAACTTAATATCTTAACTTGAAATCTTCAGCAAGAAATGATGTTCATGTTTAGACCAGTTTTTGAAAAAGGCTTGGCATTGAATAAACCCACACATCACTGGATGATAATAAATACATTCCAAATCCATGTCAATCTATAAGAATCATGATTCAAAAACCTGTAATAGACTTCAATAGCATGATTTCTCCATGAGTTTGGTGATGAAGCTACCCCACTGTGACTGCCCACCCTTAATCCTCTGCATCCCCTATCATTATACCAAAATTCACAAATTGAATTTGAAGATTTGTACAGAAATCAACTTCTGCATATTAACACTAAACCTTGGTTGCTACCCCTGTAGTCCCCCTACATGGGCCCCACAATGGTGCAATCTGGTCTCTAGATGGCAATATATGTGAACTAAGCACCCAAACATTTCACCTCCACCCCCACAGGCACTAGTAGAGCAGCTGTATGAGCTGAACTAGACCTGGTATAAAAAAGAATCGCTTCCCAGCCTCCCACTGTGATAACCCCTGGCCCGTGGACACCCGATTGGAACCTTTGTGGGCCCATATAGGACTGCCTTCAGGGCAAACCTACCTTATACAGAGGCATTTGGAATGTCAGACTTTTAGAAAATTAAGAAAAATTCAATAATAGCTGGTAGTTAATCATTCCATTTGTCTATTTCAGGGTCTTCAAATTTAAAAAGCCATTATTTTGATGTCTTAAAATGTTTAAATTTGTTTAACCTGTGATAAAAATGTAATTGAATTAAAATGGTTTTTTTCACTATTTGATGATTGTAATGATGATTGGCCATCCTTCTTCTGTTACACGTTTATTATTTATCCATTATTTTATGTTAGGATTCGTTCCTGCTGTCCTCATTTCAACACTAATAACATTTTATAAGGAGAGCAGTCTTTAATTTCAGGAGTAAAATCAATCATTTTCAGTTCTTGCACCAATGTCTTCATTTGCCGCACTTTATCTTGAGTTTATGCTTTACACCTTTATTACAGGATGGCCGCCATCTTGCCATGTTCATGGACCTGCCAACATATAGTCTCACAACTTACGCTAACCATAAACAAATAACTGAAAACACTAACTTCTGGTAAATTCAGGAATAATAAACATTATAACGCTTCAGTCTCCTAACCCTCTGCTCACTGCAGGGAACAGATGCAGAAGTAATGTGATAAATATTTTGACGCTTGCTCACTTTTCAGGATGTATATCGAGTACGACCATTACGCCCTTAAGATGTACATCTCCTCCATCGAGGCCAGAGATGCGGGTGTATATAAATGTGGCGGTACGATAGAAGGAAACCGGGTCCACAAAAGCGTTCGACTTATGCTCTTTAGTAAGTTAAGCTGCTTTTAGACTTAAGCATTTCTTTCTTGTTGTCCTAGTTACCATGCAGATAACAGTTGCACAGTGGCTGTGGCTCTCACAAGGCCTCACCATCTCTATGCCATGGGCGTTATCTGTACGGTGTAGAGACCTGGAGTTTATATGTTGTGCCCGTTGTTAACTTTGGTTCTAACCTTTTGTTTTCTAACATTTCATTGTATTACATTAAACAAAATCTAACTCAGCTTTCTAACTGTTTTGTTCTAACTGTTTTGTTCTAACTGTTTTGTTCTAACTGTTACGTTTTAACTGTCATGTTCTAACTGTTTTGTTCTAACTGTTATGTTCTGACTGTTTTGTTCTAACTGTTATGTTCTAACTGTTACGTTGTGCCTGCAGTGTTAACTAGGTGTAGGTAGCATGCTGCCCCATGGACGGCCGACTAACTACTGTGTTTACCACTCATTACAGCTAATTGCTATATTGGGATGAGTGTGATGGTCACTTACTGTAAACTAACTGACTAACCCTGGGTGTGACTTACAGGATTCATGTAGAGGCTGACACCACACTGCAAAAGCGTCTCTACATCACAGACATCAGGGGTGGGGAAGATAACCAGGGGGGCGATGAAGGCACCTGGACATGTAAGGGTTACATTGAAGGTACCCGTGAGCAGGTGGTCACTAAGCTGGTACTCTTCAGTAAGTCAAAGCCTAGACGTAATACAGGACTTAAGCTATATGCATCTGATCAGATAAACTTGAGCTATGTGATTCTGATCATACAGGACTTAAGCTATATGAATCTGATCATATAAGACCTAAGCAATATGATTCTGATCAGATAAGACTTAAGCTATATGATTCTGATCAAATAGGCTAGTTCAGGATTTAAAGTTAATACCAGACTTAAGCTATGTAACTTTGATTGTAACCAACTTAAGTTATATGATTCTGATATGAATATAGGACGTAAGCTGTATGGTTCTATTCCTGGTAACCATACTAAGATAGGCCATAAGTTAAATAATACCTAGACAAACTAAGTCTTGAATCATTTTCAGGATAAGCTATGGAGATAATTGGAGGCTTTTAGTTTAGTCTTATGATTAAGCTCAATGAAAGTGAAAAGTGAAATTATTATAATATTATCCAGTAGTTTCCTGTTAATACAAAATGTTAATAAAGGCTTTGAGTCATGCCTAGGTCAGTCATACGGGGATGCACAGACCATTAAACCTATACCATATTTCACCGATAGACCGTCGGGTCCCAATTAACGCCTGCCCTGAAATGGCGCCGGGTCATTTAACTCCATGAAATGAATAAACGCTGGTCCCAAATGAACGCCGGGTCTCGGTAATTCGATGGGACTTTCCCCTTGGATGAGGACGATTCAAAAGAATATAAAAGACAGTATTATCTTTGTAATACTATTATGGATGTTGGGGACCAATAGTAGTATAGTAGAAAAATAGTTGTGTCTTGTATTCATTAACATAAAACAATAAACGCCTGCCCCGTATAAACGCCTGCCTCGAAAAGGCGCCAGGGTAAGAGTGGCCTGGGGAAAAAAATGCCCGGGCATTTTATTGGTGAAATATGGTATTCTCACTCGTTTGGCAGACTAAACTGAAAATTCTTGTATAAACGTAAAACAGCAGCAGAATATTGAATATGTTTAGACCGGCTAACAGTGAGTAAATATTGATAACAACGATAAAATTGAGTAATATTTCATTGGTCATGATAACTTTTCCCACTCTTCCTGTCACCATGAATTATACGACTGAGTGAAGAGGCAGCCCGGAGAGGCAGTGATTGGGTGTCTTTCACTAAATAGGTTTGAAAACCATGAGACATTTATGAACAAGATAAGAGTGGCCTAAGCGTGGGTATTAGTATTGTTAAGCATAGGATGACTTCAACTGGAGTGAATGGAACACGGTGTAATTGAACAACTATTGGACAACATTCCAATAAATATTCATTTACTAGCACTGAGTTCCATTCACTATTTATTATATGCCCAGAGAAGTATATTGAAAATGAACCTTTGTATTCTATTTTGAATTGCCACAAAATATCTAAAAGTGAAAAGAATCTTTATTACACATGTGCAATAAATGTATTTTTATTGCACTTCTTATACAGCATGGGCATATGATAAGTGACAAGTGGAGACTGGTAGCTGAGAGCTAACACTTAGAGGCTCAGGACTGAGACACACCGGGCTCGCTCTACTGTGGCATGCTTTTATATATTTTTTTTTATCAAATTAATTATTTCATTAATGCTCACTCTCGCTTAATATCAGCCAACATCAGGGATGCAAGTCAGTTGACTTAAATCAGTCAATCCAATCATTAAAATATTTTGGTAAAATAGTCTAAAAATTTGACATTTCTACTATAAAAATACTAAATGATCTCCTGGTCTAAATCGTTACGTAAAAAAAGGTTTGAAATGGTTCTCATTGAATCAACGTTTTGTATTTTGAAATTGAAACTTCAGAGGGACTAAAAAAATGTGTATTTTGTGTAATATATATTAGCAGACCACCCCAATATGGTTAAAACAAACATTCAGTAGATTTGCCAGCCCTGACATGCATCCCTGGCACTAGGCCAAACTATAATATATCATGTGTTGATGGAAGACGACCTGATACATGCATATATTGAAGCTATGCATTAATGGCCTGAATAGCCATGTAACTTTATGCATATTTGATTAGTAAATATTTGATCTGTTAATCTTATTTATTTGTTTACATGTCTTATTTGCTTTTGTTTGTTTACTAATACAATTAACAACATATTTCTCTACTTCTGTATTTATTTGCTTACATTTAATTTAATTAATAACTGCAAATATGGAAGAAATAAAGACTAAACGTCAAACACAGCATCTGAGGGGTGTAAGGGGAAAGGTGTCAATTTCATTTAGTCTACTTGGGAAAGATTTTCTTATCAGTTTTTACGTTATCTAACTAGGGGGCATATTTTGATAATTACTGTGATGTTTTTTTACATTGTACATTTAACTGTTTACCATATGCTTAACAATTGTTGTGAATGTTTCATTTCACTAATTACCAAAATAACCTATTTACAGAGGACATAACATTTGAGCATGTGCCGAACCCTCAGGATCTGATACTGAACAGGGATGGGTTGATAGAATGTCGAGTTAGTGGCCAGCCTGTGCCCACCGTGTCCTGGCGCTACCGCGGCAAGAAAGTCTACCCAGGTATGTATTATATCTATTGAAACTTCATTTCCATTTAATCATACATCACATATGGTCTTCATGGAGAATGGGACCCTGTACTTCTAGTAACAGTAATACAGTAATATAATATAAGTAATACAGTAATATCTCTCTCTAATTCCTAATACTTTCCGTTGGGTTTAAACTGAAGGAGTGTCTGTAGATGATCTCCACCTTGTGTTGCTAATGTAGACTTTACTTCACCACTCTGGAACCAAGAGTTTGACAAAAGCTAAAAGTGCCATACTTGCTGTATGTACAGGAGGAAGATATGCGTATGAGGAGGGTGGACTGAAGGTGAAGAACGCCACACTGGAGGACAAGGGTGACTACACGTGTCGGGCAGAGGTCGCATCTGATGGCAGGGTCAAGGACACAACCATCAGGGTCACCATCACAGGTCAGTTCAAGGTCACATACTCACAGCAACCTCATGTATGCACAAAGACTTCCAGACCACGGCCACTGCTTCCTACTTGCTGTTTGTGAAAAATGAAAGAGTATTAAAGAGTTGCATTCTCAGCTATTATGACAAAACAAATGTTAACAAATTATCTCATATTATGACTTATAGGGCTGGCTGTATCAATATTCTGTGGCTGTTTTATTTTTATACAAGAAAACGGCTGTCGCTGAGCGATAATAAATGAAGTCGACGTAAGAAAGGAGTCGGGCATGTTCTCCCAAACACAAATGAGAACGTTTAGAAACCCTGTAGCAAAAGCAACTGTACAAAAGTGTTGAAAAACAATGGAACAAAATGAAGAAAATCTTTAGTTTCGACCGACGTTAACTGAGAATGCAGCTTTAATCAATGATGTATAATATGAAGGAGTTAATGAATAATAATGAAACATTGGGTGTTTGCAGTACCGCCCAAGATGACCCACCCCATGGGCAAGCAGTCCGGCATTGAGGACCAGGAGCAGTCCCTCACCTGTAAGGCTTCCGGAGACCCACCACCCAAGTACAAGTTTGAGAAGGTGACCTTTTTATTCATTCATATATTTGTGCCTTTTCTCTGTACCATATTGTAGAAAATATGCTAGCTTCCTGGGTCGCTTAACAATATTACTCATTTCGTACAATTTGTTAATAATTGCCAATTTCTGCAGTGGAATTTTACACCAGTAAAGTGTGCCTCTCTTCTATGAAAACCATAGCCCTATCAGAGAGTCCCTAGTAAAATGGAGTCAAAATAAAATAAAATTATATCAAATTAAGTTAGTAAAGTGGGATAAGCCAACAAGGTGAAGCCAGATACAGATATTCCCTTATGTATTGTTTTTGTGGCAAACTAGTTCACGAGTATCTATGTGAGTATCAGGGTTTGTTGCTGGGTTTAGGGTTTGTTGCTGGGTTTTTTGTGCAAATTTTGACTTCAGTGTTGGGAAATTTGGATGACTTCCATTATGCAACAAACACCAGCCCCTCAATGTCTGTCAATAATCCTTTTAAGGGTGGTCTCCACTGGCTGTGGTAAGCTCTGCGGTAAGCTTTACAATGGTTCTGTGTTGGTGAGGAGTGGCAAGGTCTTGCCTACATGGTTCACTGACCATGTAGGCAAGGACCTTGTCATTCCTCACCACCTACAGAACCCGCACAAACATCGCAAGGCGTACCGCAGAGCTTACCGCAGCCAGTGGAGACCACCCTTTAATGAGCACCCTTTTCCCCACAGAGCCTATCTGTCTATAACCACGTCTAACTTTTTCCCCCACAGCTGATGAACGGTGTGGCGGTCCCTATCGTGCCTGGCCAACGCATCCAGCTGGACCCAGATAACGGGGCCATCCACTTCCGACCACTCAAGAAGGCTGATGAGAGCAGCTACCGCTGTACAGCACAGAACTCTGGCGGTGACGCCGTGTCCGAGGGTACCCTCAAGGTCATTGGTAGGTCAATTTGTGCTTCTGTTATAGGAAAAATAAAGAGTTCAAACTCTTGGTCATTTCAAAACTGTCATACATCATAACATGTAATACATATAGTTGATCAGTCTAAACTAAATACTCTGACATTTTCGTTGAGACCAATGGCTTCCTCAAGGTCATTGGTAGGTCAAACTACTGTAATTGCGCATGTGACAGTTTCATACAGATAGCTCGGAATCTTGTCTTTTATTTGACATATCATATATCATTCTATCATAAAAACTCATAAAGTTATCATAGATCATATGAACAAAATCAAGGCAGTTTTAAGTTTTAGTCCCTAACTAAGAGCGCACCGCTATAACTATTGCCACCTCACAGTGCCGCCAAGGATCATTGACCTGAAGAACGTAACTAAGCAGGAAGGTAATGAGGCTACGTTGCAGTGCGTCATACTCGGTGACCCTGCTCCCAAAATCTCTTTCAAGAAGGAAGGTGCTGCACAGCCCTACTCCGATGGAGAAAATGTGAGTAATGTCAACAGCTGTATTTATATCACTATCTCAAACTATAAAAGCTAGGTAACCTAATAATTTGCCTTTCCAAAAAATATCTATTTTGTTGTCTTTTCATTCCCAACTCATCTGAAAGTCACCCAAATAAGCTGCACAAAGTGGTATTGGGGTCGAATCCCACGGTGGCTTTCTTATTGGTTCAGCTGCCCTCCTCACTTTTGCTTAAAAAAATTTATAAATTGAATTGTGGGCCTTTCCCGGCTCATGTGAACAGCATAATAATAGTTCCACTTTCAATTAGGAGAAATAAATAATGTTCTATAGAGGAATGAAAAAAGTAAAATATTCTGTCACTTTCCTCTGAGAACCTAGTACATTGCCTGAAATATCTGTCTCTCTCTCCCTTCTTCTCTATCTCTATTTCCTGGGTATGATCATCAACTGCCTCCCTCTCAGCTCTCCCGCCCTTGATATAACCATATTAAATGTGTTGATAAGGGCGTAAAGCAACCAATCACACTCACTCACTTACATGCAGCTCTACAAAAAGTAAATAGTTGCATGCAGTGTTACAGTAGACGGTGCTATACTAACCACTGTTTACATGCAGTGTTACAGTAGACGGTGCTATACTAACCACTGTTTACATGCAGTGTTACAGTAGACGGTGCTATACTAACCACTGTTTACATGCAGTGTTACAGTAGACGGTGCTATACTAACCACTGTTTACATGCAGTGTTACAGTAGACGGTGCTATACTAACCACTGTTTACATGCAGTGTTACAGTAGACGGTGCTATACTAACCACTGTTTACATGCAGTGTTACAGTAGACGGTGCTATACTAACCACTGTTTACATGCAGTGTTACAGTAGACGGTGCTATACTAACCACTGTTTACATTACAGGAGGGAGGCCGTATCGTGGTACAGCGTGTTGCAGACAATGCCCTTGACCTTCTCGTAAAGAACCTCTCTCCCGATGACACCGCCAACTATACCTGTGAGGCCACCAACGAGGGTGGCGAATACCGACAGAACGGTACCATCACTGTTGAGTGTGAGTATATTACCTCTGGATTACTCCATATTTTCATCAGGATCCTGTATAGTAGATTATGTAGTATTATTTGTAGTGGGACATTAATAGTATGATTGCTAGAAAGATATTGTAGTATTTTACAATGGTATGTTACCATATGTGAGAGGATCTGAATTGCTTTTTAATATGTAAATTACTGAATAGTATGTCAGAACCTTACTTGATTTTTAAAATGAGTAACATGCTTAACATGTATCCCACCTGCATAGAAATACATGAAGTACTTATATTGTGCAGACAAGCCCCGGTTTGACCCAGACCATAACAAGTTGTTCTACTCGTGGCCGGGGAAGACGCGCAACATGACATGCTTTGCACAGGGTGAGCCCGAGCCCGTGGTTGACTGGTACCTGCATGACCTGGATATGCCACTTAGAGATAACTTCACATACAAGGTCTACAAGATGGGCAGAAACAGTGTGCTACAGGTAAGCATACCCTTTCTCGTCAATCAAAATATGCAGTTAATTTAGGGATGAAAGTCTTCAGTATTTCTACTGAAATCAATATTTGAAAATTCATGAAAATTGACGAATTTCCCCCCAAATTCCATCATTTTCAATCTAAGCGAAATAGGTAAAATCGTCCTTAAAATAGATGCCCTAAAAAATAGGCCTATTCAGCTAAAATTAAGTTAAATGTATCATGTAAAGAGTTTTTTTAGAAAAATGTTCCTTTCCTGTTCCAAGGGTGTTTTTACCCTTGCCAGAAATATTTCAATAGGCTATTTTTTGCCATGGCCCCACATTCACGTCTGAGTTATCAATACATCCTACAGTCTGTATCTTTTCCGACAATTAATCTCTTCATCCAACAAATCATGAATCTTGTTTATGATAATGTGTAAATGATTGCTATGTAACAAGTCTGTTTGTGTCCACCAGGTTAAGGTACGAGATGAAGACTTGGGCTGGATCTACGGCGCCTACGTGTGTCGTGCTGTCAACAAATACGGACCCGGAGAGCTCGAGATCAAATTGGAGAAAGCCAGTAAGTGTTTGGTGGCTGCAGGTGCCACATCAGCTGAGGGGTTTAAACATTCTATGTTCAGGAACTACACACAGTAACAACATGCATTATAAGTTGCGGTTTTCATGAACTAGGGTTAGGGGTCCATTGTGCCCTGAGGAGTTTAATTATCTAGGTGGGATTACAATACATCTCCTGCCTAGAGTGTTAAGTTATGATTACACTTATTGAAAAAGATGTAGTTTTGAAAGTAAATTATAGAGTGTTTAGTTGACTAAGGAATGAATGATAAGGTGGTACTTGCTGTCTATTAATCTATATAATATTTTAACCTAAGGAGTGAGAATTCTAATGTTTCTAATTCTAATAATTCTGTTTGTAATCTCCAGGTGCCCCAGGCAAACCCAAGGCTGCCGAGGTGAAGGAAGAGTCGCCCACCATGGTCATTCTCTCTGTACTATCGCCCGACTACGACGGAGGCATCCCCATTCTGGGCTACCGGGTCGACTATGAGAGCCGCTCTCAGGACTTCAGGATAGGTAGGTTTCCATGGTAACTGGTGTAAACATATGAATGTGTGTCTGTGGTGATTCACTGCTATGTACACTATACACACATGTTTTATAGTGGCTGTACTAATTGTGTATGAGGTGTGTATGTGAGGGTGTATGAGGTGTATGTATGTCAGTGTTGTGTCTGTACCTGTACAGCAATACACCAAGATGTGTCTCATAATTCGTCTGTTCATTCCCTTGTCTGTATCTAATGAGTATAACAAATAGGACCTGAATGAGAATCTTTTTGTGTAGTGATCTATTTTGTCTTGGTATTGTTTTTCAATCTCATTATGATTTTTCCCTCTCAAGTAAGAGTAATATAACATCTAGTCATTCCTATAACTCATCATTATTCATTATTGCTAAGTAAAACAATTCAGTAACTCCTTCTATGGTAGATAAGGAAGAATTATTTCATTGAGTTGTAACTAATTTACAGTTGGACAATTATTTACATAATTGTGATTAACTCCTATATTGTGGATGGTTGATCTGTCTGTCGTCTATTTTGTGGTATTTTGTCGTCTCTTTTGTCCATGTGGTCCTCTCTCCTCAACCAACTGTCTCTAGTTCTCTCTTTTTATCCCATGGTCCCAAGACTTTGACCTCCTCGCTATGCTAAACCTACATCTACTGCCTGGTCTGCCTCCCTTTGAATCTATGGCGGTATTCTATGGCTGTGATATGTATCTTACATGTGGTTATTTTGAATATCTTTTTCAAAATTATCGCATCCTCACATGTGAAATTAGTCTGAACAATTCTTTGATTGTCTCTCGCTTGTAATGTGAAAATAATCACGTTCTAGCATCATGCATCTTTTTGTAATTGACAGTTTAAATGTAGATGGGTAATACAAAGATTTTAAAGAAAAATAGGGTGGTAGGTCTAATTACTCAAATCTTCTGGCATGTTTTATTTGAAAACTTTTATTGGCAGAATTTCACATACGGGATGCGTTTCATTTGTCAGGAATGTTTTTTAAAAGGTTTGGGCATATGTTGGATGTCATTCAAGGCTTTCATCGATGCAAGTTTAAAATGTCCTCCTATGGAATGAGACACTTCACATGGTTATGGAACACATACAGTATATAACATGTCATACCGCACACGTCCAACGCCTCTTTACTATTTCCTTGGATTGTTGAAATATTTTTGTTCAGGGTCGTACTGTATTTGTTCTGACTCCTTTCCTTTCTCCCCTGTCTCTCTGTCTGTGAGGTGCAAATGCCTCTTCTTTCTCTCTCTCTCTCTCTCTCTCTCTCTCTCTCTCTCTCTCTCGCTGTCTGTCCCTTTATCTCTCTGTCTCTCTCTCTCTTTCCTCGTAACGAAAGAAGAATGTCTTGGAATACATTAGCAAAGCGTCTATAGCCCACTCTGGGTTACAACATGCTGGTGTTGACATCTGTAGGATCTTTCACACCTCACTCTATTGGAAGCTTCTGTGTATCTGTTTCTATTCTCTGTAAGTGAGATATTGTTCTCCTGTCTGTGCTACACAGTACTAGAATGCGGCCTGTGTGTACCCATGTGTACTATACATGGTGGTGCTCCAGCTCCCCATGGTGGCCTGGCTCTCACCTTGTAAGGCTCTGGTTCTCTGCCTCCATACAACATCACATAGACTCTTCCTAAAATTTTACTTCATTTACAGTTTGGTATGTGAAATTTTGAACATAGTGTAGGTGTTCTCAGTGTCTGTCTATATGTACTATGTGTGACGTCTAATTGTGTAGTTGTACATGTCTACTTGTGTATGTACTACAACAGAACTACATCAAGTGGCTGGTACTGCTAACATTACCACACGGTACTTTCACTCAGTTTGGAGGGTCTCTCATCTCTGGGCCTAGACTGTTAACAAGGACTGATGAGGTAATGTTAGCATAACCAGCCCTGAGTTGTAGTTCTATATTTACACCATGATGCTAATATTAAAGGAGAGGGAGAAAAGCCATGTGGTAATGATAACTTTACTACATGGCTTGTACCACACACTCTCCCATACAAACAGTGTGTGGTACAAATTCCACTGTGGTGTAAATAGTACAGCAGATTTGTCAAAAAAATGTTGAGTTAGTGATAAAAGCATGAAATTTCACAGGAAGGTAGTTTTTCTCGTACTCTGTCCAACAAGATGAAGACCCACTTGATATATTTTACGATTATGCCCAAGATAACTGTTTCCATGGCAACCGATTAATTTTTCATTGTATTTCTAGTTTTTGTAATCCCATTTCTACAATATAAATAATTAGGCCTCATAACTTGGGATTATGAATGTTTCCTATGAGGGTTGTACGCCAATAACAAAAAAAGTGACCTTTGCAAAGGTCAAGGTCACCAAATATGACCTTGAACTGCAAAAAGTACCAAAAATAGGCTCTATAACATTATATTTTTTCTCATTGAGTTGAAAGACTGATAATGTAATGATGCAATTTATTGAAATAAATAAACATTGAGGAAAGCAAGAGTAACTAAATCAGGTGTCTATGGAATATTAGTTGCCATGGTGAGCAAGGGTTAAATACTCAAATATCCAGATGTTGTGAGTATCTATTTCATATTAATCATACCTGCATAATGGTATCTCTCTTTCCGAACAAGGTGCGAGGCGCTCCCCTTTTAGTAAGTTTTACCATTTGGAGATACTTGCATTCAACGAGCATGCGCGGTCAGGTTTGCATGACCGGGAGATATAAACGTTAGGATAAGATAAACTAGGTCACACTGACCACCCATAGGTTTAAGCCTGAAGCTCACACACACCACATCACATTACTCACAAAACACACATATCAGGGAAGAACAAGTAATTCCTTTTCTCATATACGCAAGAGAGATATCTTATCTATCCATCAGGTAAAATAAACTACTTTTAAGATCCTTAACAGGGGTTGTAGTAAGCCTTGGGTCAGTACTAGTATTGTGGACGAGTGGACTGATGGAGGTACTAGTCCACACCCACTCACCACTCGTCCATAACCTATCCAAAATTGATCAAATTTGCTGACTTGTAGAAGTGAAAATAACAACTTTAGAGGTTACAAACCTAAACTTTTGTTGTTACATCTCATGATGAAAACATAATATGCAGGACGCATTTAGTATTTGCAAACAAAAACTTATTTCTCCTCCTCATGTCATGTACTTTTTGAGTAAATCAATTTTGTTCTCCCCTCCAACTCATTGTCACTAGCCCTAGTAGCCTAGGACCTTCTTTATTGAATTACTGAAAATATGTTCAACCACCTACTTCAATGGAGTCTGACTTGTAGTTAAATGATTAATTGAACTGTAAAGTTTCGTTTAACGTTTAATTACAGAGTATGATCTGTATATTTGATATGTACATTTCCTCAACAACTACCCGACAAACGTCCTAAATCTTAGCTTTGAAAAACCAAAATCAATGTAGATATTAACTGTTTACTGCACCCACGAATATTGAAAAGATATTCAGATATTTGTTTAGCCTTCCTCAGTCACAGTTTTCCAACTTTTACTTGGTTACTTACTCAGTGAAGGTGTGAGATATGATCAGGGGAAGTTAGATGGGAAACTCTCATTTGCTCCACATATCAAGGGACTTAAAACAAAAGCCTAAAGAGTATGGACATTCTGAGGGTTGTTTTGAGTACAGATCGGGGACGGACAAAAGCACACTCCTGCATCTATATCAAACCTTAATAAGATCCAAGCTTGATTATAGATGCATCATATATGGCTCAATCAAGCAGTCCTGGCTAAAGCAGCTAGTTACAGTCCACCACCAAGGGCTGAGACTGGCTACTGGAGCCTTCAGAACAACACCAGGGAAGAGCCTCTTGACTAAAACTAGGACTTCAATATGCTACCAAAATAGAGGCATTTTTGGTGAAGACAACAGCTATACTATTGTTTGATGCCAGACCAACCTAAAATCAGCCCATTTGGTTTGAGATTGAGAACTCGTATTAAAAGACTTGATGCAGATCTCAACATCAGTTGTCTTCAGTGACTGCTCTTAGCATCCCATCTTGGCTCAGGTTGCCATAGCAACCAATATAAATATATCCTACAGAATTATATATGATTTGATTAGACATAAAAAGTCGTTTCCTGTGAGTATCTGCACAAGTCTCTATACAATCAACAGATCAAAAGATATGCCCCTTCTTTTAAAGTCACTATTTTTCACCTTAAAATGGTTGCCATGGCAACAAATCTTGAAATTTCAGAATGGGTCTTCATCGTATTTAAAACTACATGTCATGAACTAACTGTGTGCAAAATTTCATGCTTTTATCACTAAGTCCACAATTCCTTGAAATTTTGGGACATATCTTCTGTACTAAAAGGTGTATGTGTCTGTATATATATGTCCATGTGAGTACAGGATGAGTGTATGAGAGAAAGCTGATTAACTAATAGCTTACTGTTACTAATTTGGGCTTGGTTCATTACAACATTTGCTCCTCCCTCTCCTTCTCCTGCACACACTCAGGACCTATAAAGCGGGGAGAGAACAGGAGTAAGTGACCCCGCGCGACACCGCTGCCACCTCCTCCCCACTTGTACTTCTCTGTGTTTATATCTACTTTATACAGCAGTGGCTGCAGCATGTGCATATATACAGGGTCTACCTCCCCCTCCCCCATGTTGTTCCTCCCATTACCATTGCCTTAGTCCTCCTCCACCTACTCAACATCCTCCATCAACCACCTCATGTTCCGCCATCACCACCTGCTCCTTCTTTGGCTCCTCCTGCTCCTGCTCTCCCTTCTCCACCTCATGTTACACTTCCATCTCATCCTCTTCCACTACCACCACTTCCTCATCCCTCCTGCTGGTGCTCCTCCTCCACCTCCTTCTCTTATCTCCTCCACCGCCACCTCCTGCTCCTGTTTGTCCTCCTGCTTCTCCTCTTCCTCCACCACCTCCTGCTCCTGTTTCTGTTCCTCCTTCACTACCACCGCCTCCTCCTCCTCCATTACTGCCTCCTCCCCCCACCCCTGCAACTGCTTGTGCCGAATATATATCATGTATAGGAGTATTTATGGAAGGCCAAATTCATCTCTTATTTGCCTCCTACACCAGATTTATATAAGCTGATGTTGGTGGGAATTTGTACAAAATCTTCTTTTCATCATTAGACTGGTTATTGACCTAATTATGATATATCTCTTTGACCAATAACATTCATTTAAAAAAATAGTGGGTCCCAATAGAACTAGGTCAAAGCCTCACTTTCAGAATATGCGATTTACACAATCAATTCCTGTTGCCTTTAAGGTTATCAGAAAACAGTTATTTGGCGCTTTCTATTCTTCTAAATTGTTTCTGAGAATTTTATTAGAGAGCAGTTCTAAAACGCATTCAAAATGGTGAATTTCTCACATAATCTAAATTGCAACATAAGTTGGCTGGTATGATTAAATATTGGGAATTCTTAAATAACTTAAATATTTCTGTGAAAGCAGATGTGTGCAGGGAAATAAGGCATGAATTGGTTTTCCATGAAGCTAGAATATTTCCTTATAGTGGTCTTGCCATTTAAAGTTTTCATTCAAACTTAAGCTCGGTAATGTTGGCCTCCACGAGGCTTATGTATGTTTGGAGGCACACTGTATTGTGTATGGTATTTGTGGTATTCACAATAAATTTTTAGAAATTCAAACCCCACAAAAATAATTTGAAAGTTTAATTTAATTCTATCTGGGAAGTTCAGGCCGCATGCATATAATCAGGCGATGGTACTCAAGCTCATGTGCTGGTTTTCTGGGTATGTGGATTAATTGCTCACCATAGAAGGTACTTTATAAGGAATATTATGTATTGTGGAATTAAGGATGATTCTGTTGAGCAAGGGTGGAGGTGTTGAGCATGAAGGTCTTTTGGGTTCAAAACCGCCCGTTATCGCAAGGTTTAGGTAAGGATTTGTCACCCTCCTCCCCCACCCAAGCTGAGCTGAAATAAATAAAGCCTAATAAAATTATATTAAAAAGAGGGAGGGTGGGTGGGGCAGTGGGAATTGTGCTAGCCCTTGTCTTTGCCCGCTACTCGTGCTGCCACCTTGTGTCTCACTGCCGCACTACCGCTTCCACTGCCACGCCATCTAGTGCCTGGTGTCGACACTAGACGCCGCCATATTGGTCACGTGTTGTGTAGATGTTCACTAGTCCTCTTATAAATATTTCTCTCAAAATAAGAAATTTTCATATTTAATCTTAGGAATATAGCGTTTGAGTGCAGTTTATGAGTGGAAATTAGTGTACTTAATTTTTAATGAATTATTTTTTATTCTGCCAAAGTTGTAGAACAATTTCTTTGATAATACCCTAGGCCTTCTTTCAGAAAATTTCAGAAACCTTTTAACAATTTATCCCAGCAATTGAGTGTTTGAATGCAGCTTTTATCAGAGGGTGTGATATTAGTTTATTTAAATTGATTAATATTATCTCCTAATGCTAACAATATACAGATAATTTACACGTAAATATCGTAATTCTGACAGTCCTGTAGTCCTTGGACGAGGAGGAAGGAGAGGGGCGGGGAAATATTTCTCTTTCTTTTGTGTTTTTCTTTTTTTCTTTTTTTTAAATGTGGTGTTTTCTTGTCATGAAGTCCATAGTCTGCCCATGTTGACACTGATATTGACATGTAGTATAAATAATATTGTAGATACAATATGTAGTAATGTGGCAGGGGGAAAATGGTACAAAACAGTCACCTAGAAGTCCTCCACTATCAACCACACCCTACACACCCTTTGACACCACAGCACGGCCGGCCAGAGGCAAATGCTTTTTTATTCATCAAACTTAGTTTGATAAATAGGTGATACACCTCTGAGCAGGGCACAGGTGTACATCCAATAATAATGTGTCTATAGTAAGACATCCTCGGCTTCAAGGTTAAAATGTTGTTTAATATAAGTTAGAGATAACCTCTGTACTGAGGTGCATTTACTTATTTTAAAAATTCTTCCAAATATTGATATAAGAATAATTTATGGCAAATACTTTTTAACCTTTAAATTAGGCCCTCTCTAGATTGACAAATTATGACTTTTGGTAGTCGTCCTAAAACAGCAATAAATTTAATGCTCAACTTTAAAAATCTTTTAAATTTCCAACTTTTGTAAGTATCAATAACATCTTTTGAATTGCCCACTGATAATTTGGAGTTCTCCAATATTCTTACATAACTATTTAAATAAAAAGCACATTACTGATATTTAAAACTCGAGCACTGTTGTGTATGCAGTCCTCGTGAATGCTCCAAACTGAATGGAGAAATGGAGGGATGCACTTTTTAATCAGTCACTCACATATATGGTCTTGTTTAACACAGAATTCTGCACCGTATTATACTCATCAATACCGTATTACACACTCATCAATACCGTATTATACACTCATCAATACATACCAAGAGCTAATGAGGGGCTTGCATCACAACTTGAACAACCAGTAAACATATTGCATTAATTGTGAACTGACAATACAACGCTATATAATGATATCTCAGGTCAGAACTAAGTTGAAAAACAAGATTCTACTCTCGAATAGGGGATGGCAAAGGCCACCTCTTTTTAAATCCTGGATAAATATAATAATCATGAAGGTAAAAAATATTACTTAAAATCCAAAGAAACAACTGGAAATATTTGGTTGTAATTCAATTGACTTTATTTCCAATTTGTCGGGACGTAGGTGCCCTTCATTAGGGAAAAGTTAAGTATGATAAAATAATAATGGGGGCAAATGAGTGTGTTATGTTAGTGATGCATACATAAGGTCGACCATGGTAGGAAGCATTGACTGTACGTCTAGAGGCTCTGAGAGGTCCTGGCTGCCAAATACTTGTCGTTGCCCCAGTTCTACCCGACCATCACCACAATACTGGGTTCACATCTAACCCATGAGTACCTTTGTCAGAACATTCCACTCTGAAAGGGAAAACACATACAAAAGTACAACAACATGTCACTCCTGCTTACAATTGTTGAGGTCACCAGCTCTCCATTGCTGCACTTGTGAAGTACTCACATTGCTTCATGGTGAAGTTATAAGATAATAAATGCATAAACATAGCACAGAGATGTGTAAATTAACCTTGCATGTCTGTTTTCCTTATCCAGGTGAAGAGATCAGGATAGAGAACCTTAAGCCTAGCACTAACTACATCTTCAAAATCAGAGCCAAGAACGAAGTCGGTGTCGGTAACTACTACGAGTACACTCACACAACAGAGTCCATCCGTAAGTGTTTGGTTTAAGGTAGAGTACATTATTTCTCCAGAATTCTCAGGACCATTCCCAATTGGGCTTGTACCAGGAACCCACAAGGAAGCGTGGAACCAAGGTTTCAAAACTGGGACCTCCTTTTTGTAGTCGCCATTAAAACAAATAAAAAATGTCTTGAATCGAATTGAATAAGTGCGAGCTATAAACCATTGTTTTCAAAATCTTCATTCTGATTTCTGTGAGAAAAATATGTGTTCCAATAGAACTTAACTATAACCACATACATGGTTCAATTACATCTAACTGGGTTGGATTGTATTCAATAGAATATTCTTGTCCTTCAAACAGATCAAATGGCTTTCTTCAAATATGTCAGTACTATTTAAAAAAAACTCTTTTAAATGACAACCAGTTTTCATACTCTAAATTTCTCCTTGATGTTCTGTTGTGTTTTATTCTTGTGTCTGTGCATGTAACCCTTATCCCTAATCTTATATTATCTCTGTCTGTGTAGGTAACCCATATCCTATAGTGATCATATCAGACAATGTGGGAGAGTTCCCATACTCCTACACCGTGCGGTGGGAGAGGCCCAGGACGGGAGGTCTGCCCATCAAGGAGTTTGACTTTAAATACAGGAAGGTATGTTAGTGCAACTCCTACTTGTGGGAAATCTTGTTCTGAAGAGTCAGTTATTTCAAGATTATCACTACTGTTTGATCCAATTGGCTGTAATAGTTGTTTAAGTAGTCAGTTTGGAAGAGGAGACTGAGTCATGAAATCATGTAAACATTCTTAGAATTTCAGCGTACACAGAAATAGACACAGATAAGACATAAAGCATTTTGGTGTTTAACACATTTATTTGAGAAAATGGATTAAAACATTAAAAATCATGCCGATGTTTTTGCATCTCTTCCTTAAGCAACCTGCATTTAACAAAGCCATTGCTAATGATTAACTAACAACATTGATAACTCTGCCCACAGGTAGCAGTAGTGGAAGGTACCTGGGACTGGAAGAAGCCCCTGGAGGACTGGACCAAGCTGACGGTACCAGAGGACCCTGTACGCCCCCGCATGTTCTACGACCTGCAGAACCTGTCCCCCAACAATTACTACGAGCTCCAGGTCATGGCTCGCAACGACATCGATGCCTCAGCACCAAACCCACAGTTCATCTTCAGAACAGCTGACGGTAAGTGCTGCTTTACTCTGCACCCCAGTGTACCTGCTGCCTACCTGTATACAGGTACATGTGTACAGGTACCTGCCCCTGGTACCTTACACCCAGTGTACCATCCTGGCTACCTCTAGTGTACCTCAGGCCCAGTGTGTATTACTGAAGGTACCCCAAGCTCAGGGTACCCAATGAGACTAGATGTCCAACATACCTCTACAGACCTGTATAAGGTTCGTCTATCAGTCTCATACCTTACATGCTACATGCCCCCATGGTGTGGTACCTTGTTCAACACCCCCTGATCAAGGTGCCCCATAATTCTCATGTTTTTGTATTGCCCTGGGTACCCTATACCCATGCCCAGTATACCAGATGATAATGATGAACCTACCTGTGGTACTCTGTGGTGCACATAAGGTGACTTGAGTATCCCAGGAACTGTGTTTAGATGGCCTACAGGTACCCCAAGCCCAGGGTACCTCATGCTCAACGTGTCGTCACCTGCTGACACAAAGCACGAGGTGCCGTGAAACAATGGTGCAAACTTAAGTAAGATGGTATCCACCACGTGATACTAATAACACTGTTATCTAATTCAAGTTTAGGCTATAATTTTGCTATTTTGAACAAAATTTTGGAATCCTACCTTGGGAATACTCTTATATTTCCTGAAGAGAATTAAAAGAAATTCCCTATCTACCTCTATTCCATGCGTCTAACCGTGACAAGGTTCCTGACCTTGAATTTAAAAATGACCGGCACCCTGTGTGTACTTTAGATGCGTGGTGCATTCAGAAGCCCGTCTACAACCCTGCGACTGAGGGCTCTTATATAATTGAGAGACTATTACAATGTGTATAAACTTGTCAAAATCAAAGTAACCGAATGCTTCCATTCTAGTGGTGAATTCTGGGTAATTTTTGTGTTGTGTTTTGGGCACAGTAGAGGGCAGAGTCTCTGTGTTTGGTGTTGTTTGTCATTTTTTATTTTTTCTAATTTCTGGTAATGAAATATTTCAGAATTTTCCAATTTCTTCATAGATATTTTCTTTATGCAAGCAAACCGACTATATTTACTCTCTGTTTTTGGTGATGGGAACTTTATTATAAATATCTCCGCAACCATCTAGAGTGAGATTTTATAGATGGAAGTTGAGATACTGAAGTTTCAGAGAGAGCTCTTATTTATGTACAATATGAATTCAAAATGGCAAATTAAATACAAAATCATTTTACAGATGTACTTCTGTATCAAAATATTTCTCTAAATTGCATGATTCCTCTGACAGAATGGAGCAAGCCTGTAGTTATGTTGGGCTCTATAGATAAATATAAAGTATAAAATATTGTAGAGGAATTCATTAAAAATTAGGTTAAAAAATTTAGGTTTTAGGTTAAGATTTATTTTTGTATTTGATGTAATTATTTGATCTTTATGTTGTTGCTTTCTTCTGTATTTTGTTAAGTTTATATTTTATTTACTTCCCATGGTCTCTTAATACTTTCACAGGAAATGATAAAGTTTACTATAAAGTATAGAAATGAGATTCACTGCTTGAATTGCTAGACAACTCTCCTTGTAAAACAGAATAATCAGATTATTCTTAGAAATTTTATTATTCTTTGTAATTTTTTATTACTTATATTTGCTCTGCTGTGCCCTGCAGTACTGGGTTACCATGGTTACTTGTGGCATGCACCACTATTATCACGTCACAGTAGCGGCTGCTGAGGTCGCGTGCGTTAGCTCCCTACCTCCTGTAGACCTGTTACCGTTATGTTGCACCATTATGTTGTACTTTAGGTGACATGTATTCTTCACTTATTTTTGCCTAGAATCATTAAGCAAACCTTTTTCTTGGTTTGCATGATTGCATAGTATTTTCTTTTTACCCTCCATGAATTTCTGTGTTTTTATTTGATTTCTATGGTTACCAAAGCATGTTGGCTGAATGAGAACAGGGCAATGTGGGACTGCTGAGACGTGGTATACTGCCTGGTTGCCTACCAGCCACTGTAGTATACTTGACACTAAGATGTTGCCCGTGTAAGGAGAGTGGGTGGGAGGGCTGCATACGGCTGCTTCATGTAACCGCGGGGATGTAACACAACAAATTATTATCCACCACCCTTGTACTGTTAACATTGACACCTAATCACCACATCCAAGGTGTCCTATATATGCAACTGTCACCCGGGCTCAAATCTTGGGGTGGGCTGATGTGACATTGAGTGAAACAGGCCTGTCATGGCTGAACCATTAGCAAAACACATACATTACACAACAGTCATCACTCTCTCCTCCCTCTCATCCTCCTTTTCCTCCTCATTTCAACTTTTAGTTACAGATGTCTGTTCTCTGGGCTTGGCACGCTGCTCCTGCATGACTCCCTGCACCGCCTCATCCAACTTCAGTTGTTTAGTTGCTATGCTTCATGTTGTTTTGTCTTCTATCCTTTAGAAGGCTTCATATTTCTCTCGGTCTCTTTTTAGTTTTTGGTTTGCTTCATGTCAATATTAAGTTCCAGGATGTTTTTTGTTTCTTGTTTTTCACATTTTGTAGAAGGGATTGTGCTGTTTGCACCTTGCCTTGTTTTGGAAGTTTTGAAGTTTTACTTTGAAGATCACGCAGAGTTTTGGAGGTGATTGCCTCCTCTGGTTGATAAAGAGAGAAGCTTGTCCTGTCTCACGGTTGCTAGGCTTGTTACCATGGTACACACTGTCACCATGGTAACTGCATGCTAATGCCGCTTGCACCAGTATTAACCAATCACAATGCACGCTAGATCAGGAATCAGCCTCCCACGCAGGAGACTGCTACATCCGCTACCGGTGGCCAGGAAACATGGCGACCTTTGGTCTTGACCTTTGGCCCTTGACCCGACCTTGATTGACCTTGACCCGAGCCTAGGCTATGACCTTGACCTGGCTGAGTGACATGGCATAATGCATGATGGGTAATGATTGCCCAGTTGCCGAGGTTACCACAGTGGTGTAGGTAAGTTAACATTTCACTCTCGCAATGTGGTAACTGGGGCTGGACGGGGCGGAGGGGATGGCAGCAAACACCTCACACACACAAACACAACAATACTCTCCATTTATGTCCTTGTCCAAATAGTGAATTAAACATTGAATGATAAGTTGTATATATAGTCCTGTTGTTGTAGGGAGATAAATTGCTCTCAGTTAATATGAGTTAATGGTGAGAATGACCAGGCCACCATGTCTGCCTGTTCTCACTGTGCAGTCAGGCTGACTCTACTACAACTATAGTCCATCAACACCATTTACCTAAATACAAATTTCTTGATTGCCCATTCAACTCTTCATGCACAGTTCCTCCCATATATACACCTCCATGACAGACCTACCTACATGTAAACACAGTGTGTGAGAGTTAGCTGCCGGTCGTCCAACCCCGGTCACCCCCACATGTTCTCCCCTCGCCCTCACCACCCTGCCTCTAACTCAGCTCTTAACTCCTACCTCCCTCTGGGGGGAATAACAACACCTGGTGCTGCACCAATCTCGTGCTTTATGGCTCTACATGTGACAGTGAAGTAAGACTTAGTACTCTTTATCCTTGTGCTGACCGTCATGGTGAAGTGTTGTCACTTCATTGTATGGTTATCACAATAAAGGTGTTCATTATAATTGCAAGCAATTCAATGCAAAATTAAAAGAACATTTGTGGACAGTCAAGATATGAAAATCTGTAATCAATTAAAGAATTGTATGAGTTGTGCTTCACTGTTGTGTAATGCTATGAAGACCGACATCAGGTTTAGGCCAAGGTGGCCTCAGCAGCACCAACTACACCCAGGTGCCTTCCGCTCCTACTGCTCGGGGTGGAACTCCTCGTTAACAGCTCAGCATTAACTCATCCTCACCTCTATTAATACCCGCTAAATAATCACTCCAGAGAAAACTTTCTCTTGTCATTATTTTCCAAACCAAGAATTTCTATGTAGAATTAAAGTTGTCTGAAAATCCTCTGGTGTAAATGCGTTCAGCTTATTTGGTGGTCAGTGTATAAGTGTTACGGGTCTGGAGATAAATAAGTACAGGCTGGGGGTATCTGACTAAGTGTAATAACACAGCTTTTCCAGGATCACCAATTACTTCACTTCTGGCCGCGGCGCTGTTCACAAGCAATAATTGATGGAGAGAAACTGATGAAAGTCACAACAAAATCATTTCCATCTCAGTATTAAATTCATTAATATATTTGACAAATCTATGAGACAATTTTCAAGCTATGCAGTAAACATAGGAACAATCTCTTGTCAGTAAATACAGATAGTGGCTTTTGGCAAGTCTATTTTAAATGAACTTTAATGTAAGTGAAACCCATTCCATGGAACAGCTGTGATACACTGACCTAATCTAAGCAACAAATAAGCTAAGCCAAGAAGTAAGTTATAAAGGATAATACCAAGTCTATTTATAATTGATATAAGCTGAGACTTAGAGGCAAGTCTATGTATAAGTCCTATAATAAAGCTGAGACTAGAGGCAAGTCTATGGTGTCTGTGAGGTGGAGGTTGAAGCCGCAGCAGTGCACTGTGGATGTATACTACAGTGTGTAGGATGTAGACTTCACCATATCTATATATTATATAATAAGTGTAAGGGGCCTGGGCCATGTCTAATACAAGCCTGAATGTTATATGCTGCCGAGCATCTGAGACAAATTTAGACATTCTTAACCAGAAATAATCTATTTAGACTCAAAATTCAATTTGCTTTTCGTAAATATTGACCTGGCCAAACATTGACCGACTGCCAGTCAATGTTTGGGTTTCTACTATTGAGGCTTATATACACATGGTGCATGAACCCTAGATATGAGAATATTGTATAAGAATAACCAGCTATGGTGATATTGAGGGGTAGTATTGGGCCTCACAGAGCTCCTGCCACATGGTGGCTGTATTGTACCCACTACGTGGCTGGAGCTTGCCAGCACTCTACTAGCCTGACATGTCATCATTGGTTCTTCTGGTGTTATCCCCTGACTATTGCTGTACATCGGGTAAACATGTGATAGTGTCCTCCAGTGCCACTTGCTGGGAGTGTGATAATGCTGGTTATTACCTCACTCACTTGCTGGGAGTGTGATAATGCTGGTTATTACCTCACTCACTTGCTAGGAGTGTGATAATGCTGGTTATTACCTCACTCACTTGCTGGGAGTGTGATAATGCTGGTTATTATCACATTCACTTGCTGGGAGTGTGATAATGCTGGTTATTATCACTTCCACTTGCTAGGAGTGTGATAATGCTGGTTATTATCACACCCACTTGCTGGGAGTGTGATAATTTTCGTTATCACAACATGTCCACTTGCTGGGTGTGTGATAATGCTGGCTAGTAGTACTGGTGGACATTATCACATGTTTATTACAAGTTATCGCACACTCTTGCTTGGAGTGTGACATAATGGTTGACGTTAACTCAGGCTGATACTGAGTGTGAGAATGTCCACCATTACCTCATACTGAGCCCACTAGTCAGGGGATAAACCTTTCATCTAAAGCTAAGTTAACAGACCTGGCAATGCACAGCTAGCCTTCCTTCCCCTGCCCCGCTACCGCTCTGTGTACAATGCCTTGTATACATAATGTGCTTATCTAAGTGTTGAGGATAAGGCAAGGAGTTGCCTTGATACCCTTGTGGATGGTTATACAACAGCTTGTTTTTATCAAAATTATTATTAATCTTGGACAAGTTTTTGGTTGGTTATGATGATGTCTGAGTGGCCAAGACTCATGGCTGCTTGTGATAAGCTCTGATTGCTTCTCAAGTTTGTGGCTGCCCCAAGCTTTGTTATTGAGTTATTACTGCATCTCAAGGATGTTGTTTGACATCCTCTTCTAAATTTCTTTATTTAAAATATATTTTTCTAAGAAATGAATTGAGATATTTATCAATGGTTTCATATACCCCTGAATTTTAGCTAAAGATCAAACAGTATTCCAGTATTCTCTAAGTTATAGTAAATATGGTTGTGTATTTACTATTCTATTACATGATTTTTAGGGAAGATTAATGTTGATATTCCTGTCGGCTTATGGCATAAGGTGTAGATACATATGCACTAATACAGATTAAGATAATGGGTGACAGCTTTGTTCAACTTTAAGCTTTAACAGATACTTAGGTTTAAAGGCCAGTGTTGTCGGACAACTCCATCATATAGATGTGAAGGCTCTTATGACCCCAGCCTTATAGTTCTAACAAAAACAATTCATTAAGGACCTTAGTGCTTTTTGGATCAAGCAAGCTTCATCAACTCCGAATAAGTAATAATTTCCAAGTTAAAATTAATTAAGTTAGGGTTAAATTGAAGTAAGAAAGGTAACATAAAAAAAAGGCATTACACTGATTTCTAGCTCTTTATCTGAAAGTTGATTTTCCAAGATACTCATGGGGGTCGAAGTGGTGCAATGGTTGAGGCTTTGACTTCAAAACCAGAGTCTTGAAGGGCTACTGAGTTTGAATCCTATAATTGACCTTCCACAAACGTCCTTCCACAACGTCATGTCACTCCCTGCCCTTGAGATGACTGTTGCTAAGGGCGTAGAACAAGCAAAAAGCCAGAACTACATACTCATCTACTTAACACGTGTTTATATATCTGTTGTGTATTACATATAAAGAGTTTTATATTATACATGTATTTCTGTATAGGAAATGAGATGTATGACATCAAGTTTTCATTTCTATTCGCTGAGTGAGTTGTCAATCAAAGACTTTCTGCAAAGACAAGGAATGTTTGTTCTGTACGTCACAAACAGAATACAATAGTTAGAGGTACATCTTCTGGTTATTCATGGCACTTACACCTGCATGTCTACACAACACAAACATACAGATACACAAAGGACCAATATATGGGAATCAGTAACATTACATAAACTAAACCCAAGAAGCCAAACACATAAGTGTTGTATCTATCAGTCCACAGTTACAATGGTAGCTACAAGTTCCTTTACAGTCCAGTCATATATGACTCTGTACTGGTCAGGGATGGATTAACATCTATAGGTCAGTCATATATGATAACTACAGCTTTACCCCAATAAAGTTACCGCATATCTCCGGCCTCACATTGCCCCTCAGACCAGCATGTCTGGGCTTACGTTATGATGTCCCGCTACGTTAAGGCGTCCCCTGCTACTTTACGATTTAGTTTGCTTCTAGTGCTAGCACGTTCCCTACACACCACCACCACCACTGCTGCAACCTGCACTAGACTCCCTCTGTGTTACCTCATTTACCTCTGTGTTTGTTTATTGGGGAGATATCAACCTCTGTTATCCAACTTGTGTTTTATGAGGAGAGACATCACTGCTTAATGTCCCTAGAGAAGGTGTCAGATGAGCTAAGCCAATGGAATATACTGGGTTCTCCATCCTGTTCCCTTCACTACACATTTCCCTCTAATTTATCATCCTTCATCATTATGAGGGACTGTAACAGGGATAACTAGTCTAGATAAATCTTTGCCCCTGTTTAACAAACTTGGTTTCTCCTGCTACTTAACCATCAGCCTTATTTATACAGTTTGATGTCTACATATTTAAGAAAACCAGGATAACCTTATAATGTCCCTTAGGTTTTCCTCAAAACTTTATTACTTCTGATATATTTGTGGAAAACCTGATCTATTTATGTGTCAGTTGTTGAGACTACGACAAAGTGTCTAGCATTACCGCTATCTGTCAATACCTTTTTCCCCCATGGTCTGTCCAATCACCCTTCCTTTGACTTCCAGAAACACTTTTCTCAGTGTGACCGTTTAAACAAGGTTGTTGTGAAATGTTTTAGAGCAATGTAAGATTAATTGCACCAATGAATGGTTTTTACTTTGATTAAACACTGATGTGTTCTTTCTGCTGCAGTGCTTCCATATATTGATCTTGTTTAGCAACTGTTTCACTAACATAACATGTTGGGTGGTTTCACTATGGATTTTGATGATTGCAGTTCATGTTGCAGTGTGCCTGAATTTGTGCTTCATTTGGTCATCATCGCTTCTCGATTTTATGCCTTTCATGTTTATAAATCTGCTTATTATACTTTCCCCTGTAGTTTATTATGGGGAGGTATTATCCAGCTTGCAAATGCACAGCCCCATATATTTGTAATATATATGTTGAGGCTTCCACCTGCTTTCTTTCTTCTAAGCCTTTCTTCTCACCTGATCTAAAACATATCAAAAGTGATTCTTTCTAAAACTTTTGAAATTCTTTTTCATCCATGTATAAAATCTTTCTAAATGTTACACAAGTATCAGCTTGTCATTACCTTTGTAAGATAATCAAAAGATAATACTACAATGATTAAGGCTTGGTTGTATTATAGGGATTCGGCTGATCAAGGAGTATCTCTTAAACTATATGCCACCATTAACTGGTTGTATACTTACTATAGGACTTGGCTCAACAGGCCAGGTTTGCTGCGCTCTAGTGTTGTATAACCAAGGAAAAGCTTACTGCTATGTATGTTGTCTCCCAGCTTCCAGTTTACACATTAAGTTGTTTAGCAATGCTTCAACCACATTCACATGTAAAGCTCTGTGTCCTCTAAGATGATTATCTCATGTGGGGTAGAGATATTTGATAGATAATGGACAGATTTGGTTTTATTTTTATTTTTTTTATTCACTTAAGGCCTTTAATATATTTAAAGTTACATTGAAAAGACGTAGTTCTTCTTTCACATCCTTGCAAACCTAAAAGATTATACTCATGTTTCCAAATGTTGTAATAACAAGCAGTTGAGGGATGTGAAAAGCTAGATGTGGTCCAGGAGTCATTCTTAGTTCCTTTGAATCCTTGATAAATCCCATAAAAATACTCTACCTTGGGGCTTTAGACGCAGAATAAACATAGAATATAAAGAGTAAAGAGTGCTTACTTGTACTTAAAGGGAGAAGTATAGCGCCAATATTAAGAAATATGCCCCTTCGTTGAATTATTCACCAGTAGGGTTGTGGTGCTGGGGCAGTTGTTCAGGCATTGGCCTTGAAAGCAGGCTTGAGGGAAGTATAGGGTTTGAATTCCATGAGCCGACTCCCAAAACGTCAACTCCCCTCCTCACCCTTGAAATTTTGCCAAGGGCTTAAAGCAACCCAAAGACCAACCAAACCTATTGATTTGATTGTAATGGTTTACAGTAAAGAAAGTGTTTGTTGCCTGCCATTTTTGCGATGCACCTTGGACCCTAAGCTCAAATAGCAGTGCTTCCTAGCTTGTTTCATCTCTTGCTATGATTATTCAGCAGCTACTGACGTCTTCATCATGACATTCTGAGCTGGCACCCATGTACTTCTTCAACTGATTTTCAGGAAGATTCCTATAGTTGTGCAAAGTTTTAGACATTTTCAGACGCATATTTCCATAATATAGTAACAAGAAGAACAACTGGTTCATGGTAATGGCCAGTGTATGACTAGTAAGCAGCTAAGTTAGGACAGATATACTCCACAGTAACAATAAATTGGAGAACCTCCATTTCAGGAAGCTTTCTGTGCTTCTCTGATGGCGAAGTGTGCCAAGTTAGCACAAATATTTTACTTGGTCAGTCTGGCATGGGGCGTGAAGTCAATTGCTGAGTCTGGCATGGGTTGTAATTTCTGCCCATGCCCACTTTCTCGCAGGTTGTAATTTGGTGCTGCATTGTTTAGCTCAAGGGCTTTACTATGTAACCTGAAAATAAAAGCTTTAAGTCTTGATGCAGAATAGTGTGCATAAGTACCCTCACCCTGCTTAGCACCTACTGTAAAGGCACCATTGTCATGAGGTAGGATGCAGTTCCCTTATTGCATAATCATTTTTTTTATGTTAATCTTTGAGAGAATCATCTTTCCTACTTTCCTCAAAGTGTAGGATACTTGGTGAAAGCAAAATAATACATCTGAATAATTCCACCTCACCGAAGTTGACATCTATTGTTAATCTGAGGTTGAAGTTTCATGCAGAAGTGGATTTGTTATAGCGATGTACTTGCATGAAGTGATTATTAGAAGCTTGGTGCTGAAATGTGTTTGCTGTCAGCTTTGCCATTTTGCATAACTCTTGAGTTTACCGATTTGGTGCCAAGTTGTTGAAGTTGATATCTGCCCTGCCTGTGTTGTATTGTCTGAGGCTGAAATTCGTAACTGCGGTTCTGCTGTGCCTTTATTGCATTTCCTAATTTTGAGAAGTGGTCTGAGCAGGTGCACCAATTAGATCCATCCCATTTGCATATCATTAGCTTGAAGCATTCTGTGAAGGCAGAGAAATAGATTTGCTGCTGCTGCTCTCATTATTTGAGGGAAGGTTGATGCAAAATGTTTTAAGCTTACTTTCCTTGTTGCTGAATCAATTTTTTGCAATCGTGTTGCTAGCGCCCAATTTGATTTCTACACTTCAGGGATTTCTGCAGGTTCAGTAGAGTTGCATTATTGCATTCTGTGAGCTGCAGATGTCAGTCCTTCGTGTATAACCTGAAGCTTGCAAGCATGATGCTGTAGTGGATTTACTGCTGCGCTCTTCTGTAATACTCCCAGGTTTATGTGTAAACCCAATGCTTGATGATTGACTCCTTATTGCATAATTTGAGTTTGACATGTTGGTGCAAATATGTTTCAACCTCTGTTCCCTCATTGCGTTATCAGAATTTACTATCAAGCAATCTGACCTCAAGGCCTAATTGCATGCTGTGAACTTGAAACTTGCTCATTAGTTTGTTGAAGAGCCTTTATTGCATGACCTCAGTTTGCAAAGCTTTCTCTGATGGTGCAGAAATTGATTTCCAGCAGATCCGCAACATTTACATTATTGTTTACTTGTATGGTGTTGCTATCCATGGCGTCCTTATTGCATATCTTGGGTTGAAGCTTTAATTGTGATGCAGAAGTTGATTTGCTGAAATGCCATTATTAAAGCTTTGTTACCTGGTGATGATTTGCAGGTGCATTCGCTGCACTGTCGCTGCTGGTATTAGTGCAGAGTTGTGTAGCCTGTTTAACTGTGCTAGCAGCCTGACATCATGCCCTAATTACATATTGTAAACTTGCTGATGAGTTTGTTAAAGAGCCTTTATTGCTATTGAGTTTGAGGAGCTGTCTTAAGTTGGTGCAGAAGTTGATTTGCTAGTGCTGCCCCGCAGCTGGAGGTACTTAGTCCTGTGTAGAGCCTGGTGTGGTCTAACCTGATGTTGAGTGTTCTGTGTTATTACTTGTAGGGGATGAGGCTACTAGTGGTGGGTCTAACATTGCCCAAAACAAAGCTAAAGGTAAGCACTAACGCTAACAGCTAACTGCATCGCCCCACTTAGTGTAACAAGTGTTATGTTACAGCTAACCCAGCAGGTCTAACATATCTAGTTACAGGTTCTCAGCTAAGTCAATGTCTAAAGGTTTAATTAGGAAGTGACTTTTCTTGAATTTTATTTTGAATGGCCTGATCATTATACACCTTTTAACCTGTGTTGCGTTATGGCCGAAACACATGCTAACTACAGGTTGTCAGTTTAAGTCAATGTCTAGATGATAAAATATAACCTAATTTATTTACATTTTTGAAATATGAATGGCCTTATCACCACACACCTTGCCATACATAAAGTCTGGTGCTTCAGGAAATAAGTAGGCCCCTACAGTTATCATAGAGTGAATTCAATTGTGTAATAATCCTTTGTTGAATGGCCTGAGTGTTACACACCCTCCCTGGATATACGTTATGGCACCACTAGGTGTAACATCCTAATTAAAGATTATCAATTTGTCGTGACTAACATATATGAATGATAACTACAAGTTTTTAATTAAGTCAGTGTCTAAATGTTTAATTATAGATATGAAGTATAATTTTTTTATTTTAATGGTATTAATTTTATATTGCCTGATAACTTAGTTCATACTTAAATTTGGTTTAATAAAAATAAAAAATAATTAAAACAAGATAAAACTTCAGAATAACCAAACCCAGTATGTAAGATACTGATAATACACGTTTTTCAGGCCAGAATTTCTTCTTTGGGGTATTTTTTTAAAGCATGAATTGACCCATTGGTGTATACTTTACTTGATAATTTCATTCTCTGGTTCCATCCTTTGCTTCTATGTTTTGTCTTATGAATGTTTAGAACGCCTCATCTTGAAAAATCCATAACGGATAAGGCACCATAAACATATTCCATTATTTCTCCAAACTCATTAGTTCAGTTTTATTTGATTGTCATTAATGACAAGTACTAGCGATGGGAGTTAATAAATATGTCCCCATTTAGAAGGAATTCTTACAAATAGTCTTTAATGTAGATACTTTTAAAAGGTTGCTGCATTCTGAAAGATTTTGTCTATACAAGCCCCTATCATCTCAACTTATGGGTCCAGTCATATAATGTCCATTGGCCTTGGACTCGTTGTCGGCAACTTTAATATTGGGATGAGTGTAGAACATTCTCCAATTGAATAGGTGTTTGTGTCTGTATACCAAGTTATTGTAGATGTACTCCGCTCTGACCTGACTGTCTTGAGCTCCACAGCCAATAAAAACATGTCCTATTTGCCTGTTTTGAGTTTGCGATCATAAGATCTAACCAGTCGCATCCAGGCTTATGCTTAGACTGCGGCCTGAGGTGGGGCTACAACTGGTCAGACACAGCCTGGATGCATACATCAGTCATAGTCTCTTAACTACAGGGATGGATAAAGACTAGTAAAAGTGTGTGGTAGTGTGGCAAGTTTTACAACTGCATGTCCAGATTACCCTATGGTGGAAACATACATTAGACTGGCCCTGGACTGTATGGTGGGATGGAGTCTGTCATTACACCTTTTACAGCATCTCCATTGATTATCAACAAATGTCTATAACCTTATATCATCACAGCTGTGTTTCTCTGGTCATACACAGAATCAGATTGAATGCTACTGAGATTATACGCATCAATAACAACAGTAACTAAAGGCAGATTCTTCTTTCTCAATAGACTTGGTCCGAATTGAGAACTCCCCATTGACCCACCGAGGTCAGAATGAAGGCTCATGGTCAATTTGGACCGGAACTGGGGCCAGAAACATTTGTTTACATTTTGTGTCATAGAGAAGTGTATGGACATAGGGAGGACCCCACATTAAATGTCATTTTAGCAATAGAAAAACGTCTAATATAACCTCCAAATTAGAGGATATAAAAGACAACACTATGCACATCAGTTAAGCTCTTGTTGGATACCATGTCAGCTCCAAGAAATTCAATAAATTGGGTTCATTTAAATGGCTAAAATCAAGTTCACCTTACAGGCTGACATGCCCATGAACCAAGTGACCTATGCCCAGCTTGCCGGGCAGGCTGCCCTGCACCCGGCCCCGCACATAGACCGGGCCTTAGCTGTGGTCAGAGCCCCGCCCACACTCAGATAGGCCTCGGTGCCCGTCTTAAATTAGTTTCAGCTGCACCTATTTTAAGCCAAATGGCCAATTCAAAAGAGCCCTATTAATACGGGTACAGAAGACTCAGTTTGAACAAATGTCTGACTTTCTGACTGTAATAAAGGATTTTCTATTTCTAATGAAAGACCTAACTCAAGTCTGTCATGATCTACTAGATACAAGAGACCTATAATCTTATCTGTCCATCATTGGATTGGAGTTGTGTCTGCAAAATAGGTTTCATCTTCACTGATTCCGGTAAAAACTCTCATTATGGTTTATTTGTTAAATCTACATGATTGAGCCAATAATGCCTAACCTACAATAATTAGATAGAACTGAACGAGAGGTTAGAACTACAAGTGAGATTTAATCGCTCAAGTTTACACTTTTTTGTATCCAACAAGCGGCCACAGGTTGTGCGTTGGATGCAAAATTCAATTCAATTCAATTCAAGGTTTCTTTGTGTTGGTCTTGCATTACATAGGTTGTTCGACTTCTGGATAAACAGAGAACTGATTAACCAGGTCTTCCGACGAGTGCCTAAAATAAAGTGTAAACAAGAGTTATTGAATCACAAGTAGTTCTTATACTCGAGTACAGTTCCTTCTTTATACTACGACTTGGAAATAATAGAAGATCATCATTCTTATGATTGTATTAGGCTGTCAGAAGCTGTTAACAACGGCCATGTTTTTCTTAATGTGCCTCGCAGCTGAGTAAGCTCATTTCTGATTGGTCTGACGTCATCAATGACAGGGATATAGACCAATCACATATGTGCTCACATCAGGGTTATATCAGTTGCCACGCCTTTTCATTCCATCTCTTAATACAACACATACAGAACCTGCAACACTATTAAATGGGTGTGTTCCTCCTGCTCAAAGTGAATAACCCATTCAGTCGTAGTATAATGAGCCTAACCTACCTGCCCAACATACAAGAAGCCTTACAACATTGATACATGTTTATACTGCCAGGTCTCTAGTGTTGTCCATGTGTAAGTTGGTGTTGTGCTCACTAGCCAGCGCCTGTATGTTCACTCTGCCCCCTATGTATGACTGTCTGCACTAAATCTCTCTAAGCTCTGTTCCTGTCTGTCTCACTCCTACATCACATACAAACATTATAACAAACTAATACAACAACAGTTATTTCAGGAATATTAAATCTTACTCAATGGATTCCTTTATCTTTATTCAGTTCTAGGTCTTTTCTTGTCACCAAATTATCAAGTGACCAGCATTATTATATCAAGTGTTGATTTGAGAAATACAAGAATACCACATTGTTCGTCTATAGGAGTAGTGAGGGTGTTCATTGTTTGAATATAGAGCAATAGATATGATGAAGCCTGGTGTGGTATATGTACTGCAGCTTTGGTATGTGAACTACAGGTGTGGTACTTGTACTACAGGTGTGGTACATGTCCTACAGGTGTGGTACATGTACTGCAGGTGTGGTACATGTACTGCAGATGTGGTACTTGTACTACAGATGTGGTACATGTACTACAGGTGTGGTACATGTACTACAGGTGTGGTACATGTACTACAGATGTGGTACATGTACTGCAGGTGTGGTACATGTCCTACAGGTGTGGTACATGTACTACAGATGCAGTACTTGTACTACAGGTGTGGTACATGTACTACAGGTGTGGTACTTGTACTACAGGTGTGGTACATGAAGCCTGGTGTGGTATATGTACTGCAGGTGTGGTACTTGTACTACAGATGTGGTACATGTACTACAGGTGTGGTACTTGTACTACAGATGTGGTACATGTACTGCAGGTGTGGTACATGTACTACAGATGTGGTACTTGTACTACAGATGCGGTACTTGTACTACAGATGCGGTACATGTACTACAGATGTGGTACATGTACTGCAGGTGTGGTACATGTACTACAGGTGTGGTACTTGTACTGCAGGTGTGGTACATGTACTGCAGGTGTGGTACATGTACTGCAGGTGTGGTACATGTACTGCAGGTGTGGTACATGTACTACAGGTGTGGTACATGTACTGCAGGTGTGGTATGTGTACTGCAGCTTTGGTATGCGAACTACAGGTGTCATACTTGTACTACAGGTGTGGTACATGTACTACAGGTGTGGTACATGTACTACAGGTGTCATACTTGTACTACAGGTGTGGTACATGTACTACAGGTGTCATACTTGTACTACAGGTGTGGTATGTGTACTGCAGGTGTGGTACATGTAGTTCAGGTGTGGTACATGTACTACAGGTGTGGTAGTTGTACTACAGGTGTGGTACATGTACTACAGGTGTGGTAGTTGTACTACAGGTGTTGTATGTGTACTGCAGGTTTGGTATGTGTACCACAGGTGTGGTACATGTGCTACAGGTGTGGTACATGTAGTTCAGGTGTGGTAGTTGTATTGCAGGTGTGGTACATGTACTACAGGTGTGGTACAGGTGTTACACCAGGTGTGGTGAAATGCTTCATTCTCCCGGACTTCACCATATCTATTTGCTATAACTGACTGTCAGAGGTTCTCTATGTATAAAGAACGTATTAAAACAGAAGGCAATAACTGAGGTTTAATATAAACCAAGAATCTAGAACATCTGGTTTTGTTTGGTAAACCAATCCCAATCCCTAACCCAGAGTTTCTTAGCTCCCATTCCAGGTCTGATTAGTGTTTTCATAACCCAATTGTTCAACATTAATTGTTTTATATTTATTACTTGATGTGATGTATTTAAAAGTTTTTAATGAAAAAGCAAATTGTCTCTATACCCATCTAACTTTGTGCTTTCTGTTTGCAGATGGACGAGATCCAGGCGCAGTCGTCGGTGCTGCCACCTTACTACAACCTGTGTCACTACTAGTTGTTACCATGGCAACCATGCAAGCCTTGCTATAAATATGTACAAGAGCTTAGTGAAGGTCATCCCGAGGTCAAATGCCATCAGCAATATACGACTGACTATATATATATATATAAATATGATTATATATAATGTGTGTATATGTATGTAATTGTCATAATGGCATTATTATAGTGGGGGATCGAGGGGTTGATGAAGTCCCCTCTGTGTGTATGAATGTGTCTTATATTGGTATCACAGCCCCCTATTGCTTGAGTTCAGCATCTTATAAAAATATTGAGAGTCTCTCTTTCTCCCGGGTCTATTTAACATAGAGATGGGGAAAGAGCGACAAGGATAAGTTGCTCCATGCACGTTTTTACCGTTATGTATGCAAAAACAAACAATTGTGGATAAAATTTTATGGTAAATTATTGGTGGAAGAAATTTTGTGAGATGTAACCCCTGCTGCTGTTTGAGCTCTGCCTCCCCTCACCATGGCCAATCATAACACATGTTATATAAAGGAGTAATGTGATTGGATGGCGCTGTGATTAGGTAATTTAAAGCATTATGCAGCAGCTGGCTAGCAGGTGGAGCAGTATTTGAGCTTTAGCTTGTATCCCGCAGGGGGAGTCACTGTCCCCCTTATTCCAGTTTAGGAGATATACACATAAAACCATTCCACCGCTGTATCTTATACCCCTTGAGAAAATGCACTTATAGTTTTATTACCAGGTTTTATCCTCATTATACACATATAAGATATTATGTCTTTACACATCCTACATGCGTTTTAATCATCAGTATCTTGGGTGCATGTAAAAAATAAATATTTCTCATCAATAGAAAAATCCTTCATTGGTGGTTGGTGAGTTTCATAAATACGGATTTCCTATGTTATGAATATAACAGTCCAGCCCTGCCTAGTCTCACTATAGCTACATATGCAGCTCTAGGAAGATGATCTACACCATTCCTTGTGTAAAAGATTCTTGTCATGCTACGCCCTGGTATTGGTGTTTATGCCAAGCAGCAGGTTGTGGCATGGCCAGAGTTGAGTGCTTAAGTGATGCATTCCTTGATACCCCCACCACCACCACCGCCGTGGTTACCTATCTCCTGATTGTGATACAGACTGCTACTTAGTAATAATGCTGCATGCCTACATTATATATATATATATATCATGTTTTATAAGGTTTTATTTGATGAGACTTTAGCCTGTATAGAGTTAAGTAGAGGAGATGTCTAGACCCTGTGCACTGATCGACACCGGGTACTACCACTGCCTCAACTGTCAACGTATGACAGTGCGCTGTCAATAGTACTGACAGATATTTGATATGTTCTAGTATTGTTTGCAAGGAAAGTGGTCTACTTCCTAATCAGTCCTGTGCTACCTGGATGTCCTGTTCCAGGTGTGTTCCTTAAAACAATTCTCCTAATTTTCCATACCGTGCATATGAAAATGTTGTGGTTTGTCAACCACATGAAATTTCCATTTTACAAGAAATATGCTTGTGGAAAAAAGCAGAAAAATATGCCTTAGTATCCAGTATCTTGCTTATTGAACAGTTGTGTATAAATGTGTTAGTGTTTTCTGTTCAGTTCAAGTTCAAAATACAATCATTCTGTTATTTCTCTGTACATATTACAGTGCAAGACTATGTCAGCTAAACACGTCGTGATATCAGTTTCGGTTGTCCCATTTTTTATCTTCACGTTAAATAAAGTTATGAAATGCAGGACCTGGAGAGTGAAGTTCTCCCTTCTGAGATGTTCCTTTTGAATGTGGATATTGTAAGTAAGAAATACCCACAGCACTTTTACCCCAGGAGAGATACATTGACCAAGATATATATACGAGAGAAGCAAGTGATGGATGACTCTGCTTTACGTGTCATAATATGATGTAGTAGAAGTGGGCTGTGGCTCCACTCATTGGTGGAGCTGATGATGATGTTTAGATGGGAACCTAGTCACATACATATGTCTGTTGTGGTTTGTCATGTTGCCATATTTCTGGTGCCAAAGGCATCCTGTAACGTCAGCCAGTGATGTTGGCATCATGCGGTGTGAGTGGCATTAACACCATCGTGTGTCAGTGCGGCTGACATGATATAGAGACCGGCTGGATTCTGGCAGCTGGTGACAGCAAGCAGAGTGTGTCAGTGTTGTTATCACCAACAACATCATGTGCAGTGTAGGGTAGAATATATATTAAATTGTCTTTTTCAATTGAAATGACAATTCATGACCCTAGTGGTGTTGGCATTATGTGCATGTACAAATGCCTGACATCATGTGTTACACAGGGCTGAGGCTGACAGTGTTGCTCATAAGTCCACTCATGTCTCTTTGATATTCTTGTCTGTGACACTAGCACAATGAACATTTAGCAGGAGACATGACAGCCCTGCTAATATTGGCATACACATGCTCACTGACTCTGTCAGGTGCATCACAAGATGTTGTCATGCAGCATGGTGCTGTTGGTGACAGCAGTATGCCACACACTTGTACTGTATGATGTATGACTGATTATTACTGCATCACGACTAATACTTACACTATGTATAATATGAGTATTTATAACCTAACAGTGGAGGATGGATGCTGCATGCAGCATGACTATACAATTATTGCACTCCAGTGTCATGGGTTCAGGCTGTCTCAGTGTGCACTACCCCTAGAAACAACTTACACCCAGTTTCTGTGTTTAGAATGGCATTTCACCCCTGGTTTCTTGTAATACTGGTATCTGACAGGTGGACTATGATTTAAATAGACCAGCAGTCTCCACAGAGAGATGCCAGTACAGCAGATAAAATCTGTATTATTTACAGCTGCAGAGAGTGAGCCTATACTATAATAAGTGACTATAATTAGAAGTAATGTATAACATCTGATAGGTTGGGACAGCCTAACGAAAATGACCATTTGATGAAGTGTGCAAAGGTGTCATTATTCTCCCCTGCCCTTGATGCATCTGTAACTGTATACTAAAGTAAGAAATCAGAAATCAGCGTAGTCACCTGCTATGATACAATGAAACCATTTGGGATGTATGACTAACTGCCTGGGGCCAATAACTACTGAGATAGTCTCTACCCTTGCCATCTGCTACCCCCCAGAGGGAGAGTAAAACCACCCATAGTTAAACATTCTATAAATTAATGATGCAGACAAGACCCACCATGTTCTTGATGATTGTTTTATTGTGCAGCTATTTATCTAACAAAACCCATCATTCATGCCAGCGGGAGCCTCATAATACTGGTAATGCCCTTGTTTTATGGAGAGCTTATGTTAGCTCAGGTTACTTTGGGCCGGGAGGTGTTGTATGGGGAGCTGTGTCAAGCTGTCTCTGAAAGTAAAGAATATTCAGTTAAGTTAATCCACAAGATTAATCATTGTCATTCATTGTTTTCTGGCAGTAAAACAAAACATAGAATACATGTATGATGAACCATAAGCTCCCATTGCAGAGCTCTCATCGATATTATTACTGTTTGGGGAAAGATTTTTAGATACATCAATTGACCTGCCATATTAATTTATTTTGCAAAGTTCAAAGAACATTGGATTTAAAGGTTCCAATAGGTTTAAATGATGTTCCTATCACCACTAAGACAGGGTCACCAGCCTGATATGTCTCCCTTACATTTCCCTCCCAAGCGGGAGTAAACTTTAGTTGGATGCTTCCGTTCGCTGTGTATGTCTGTGAGATTACCATATTGTTGGACCCTTCTACTTATACCCTGCATACACTTGTGGATTGGTCCAGATTTAAGGCAGGATCCACTGTAGGGTAACTTGTATCTGTGGGCTGGGCCTACCAGTAGCTCTATCCCTCACCACCAGAGTAGATACATCCACACCCTCTGGTGAAAGCCACCAACACTAGGGTAGGGGTCAGGCCGTCAGCACAACCCTCAACCTTTTTTTATTTATTCATTTAGGGCCAATATTTCTTTCATTCTTCTACTTACATGCAGTATTAAAACTCCTTAAACAATCCCAATATTTCACTTTAGTATATTTTGGGACTAATAATAAAACAGTAACATGCCTAAATACAAACCTGACTCCTATTGTAATGTTGATCTTTGTGGAATTCTAAGTGAAAGACCTGAGCGCACCAGTGGAAGGATGCCTAAACCCTTGCACTAGTCTACTGTATTCTGTAGCACAATTATACTCCTCTACTGGTGGACCCGGCCATTGTTCTGTGTTGTGACACTCTCATGTCTCCATGGCAATGCGCTGTCTCTTGGTGTGAGATTAGACTGCTATGTGTACAGCTGGTAATGTGTGAAGTAATCATGTGTATTTTACCCGAGAGATTTCTGACCAGTAGTTGGCTTTCACCTTTGAGATTTTCTGTACAGGAGTTTGGAGAAAACACATTTTTGTATCTATGATTAATAATAGGAGAGGAACAGCGGTTAGGTGAAGTGTAACAGATGTTGGCACCACCTAGTGTTTGGCCTGCCATAGTTCAGACCCACCACACTAGATGGCAGTGTAATGCAGCACATTCTGAGGCTGCCATGCTGGCTCCTCTGTACTGGAATAAGTAACCCAAGACAAGGTTACCAGTCAGTTCTTATTACACATTTCGTTAGAAGGGTTTAGGTATACACAACTCACCATTCCCTAACTTGCCGTTCTCTACTCTTGTGTCAGGCCTTACGAAGTTATGGTAGCTGTGAGAGGGAATAGAGTGAGAGACATGTCCTAGCTTTATTTAGTGGCACTCTTTAAGTTAGTTATGGATAGAGGTGGAGGAAGAGCTTGCTTTTGTACCACACACAGATGCTGTTTCATTACACTGACTTTGGTGAAGGCTCCCGTGGATTTCCAAGATTAATGAGTAATTTGTAGAGTTTAGTAGCAACAGGTACAAGATGTGGGTGTTACCCTACACACTGTCACCTTGTGTGACTCAGCAGAAGCAGGAGGGGAGGTGTTCGCTGGGTAGGCTGGTATAAGACTCTGCCCTTAGTTCCTCGTCTTATGTCTCCTGCACCAGGCAATGCACCTCCTGCCCCCTCAGCTGCACCATATGTGATTCATGCAGGTGCACATTCCCATCCTGTGATTTCATTAGGACAATTCCATCTAGCTAGTGTAGAAAGGCATCTGTAGCGGCACCAAGAATTGGATGGATGGAGGTTGTAAAACAGTTGAGGTAACTCAAATGGTAAGAGATCCAGCAGTCTGTGTTTTCTACCATCACATGTAGGAAGACCTTGAGTGGGGATCATTCCAGTTTATTCCACTGTTTCCCCTGTAGCTAATATTGATCTTACAGAAGGCATCCACTTTGTGCCAGTAGTCCTACCTGGACATGTCTGTGCAGCTTCTGTGTGTCAGGTATGAAAGCCTGCTCTCACCCCAACCTAGTGTTGATTATGTTAGCTAATACAATGGTGCCATCTGTTGTAATTATACTTAACTAGAGATTATTATACTTAATTTTAGGGACATTTTGAGAGGTTAAAGTCAAGTGCCAGATTTAGAAGAATTGTGTAAAGGTGTGAGTAATGAATGATTTAACGGCAAACATGTCATGCTTCACTTACTAGGTTATCCCACCATGCAGTTTTATTTAAGTGCTGCCTTTCCCTACTCACCATTTTCTCCCTAAACCAAGTAATACGTTTAGCAGGAAAGTAATTGGTGGACTCTGTATTATAAGTAAGATAATCACCTCACCCTGATAATTCCTTTATTATCACCCAAATGATTCCAGCGCTTCCATGCGGTGGCGCTGTGGTAGGTCACATGACCTCTGTAAATATGTAGAGTTTAGCTTGTGTCTCGCTGCACCCGTGTAGAGTCTCATGTAACTGTCAGTGTACCCCGCTGGCTGTCAGGGAGCTGTAGCTTGCTGACTGTCAGTGTGGCACACCCCACTGACTGTCAGCAGGCTACACTGAATCTAGCAACTTTCTGCCCGGTAGGCCTACACCTAGGACAAGATATAGATGAAGTTAACTGATGAGTGGTTGCCCTTCTTGGACAACTAATCCTAAAGAGTCTTATTTCTAAAGACATATTTATAAAACACTAAGTAGTGATTCCAAAGAACGGCATTTCATGAAAATGATGTTTAACATTACTTCCTAAAAGAGCCCCTTGTCCATATGTTGGGAAACCACTCTGATGCTTGGTCCTGCCCCCTGGTGTGTGGCTGGCGTACCTGGACAGTGATGACGACTGTCCCATTAGTTATCTCATGTGTACGTCTTGTGTTAGCTTGTCAGTACAACAAGGCCTTATTAGCTGGTGGTGCACCTGCCATGCCCTGACACTCTACCCTACTTTCGTAAAACTAATTTTTACCCCAAATTAAAATAATTCATGAATAAAAGCATTTTCCCTTACCATCACCTTTTTTGTCTACTCAAAGTTTACCATCATAAAAAACACTCCGCATAATAAATAGGATTCTTTACTTTTTAGTGTTCATTCTTAAATAATTATTATGCCACCTGTCTCCTGAATATGTACCATTAGTTTGTCTAGATTAGTGGCACAAGAGAGCTTTTTTTTTTTTTTCAAACAAATTTTATTCAGGTTGATAAGTGTGACACTGGTCACTAATTAATGCGGCTTGGGTAAACCCGGTTTTCCACCGACATTGATATTGTTTTTTTTTGTTTTGACTTTTGCCAATTATAATTTCCAATTTTCTTGTATTTTGAATAAATTTAGACTGCCAATTTTGTGTATATAGTTAACATGTTAGTACTTGTTGCTTTTCGCCTTTTCCAAGTATTAATTTGACTTGTGTGTAGCCTATTACCAGAATGTAGAGACAGGGTATGGTAGGTTCTTGTTACCATGGGAACCAAAGAAGTGTTTGAGCAGGAGGAGGAGAGTGAGTAGCGCCTCACGGTGGCATTGGTTGAAATTATGTGTCTTCATTGCAAGAGTTGTAACGAGTATCGTATGTGCCCCAGCACCCCGTCCTTCCCCCCACTCTTCTCATGTCTTAACAAGTCAGACCTGGGATTATATATTGTTTCAATAAAGGTAATAAATATATAAGATGTAATAGTTCTTTAGAAAAATAGACTCAAGACTGTTGAAAAATTACTTCAAAATATCTCAAAAGAATCAACCTAAATGCAACAATATAACTTCATACCTGGTTCTGTTTCTGTTTTAGAAACTAATATTACTTGTTGTTATATGGTCTGGTTCTTAACTATTTTACTGCAGTGCACAAAACCCATGAATCCATTATTTGTCCTTGTAATGCTGATAGAGGCTGGACAGGATTGTTCCCCTAGCTGCCCTCATCCCCATAGATGTACCCGTTGTGGTGGTAGGGCCGGGTGCTGGGTGCTGCCATCTTGTGGTTTCATGAGATAACAATGCAGAATGCTATCATTACTTTAGCCATGTCTCAGGTCATATGTAGCAAAATGCTCTTAATTCATAACAAATTGATCATCATGTAAGAATATTAAAAATATAAAAAATATGTGGAGTTGTTGCAGCAACGTGTGTGTAACCATTAGTCATCATATTCAAGTGCTCGGTGTAAATAATGATTTCTACTGATTTAACAATAAACCATGACAGGATATGTTGCCATGGTTACTACTGGCTCTTGTTGCTAGGGTGATGTGTGTTTGGTTGCCAGGTTACAGCTGTATAAGTTTATTTTGTAAGTAAAATCCTGGCAAGGCTTCTAGAGGAGAAACAATGTACTCGCGTAGTGCAGAAATAGCCATTATTTTTTATTTCAAGACAGAATAAAAGTCACTTGATAAAAAATTATCCATGTTTGCCTTGTCTTTTATTTCCTTTTCTTGACATCCTCAGTTCATATTCTTGTGTTTTATTTACCCTTTCTTGTCATTGAATAAAACTGTTGCAGGCCTTACGATGTAGTGAGCCCTGCCACAGATGATGTTGCCTGTTCTGCTAAATGAATATTTGTAGTCCCTTCTCAGTCTAAAATCTTAGATTGATCATGCAATATGTACACCTGACTATGTCTCCTTCCATGATCATTAAAAAAACTATACTTTGCTCAGGATTCTGTTGGACAATATCAGTTTGGCAAATGCCGAGCATATGAAGGATTAGCAGGACATACAATTACCGTGCCCAAGTCTCTGACCTTTCTCTTGAGCATTCCTACTTGTGTTGATATAAAGCTTTATGAAATATGTATGGGCATGACTATTTAGTGTACCCCACTGTTGATAACACTGGGTTAATACATCGTACTCTGATAGAAGCCACAGGGAAGAGAAATCAGGAATTCCAAGAGCTTAATTCTATTCATTGTCCCAATCCTTGGGCATTGAACCAAGTGTTAGTGAATTCACAGAACCGAACCATCATTGTTGGATTGACCGCAACTTGTGCTGATCAGATGGTTTGGTTTGGACAACTTGTGCTGATCAGATGGTTTGGTTTGGACAACTTGTGCTGATCAGATGGTTTGGTTTGGACAACTTGTGCTGATCAGATGGTTTGGTTTGGACAACTTGTGCTGATCAGATGGTTTGGTTTGGGGTGTAACAGTAGATGGGTTCATTCACTTCACATTTTAGTTTCAATCTTCAAATACTGAGCCAGTACCTGCACATTTTACCGCATATAGCACCAGAGCACTGCTGCTCCTGGTTTTCTTAATTATAACGTTGCTGGCCGCAATCCTACTTGTATTGTTATAACCTTAATAGTGTTGCTCCTGCAAACATCGTTAGCTGTACCAACATTGAATTTAAGTGTAAAAAGCTTTGAGCCTGTCTTATCTTAAAGATTATTAGAGATTTTACTGGTGATGATCATAATCATAATGATACTGGGAGCAGCTGTGCCCTAACTAAGTTACCACAAAAGGTGCCACCTCCACCAACAGTGTGCAACATAGCGGATTAGAAGGCTGGTCTCTGCTAAACTGTAACAGTGAAGGCCAACAGGATTCTGCATAGACCAAAAACATCAGCATGCAAAATGGTGACTTGGATGAGTCTGGACAGTTGGTCTATGAGAAATGCCGATGTAGATTGAGTCTCAATTCTGTATAGATCTGGGGGTCAGACTATGGACTATGTTGCACACTGCGACTGCTCTTCTTCCATCATCTTCTCCTCTCCTTACTTTGTATTTCTAGATCCCTCCATGACTGTGGGACCCTCCACAGTCTCTGACCTTGACCTTAACTCTCAGCGACCAGGTACTGTCTCTTCTGACCTTGGTTTGACCTTTGGTTAACCTTCAGGAATTAGAGCTTTGACCTCCCTCTGCTGCTGCTGCTATTGTATTTAGTGCTGTGTTAGTCCTGGTACAGCTCTCTGCTGTATTTAGTGCTGATACAGCACTGCCGTATTTAGTGCTGTGTTAGTGCTCACACAGCTCTGTGCTACATCAATAATGCTTGGTATGAGACTTTCTCCATATAGCCAATTCAGGAAACTTTAGTTTTGCTGCAAGCCGTACATCTAGTCTGTCATAATCTATCCATAGCAGCTTCTTTGTATTGATGTCCATTATTCAAAAACTAACAATACAAACTGGACTAGGCACAGTTAGAGTTCACCTGACTAGAACTCAGTTCCAACATTCTTGTTTATGTGAATTAATTTGTTTGTATTTATTATAAAATTTTCATTAATATTCTTCTTTATTTTGAGGTTGGATTATATTGTGGAGTGCAAAATTCCTAAAGTACTCTCTACTCTACTCTGCTGGCTATGTTATTTCCCTATAAAACTATGGGTATATGTGGCAGAGGATGAAGGTGTACTGCAGCAGATGCTTCTATGAATTGGCTATTTCTATTTTTACAACAAACCCAAACTGGCTCAGATTGGAAGACTTCAATATGAAGCTGATCTTGGTGCCATGTGCATCATCCCTCATATGTTATCTATCTATCTATCTATTTATCAATCTAAGCCCTGACTACAGAATGTAGTTAGGCTTTTCCCTGAGGCCCCATATCCATTAGGTCGACTTGACTCCCCCGTCCAGATGACTAAAGTATTTTTAGATGAGATTATGAAATTATTTACTAATACTATTTCCCATATTTGTCCACCAAAGTTGATTATTTAATGGGAACATCACTCAGGCCATCTCTCCAGCCCCCTCATCCCCAGCAATATGATCAGCACAGTGGACAAGGGGTTATAACATGGGATGATGCTATTGAAACCAAGACCAGCCCCAGTTAGACTTCCACCCTACAGTTACCCAGGAACTAACCTCCCCTGCCCTCCTCCATCATCCCTTCCACGTCACTGGCTGCTCACTTGGGTGTTTTCAGCTTTCAGAAACAGGTTCAAAAGTTTCCATGAAGATCTATAAAAAAAATTCTCAGAAGTTTTGGATTTCAACAGTATTTAAAACCAGTATTTGTAGCATTTGATTAAGGTTAAAAGTAATTCTAAGTTGACAGATATTCTGATATCTAATACAGTAGGCTTAAACCCACCGTTCATCTGCATTCACTATCATAATCTGTGTTTGGATCTGACCTGTAGATAAACTGTTTCTGGCTTGAGGAATGGGAGTTCTATGTTTGACATACCACCAAGATGGTTGAGGTGTCGGCTCAGTGGTAAAGAGGTCAGGATCAGGTACTAATACTTGGTTCTAATCCCAGAACTAACAATCCTCCCCACAGTTTCTGTGGTGTAAACCAACAGCAACCAGCTTAAAGCTGCATTCTCAGCTAATGCTACAAACAAGACTTACCAAATTTTCTCATCTTATGAATTGCAGGACTGAATCTATTGACACTCTCCTGCTCTTATATGATTATACAAGAATTTTCAGTCAAACTGGCCGTCAGAAAACTGGTACCGGAGAGTTATAATTGAAACCACCACAGGAAAGGATTTTTGCAGATCTCTGAAATATAAATGTTCACCTTTGTAAAGCCTGCAACAAAAAGAACTGGACAAAATTTTGATCAAATGACTATAAGGTGGAATGGTAAGAGATGGTACAAAAAGTAGAAAATCTAGCAAAAGCTAAATGCACCAAGGACGTGGAATCCATTATCACCTGGTTTACATATCACCCATCCAAACCTCTGCCTGTATCCCTCCGCTCCATAATCCTACATTCAACAGTCTCCCTCATTATACTAACTTCATCAAGACAGCAAGGATGAATCATATGGCAATGGAAATTTTTTCTAACGTCTTCAAGAAATATCAAACAATACAATGAACTCCAAGGTATGAGTTGACATGTCCATAGATGTTGTGAACAATGGTATCCCTTAAGACGCCAGATATATAATGAGTTTGATACTAAGGAGAATCATACATCTGAATAAGTAATATGAATTCTGTCTCAGGAGTCCTTTATCGGGCATGATTATCTACACCAATGAAAAATGCATATTGCCATTAAAATAGTGTTAAATTAACCTAAAGTCAATAATTACACATTATTTTACATTAATATAATATATTCAGTACAACTTGATGAGCATATTACCATATCTCAGTAACCCATACTTTGTATTTCACTTATCCACTAGATGTTCTTAAATAAGTTCTTCAGTACTATTTTCTTAAACTTATAGATATTTTGAAGATAAAATGATATCTATCCCATTAAAATCTGAAGAAACAACTCTAGGTACTTGGGTGTGATTAAGTTTTTGGGCGAGGGTGCCCTACATCAGGTAAAATTAAATATATAAATATTTTCCTATCTTTATATTTAGTTTCTATAAACTGTTACCATAATTATAAACATCTAAACTATCAACCCTTTATTTGCTAAGAAGAAATTGATTCCCATACTGATACCATATGTAATTCATGATCCCCTAATAGGCACCTGCCTAAATAAATACATGTATGCAGTCAACCTTAGAGCTATAGATATCATAATAATCCAAAACTAGACTAAACAATGTATTTTCTTTATACAGACATTTTTAAGTATTGCATCTAAAAGCTCTATAATTGTGGCAGTAAATAATTGTGACCACTTAAGCTTATAGTGTTACTATAGTTTATATTCTACTATTGTATGCACACAAGGAATAGAAGAATAGAATTTGCTGTGTTCATAATGAGTTTCTTCAGACCACTTTGCATGAACCATCGACAGATGCATTCTCAGTTAAGATTGAACAAAAGCTGAAGACTTTCCACTTTTTCCCTTCTTTTCCCACCACCATCTGAAAGTCATATTACTTTTCCCACCCATCTGAAAGTCATAACTTTTCCCACCCATCTGAAGGTCATATAACTTTTCCCACCACCATCTGAAAGTCATAACTTTTCCTACCACCATCTGAAAGTCATATATCTTTTCCTACCACCATCTAAAAGTCATATTACTTTTCCACCCACCATCTGAAAGTCATATAACTTTTCCTACCACCATCTGAAAGTCATATTACTTTTCCACCCACCATCTGAAAGTCATATAACTTTTCCTACCACCATCTGAAAGTCATATAACTTTTCCCACCACCATCTGAAAGTCATAACTTTTCCTACCACCATCTGAAAGTCATATAACTTTTCCTACCACCATCTAAAAGTCATATTACTTTTCCACCCACCGTCTGAAAGTCATATAACTTTTCCTACCACCATCTGAAAGTCATATTACTTTTCCACCCACCATCTGAAAGTCATATAACTTTTCCTACCACCATCTGAAAGTCATATAACTTTTCCCACCACCATCTGAAAGTCATATTGCTTTTCCACCCACCATCTGACAGTCATATTACTTTTCCACCCACCGTCTGAAAGTCATATAACTTTTCCCACCACCATCTGAAAGTCATATTGCTTTTCCCACCACCATCTGAAAGTCATATTACTTTTCCACCCACCGTCTGAAAGTCATATAACTTTTCCCACCACCATCTGAAAGTCATATTACTTTTCCACCCACCGTCTGAAAGTCATATAACTTTTCCTACCACCATCTGAAAGTCATATTACTTTTCCACCCACCATCTGAAAGTCATATAACTTTTCCCACCACCATCTGAAAGTCATATTACTTTTCCACCCACCATCTGAAAGTCAAAGTTGAGTCTAAATGAATGTAAGGTTGCGAATGAGGCATAAGAGATTGTGTGGTCGTGATTATAGCAGTCCTTGTGAGCATTATCTGCCGCTCAGCAGCTTGTAGAGGCCTTTCAGCAGCTTGTAGAGGCCTTTACTGCCAGGCAATACCCCCTCCCTCCCTTTGTCTGTCCCTCGACACCTCTTTCACACCTGTAACTTTTCATAACCAATTCATTAGCCGACCCAGATTTTTGCTCCAAGCAAAATCATGTCATCCCCATGCTACTCTTTGCTAGACCCTCTTTCACTTCCACAAAACCTATTTCCCCTAATATAAGGACCGCTTTCACTTCCACAAAACCCTCTTGACCCTTATACAAGGACCTATTTCACTTCAACAAAACCCTCTTTACCCAAATATCAGGACTTCTTTCACTATAACAAAACTCTCTTTACCTTAATATAAGGACCTCTTTCACTCCAATAAACCCTTTCTCCTAATATAAGGACCTCTTTCACTCCAATAAACCCTTTCTCCTAATATAAGGACCTCTTTCACTCCAACAAACCCTTTCTCCTAATATAAGGACCTCTTTCACTCCAATAAACCCTTTCTCCTAATATAAGGACCTATTTCACTCCAATAAACCCTTTCTCCTAATATAAGGACCTCTTTCACGTCAACAAAAACCTCTGTACGCAAATATAAGAACCTCTTTCACTTCAACAAAAACCTGTTTTCCCCAATTTTCCCTAAAGCCGGGGACAAATGTGATTCTTGCATCAGCGCCACTTAGTGACAAATATTTACACTATAGGGAGTTATTGGGAGACATGTATCATCTAATGTTTACAGGTTGCCAAGTGTTGCTGATGCTAGTTTTCAGAGCAGTGTAAAGCATGAAGTTGAAACTTTAACACTCATTTATCCTGGTCCGTCATTCTCATAGTTCTTAGTTCCAAATAGCACACCTCCACTGGATGGCTGGAATTTGTGACTGGCATTGATGGCTGCAATATCTAATTATTTTGATATTCTTGTGATCAAATTGCCAATCACAAGCTGATTGCTATGGCTCCTCCTCCACCAGTCAAGCTCCACTTGCCTGACTGGTGATTAAAGATCGTTAGTCCCTGCAACCGCTTGCTTCCTGCCATCTAGGGGAGGAGCCCTAATCCACCAGGAGTGAACCGCTATTACCATGGTCCTCTTCCCCTCAGGTTTGCCCCAACACAGGTATTTCCTGGCCTGTTTTTACTCCAGTAGTTGTTAGCATTTCTCTACTACCAGTAGATAGGACAGGTAAATCAGCATTAACCCCCAGCATTCATACTCACAGTGGCTAGCTTAGTGGCAGAAAGTTTTCAATATTTACCACTTTTTACTTGTCATGGTGTTGGATCTGTAGAGTCTGCTAAGGAAATAGATCACGGCAACTGGAGCCCCGAGACATGCTATATATATGCCCAACGCTGGAGGCGGAGAGTCATATATATGTTAAACACGACGTCTCAGGGGTGTAAGGAGCGAGGGGTCTGTTTCGTTTAGTCAATTTAGGTATTAAGCTTTGGAATTTTGCAGGCGCATATATATCATTGACTAAAAATTGCGTTAACAGCTGGAGAACAGGGACCCTGCCTTTCTGCCATATTTTACACTGGTTCCATATGAGTAACAAGCAGGCACTAACAACCAGGGAATGAGAGTGCCTTAGACCAACTGCATTGCCTGGAATTCCTCCTAACACAGGCTGATGTATATTTGTATATAATATGGAATGGCTCATTGCATGACACAAGGATGGCCTTATATCAATATTAACTATATATCTTATGATGTATGAAATAGATCTAGCAGAATAAAGAAAGACTTTCATTTGGTAAATAAACAAGATGTTTATTTTATAAGATTTGTATCTTCTGTTTTGTATAAGAATGCTATCATAACAAGTACTTCAGGAAACACTTAAATTATTTAATATTATTTGGGTTATCAATATATTGGATATTCCCATCACCCAATACTCCCTATTTTAGTTCTCTTCGTCCAACCTGAATTCTTCAGCATTACCCCAAGCCCAAGCCCCTAAATTGCCTCACCCTGCACTTTACCATTTCACCCTGTACTTCCCTATATTACAGTATACTACCCCTATTTCACCCTGTACTTGTCTATATTACAGGTGAGGTAGTAGAGCCAGCGAGACAGAGTACCACACTAAACACGGCAGCCATTATAGGCATCATCATTGCAGTGTTTGTCATCTTCCTCATCATAGTTGATGTGTCATGCTACTTCATGAATGAGTGTGGTATACTCATGTGTCTACGCCTCCGTGTATGTGGCAAGCGCTCATCTGCCTCTAAGGATAAGATGATGGAGGAAGGGGAAAGGTAAGATTTGTGCTTTTATGATAAATTATATGCCATTGGAAAGAAATTGATCCCAATGTGTATAATGTGCAATCAATCTTTTGCACCGATTCTCTATATGAAGAGCTCATACTTGATAATGTTCAAGGTAGACAGGACGTCATGTGTACAGGCAGGATGCTGCACTACAAGTGAATGAATGTTAATATGACTGCATTGACCGTTAGTCTATTTCATAATGTAATAAACCTGTCTATTTCAGCTAGTCTATACCGTTAATAATGTAAATGATGTAAGAGATAAGCTGTAAGCTGTAAATGATGTAATTCATGAATATGGTTATTCAGATATAAAGCTTCAGTAAGATGAACTGTATGCATAATGTAATTGAATACTTTTATACTGCCTATTTCTTATTTCTGAGTAAATACAAGTAATGTTAAGCTCTCTGTATTCAAGTATCTCTTGCTGCATAATGTATGCCCTGTGCTACTGCTCCTATGGTGGTTGCCATCATTGTCTTATAATTAAGCTGGGAGGTGTACTGTAGGTAGCAGTGTCTTGACTGTGGCTCAGAAACTGGAACATTTTAAAATTTAATTTAACTTATACTCTATGGCTTTACCCATACCGTTACCATATTAATCTATGTAAGGAATGAACCAGTAAAAATTGATCCTGATATAGCTGCCAGCTCCTCCCCGAGGCAACAGTGAAAATATCAGTTAAATAATGTTCAACACACCAATACCAGTATGTAACTTACACAAACCTGACACTGTTGCCTTACACCTTCAGACCTGCCTGATGTAAGGTTCTAGGTTCTCCGCTAGCTCAGATGAAGCTGATTAATGGAATCCCTTGTCTCTCTCTCTCTTCTCTCCCCCTGTGCCTGTGTTGTGTGTGTGTGCAGGGAGCTGGTGATAGACCAACATATAGAGGAGACTAAGTCTGCTCCTCCACCCAACTCTACGCAACAACCTCATCACCAGCACCAGCAGTCGGCCGGAGGCTCACCGCCACTGCCCAACAGTGATCACCTACTAGAGGGAGATGAGTAAGGCACTCTGTGTGTGCATGAGCCTCTTACATCAGCAGCCGCTTTGTATGCAGCATCACCCACACACTACCAAGGGTTTAGAGGGTCTCATTCCTGACCCCCAGGATGTCACTCCTGTCCAATCGTGTCCAAGGCCTAGATATGACAGTGGCTAAGGGTGTAAAATAACCAAAGGCCAAAAGCAAACCTGGACTCATTTGTAATTAACCGTGCCTTTATGAAGGGACTTTCCAGTCTGAAATATGTAGAATGGGCTTTATATCCACCTTATGCCCTGAGGAGGGGACTGGTCTTGTTTGTTCTTTTATGGAACCCATCATTGTCCTATTTCAGTTCATCATGACTGTTTAGTGACCACAAAACCCTCCAAGACACCCGTCCTGATAGGAACCCATCACTGACCTACTTGAGTTCTTCATAACTGTTTAGTGACCACAAAACCCTCCAAGACACCCATCCTGATAGGAACCCATCACTGTCCTACTTGAGTTCTTCATAACTGTTTAGTGACCACAAAACCCTCCAAGACACCCAACACTAGATTAGACTAGATCTCTAGCTATGATGATGGAGCCCCATGCCCAGTCCCTATACCAGTGCCCAGGTTGTGTGTGGGGTGATGGTGCTTGTGTTGTCCCTACTACAGACCCCCTTATTGCCTTATAGCTACATCTGCCAGCCACACATTACTGTGGTTATAGTAATCAGCACCTTATCAACATATATCTACATAAAAATTACTATAATAATTATAATAAGATTAAATATTTTCTTTTATGTCAATTATTCCTGCTTGAAATGGCCGCATGGCTTCCGGCACGTTTTTTATGTGTCATTTCCCATGATGCTCCAGAGGAGGTCGGTTGCTTGGAATTCTGGGTCACATCTTTTAAAAAATAATCATGAAAATGATTTTAAAAAATTTACCTTTTTGAGATGCACAATTGAGCAAAATGCTTATTTATATCAGGATTATGAAAATAAATCTTCCAAGAATCTGAAAACGAGGCAAAAACCTACTTCCGGTTGCACATGGGCTCAAGGTCAAAGGTCATTTGTATAGTAGATATTTTTAAATCAATTTTTCTCCTTTTCCTTTTCATCATAGATTCTCTTGCAGCTTGTGAATAAGGAAAAGCTAATTCTCTTACAATACTGACGTGATTGTGATGACGTCACTTGACGTTCTCTGTACAAGTTAATACACAGGGTTTACACAAGATGGCAGCACCTTCATCCAGCTCACACATACGTCTTCTCTCCACATACTTTAAGCATGTTAAGGTTTGGGGGATATTCCTGATTAAGACTATATTAGTTGATAATGATTCCATATTCTGTACTTAGATAATTAGACAAGAACAGAGTTTACATCCAATATAAACTCTAATAACACATGATAGATATCAGAGCAGATCGAATATTACTTGGGCAAGTAAATGGCCCACCCCAAGATACAATATATCATCAAGCTACAATATATTTACTGTTATCTAATTGTCTTAACAAATAAAGTTACAAAGTGTTGTAATTGAATACATGAACAAGGAACCAATATAGCTTTTCCTGTGGTTTTTTTTCTGGAAGCATATGAAACTGGTCCTCAGGAGATCATATGGACCATGACAATATGGCCAAGGAAACATTCATAAATGATCAATGCAAGAATGTTTAAAAGAGATTAAAATAGCGCATGTGTAAAGGCCCATGTCTGTTGTCACGGCTGGCTATAATACGTTTTGCCGTACTTCAGGCAGCTGTGGTAATAGACAAAGGACTTTAGTGAAGCATTACAAGTGAAGGAACCCTAGAGAGGTGTATGTGTGGGCTGGGAGTGTGACAAGACACTTATATGTGTGCTTTATGAGTGGTTGATATAACTATAGGTCCAGCACTACAACATCCACACTCACATCCACGCCGCCATCAAACATTATTGCCTTTTTAACTTCAGTCTCTCCAGTTTGATTAATGCTTAGTTAATATAGGAACGCCTTATTACTCTATCACAGTCTGTTCATGGCAGATAGCATTGCCACTATTAAATGGAACCTCGCTAGGAAAAGACAAAACAGAGAAAGAAACAAACAAAACAAAGTATAAAAAATAAAGTCAAAGATCCTTTCAATATGAACCTTACAAAGTATCTTCTATCTTTTGAGTCTTCCTTTTCAACATTTATCTGTGAAATTAAAAAAGAATAACATCAGTTTGTACCTTATATGACACCCTTTATTTAGCTTATACAGTTTTCTAATATCAGTATTGTAGTGATTGTCCCAGTCTGACTTTCCAAGGTGAGATGATTATATAGGACGTAGTACAAGCTGACATGAATAGCTGACAGAGTGAATACAGGCGTCCTAAGTTATGCTTCTGTGTTGATTTATGCATCAGCCTTTTATCCAATACCCCCCTTCATGAATCTCCCCTCCTCTTTTATTCTTTAGCTCTTTTCCCCTCTTCCCCTCTTTCTCTTCATCTCTCACTTGGACTTTTACTTCTGTGCCAGTTCTGCTGGTGGTGCCACACTTTGTGACACTTGGATTCCCCCAGATTTCTCAGTGCTTTCCCCAGTGTCTCCTGTGTCTATTGCTCACTCATCATGTCTTTCTAAGAACCTTTTCCTCTGAACTCTCTGAATGAAACTCTTTGAACTGTCAGCATGCCACTCTTCCAATCTGAAGTTTTCTTAACACTGAACTTACTCTGTCCCTCTGAACTCTCTGACCTATCAGCTTTTATCTTTCATTCTACAACTGCTCCTTCTCTCCTATTATATTTTCATGTTCACTCTCATCATTAAATCTTTCTTTTTCTCTACCTCTCCCTATCTATTTTTCTCTCTTCCTCCTCCCTTTTTCTCTCTTCTTCCTCCATCCCTCTCCCCCTCCTCCTGTGTGTGCCACATGTAAGATAGCAGCCTGCAGTCTGAGACAAGTAACATATGTCACAACAGCCACCCCTGTCTCACAGAACACCCTGTGTTCCCTGCCTCGTATACACCAACCCTACACCAACCCTGTGTTTGTTCACCCACACACTCTGCATACACCACACACCCTTACCTCTGGTACACTTTGGCTCATTGTGAACTCTTAAATAGGTTATTACAATTGGATACAATTATGGTATGAACCATATCTCCAAATTCATGAATGAAGTGACAAAACAAGTGCGAATATACTTGAATTGAAAACAAACTAAGACACGCAAATATTTCAAAGAAAGCAACTAAGAAGAAAGGTTAATGGATCAGCCTTTGACTTGGAACCCTGAGGCACATATTATTGGGTTCGAAATTCTTCACGACCTATAATTTGCACAGTGTTGTGGCAATATGCAGTCTAAAGAAGCATTTGTAATATTCAGAAACATATTGTTTCCCTTAGTATGTCTCCTGCCTTTGATATAGACATCGCTGCTACAAGGGCTCAGTGCATGCTGTCATTGCTTGTCATTGCCTATGGCATCATGCATATTACCCATTGCCTCTATTAGCATCAGTAGGGTAGAGCAGTGTGTCCTGTCTGTCCCTACATACCTGTTATTAGGGCTAAGTCAATAGAATCAACCCAACCCAAATATATGAACAAACCACAGAGGAGAGTGTGAGGCCAAGGTGTACTGGTGTGCTCCCCTGCAGGAGGGCTATACACAGGGAAGGAGGCAACAGGTGTCGGACTCTACTATACATGACTACATAGAGACAATGCTGCAGTCTTGACTCATCATGGTTTTCTTTCATAGTGAGAAGCGATCCCCCGCACCCGACCAAGAAACCGCCGACGCTGTAGTCAAACAGCCAATGGCAACCAACGCGTAAGACACATAACATGCATGTCCCCATCTACTCACACCTACTTCTATTATATACTAAAACACCTATACATGACCTTGAGTTGACCTCAATATCGTGACCTTTTGACCTTGATGTTAGAGGATGTCATTAGATATGCTTTTCATGTGTGCGTCGCATTAGATGTTTTTGTTGTGCATCTGTCTGTCTATCTATCTGTCTGTCTGCATCTGTCTCTCTGTCAGTCTGTCTCTCTTGTTTGTTTTTTTATCTTCACAGTGTGTGCAGCAGCCCCACATGAGGTGGGGGTGGCAGCACACACTACATGTGCATGTGATTATTAAAGCATATTTTGCCCTTCCATCATCAGCTCAAACATGACCCCCAGGACTATATGGAAAAACGTAATGCAAGATTTAAGGTAGAGTCTTCTCCAAGAACTCCTCTCTTACTCCTCATACTCATCCTCCTCATTCTCCTGCTTTTAATTAATCACCAGAAACAAAACAAACTTTGTGAAACTGTTTGAGAGTTTTAGATCTATTACTGAGTATGTAAATATAATGATTTAACTCTCATAAAGAGTTTCTCTTTCTGCCGCTACTCTTCGGTTCAACTTTTGGTTGCTGTGTTTTTATCAGATTTCTTATCATCATCATGAAATTTGCACAAGAGAATCGCATAATAAAAGGTCAAAGGTCATAAAGGCATGCTTGCAGTAGGTAGGCAGTTATTGCTGCTACACTGTGTAGTACTGTGTTGTTTATACCCACCCAGTAAACCCCTGATGTACACCTGATACTAGCTTGCTTAACCGGTGGTCTCAGAATTATTTTGTGAAACCCATAAAGGTCTACAAAATAACCATACATAATACTGCAGCATCCTGCAGCCGGTCTTAAATAGTTTCTGAGAACTTTTCTTTTCACAAAGTAATTTTGACACAAACCCAAATGTCACATATGTGCCTTGATATATATGTTGGACCCTTACTTAATAGGAAGTGACAAAGTTATTTTGAGGCGACCATTTAGATACATATGGTATATTCAGATAGTCAATGCTATATCTGGAATTCAGTTCACAAAATAATGTTGACACTACCACTAGCTGCACATGCCATCAGCTCTGTAGTATCAGTAGGTTAATATACATGTATGTTTACATTGGGTGGGTATTTGCCCCCTTCAAATTCTTCAGATAAAATCTTGTTCAGAACTTTGGTAGAAAAGGATCCAGTTCAAGCAAGGAAGGGTTCTGAGTTGTGTAATGTCTTCGTCTCCAAGTTAATAGTATACTACCCAGACACTGATGATTGAGCAGCCATAGCCTAGTATAATATGGAATGAAGGGTGGTAGTATACTACCACAGGAGTCGGTAGACAACCAGATATAGGAACTGAATTAGAAGCAGCCCCAGAAACAGAGGAAGACCAACTATAAGACCTGAACTATGAACACCCTTGACATACACTGCCCTTGAGACAAACTGAACCTGCTCTAAGAACTGAACTTGAAGAATGTAAAAAAGAATATATAAAAGGCTCACCCAATGTCACCTATTACTATATTATACTTTACATTTGTTTTATCAATACAGGAATGAGCACATGCTTGCATGGAGGTAGATGGAGTGTTGTATTTGTTCCAATGTGTACTAACCAACCTCAGATTTATTTTTGTATTATTCTTTTATCCCTGAAGGACATTTTGAGCACCCCAAAAAATATAGGAAAAAAAGAAGAACCTTCATAATTCTTTTCAATTATCTAATCTCATTGATTATTTTCATTTTTCAAAGAGTTTTAATTTGAAATGAATCCCGGCTTGATAATATAGTAACTGATGTTTGCTGTTGCCATGCTTGAATTTGACAAATACCAGTCTGCAGATGAACAGTGGCAGAGTTTTGGTAGCAAGTTCTCATCATTATTTTCTGTACTATGATTTTGTCTATATCATTTTAATCCAAAGTTTATTGTTTTATTCCAACCTGGACAAAATAGTTAAATTAAAAACTGACCCAAATTTTATCCAAGGCCTCCATTTTCTCCTAGTTTTCCTTCAGAGAATGCCTTAACACTAGTGGATGTACAGTAGAGTGATCTAACCCTAGGATACTATAGATACTGTGTTGTTCAGGAGATGCATGGAGATTATCTACTCATATGATCACTATCAGTGTGCTGCCTATTCTGACTATATCGCAACATTGAAACTGTTTAACAGGTTTGCACAATCAAACTAAGTAGAATAAATATTTGGATATAAAACTATCTTCAATGAGATATATGGATATTTTGTTTCTGTACATAAAATGATCACAGCTGTAGTTCTGCATTCAATAAAAGAATTAGGCAACCTTCGTTTCTGACCGACACATCAACTGGGTCCCCTCAGTGTTGGCGTTTGTCTAGATAAAAAACTGACCAATACATATGACTTGAGCATTGAATAATACAAGGCATTATTAACCAGCTAACTACATGTACTTCCTGTTAAAATGACCTGCCAAGTACTAACTGTTCAATGATGGGAAATGTTCAGTGTTATGCAGCACTCACATAGTGCAGGTTACAAACATCATCGATTAGAAGGATATTCTAGAAATATTTAGAAGGTTCTAGAAGCTTGAAACACTAGTGTATATTTCTAGGTAGCTGACATATTACAGAAAGCTGTAATTCAGATATAAAACCTTAAATAGAAGCACATACCATCAGTTAGTGTTTGTTACCAATGTTGACTTCTATTTTTACACCACAATGCTAATATTCAAGGTAAATTTGGTCATTATTCTAAAACATTTGAGGCATATATCCATTGTGCCACTTTGAATTTCTGCATTCCAATTTGTTCCAAGATCATGTGACTGATTAGAGAGCTTATTACAAAAGCATTTGCAAGAGCTGTCTTCCACCCTCAGATAAAGGAATACAACTAGGTAGAAAATGCCTAAGGCAGCTGAGTCAGTCATTCAAAGGTCCTAACTGAAACACCCCACCCTGTCCTTAACCACTCTTTCCCATATATACAAGAGGTTTGATATAAACTCCATTGTGGTGTAAAAATATTGTAAAAAGCCTTGGCCTATCTCTATGGATGCATTGTTATTAAATAAGTCAATTTATGTTACAGAGATAGGTTAAATACAGACGAGGACGAGGAAGAGAAGGGTACAGGTGGAGGAGGTGGAGGAGACGTACCGGACGATGTAGATGAGAAATCTCCACTTACAGCTGATACCAAGGTAGATATATCACAGTCTCACTGTGCATTGTTACATCACTTACAAAGTATGCACAGCTGGTGCGTAAACAGTTAAATGCAGGCCATATTTACCTTGTAAAACCACATGGAAAGGCAAGTTAAAATCGTACATTAATTTCCATTCAAATTGTTTTTATATGTGGGTGGTCTTGCCACCCTGACACTTTCAGGCCTATGTTACACATTGATAATCTTACTGATTTATGAGAAATGATAGCTGATTTGAACAATTTGATTGATGATTGAATTGAATGGACAAATAAGCAAAACTCAATAAAAGAATACGGCCTGATGACCATCTCTACTGTGGACCATGTATACCCAGTACAGCTGCTACCCTTGTAGAATTCATAGTTAGAACTACTACTGCTTGATCATTGCTCTAGTTGGGGTTGGAATATCTGTTGATCAAACCTCCAACTTAGGGAGGTTTTCATAGATAGAAACACATAGAAACAAACATTTATAAACTGTGAGGTTGTAACTCTCTAGGAAGATCCTAAAACAATTGTTGTTAGTGGACAATGTATTCTTCAACAGAGCAATGATCAAACAATTCAGTCCGAACAATGGACCTCTCCCATATGTACAGTGCAGTGGTGGATGGCACAGGTATACCATTGATCAACAGACTCTTCATCATCTTCATCATCACAGTTTATTTCTATTGACCTGAGTTTGTTAATTATTGCAGTGTTAATTACTGAGTGAGGTAAGTCTGACTGGGTGTGGCTTTATACATAGTGCTAACTCTAAGAGAGTGACTCTCTCCTGCTCCCCCTCCTCCCCCTCCACCATAGCTCTCCTTCTCTCTCTGGTTTCTCTTACTTGGTGATAAGGCCTGGTGTTAACTACTCTACTCAATACATGGGGGAGCTGTCTCTCTACATAAGCCTACATTAGTGTCTTCCCAGTTTCTTGCTAGGTGGCAGTGTTATGTCCAGGGGGCCGTACAGAGGGCTATGCAATTACATAACATTGTGTTAAAATGAGAGCCTTGCCCCCCAGCGTGGGGCATTATAACTGAACCACACTCTTCACTTGTGTTTCTACCTCAACACATATATTTAAATATCAATTAATCTCTTAATCTCTTGACATCACTGGTGGAGAACTGCTGGTCTATGTACCTCCAAGGAAATGTTAAAACCCAAATTTGAAATGTTTGTGCATAATGTTAATATTTACAAAACTTCCAGCGAGCAAGCAAGAATTACAACATGTGCAGCAAGTGGGGAGTTGGGACACATTGAGATGCCCCATAGAAGGCAATAGACAATATTCTAGCCATTTCATCAGTATCATCAGGAGAATTTTGTGAACTCCATGGACTGCAAAGCCTAACCAAGTTTACATCCCAGAGTAGCTTTGCCATATGATTCTGTAAGGCACAACCCCCCCCCCCCCCCCCACCCCCCCCCCCCCCCCACCACAATCATTTTCAGGGAAGCCATAATTGGATGTCTTAGTGCTTAATGTATGGAGGCCTAAACATCCAAAATATCCAACATGGAAGTCCTTAACAAGTCACTAACTGCCAAATGGAGTAAAAGTGGGGCTTGGGATATGGTCCTTTGGTAGAAGGGAAAGGTTATATTTAGCTGTTTGGGCTTCTGTATATATGTTCCTGTGGAGTCTGCATTTGGGCTTTAGACTGTGTAACGTTGGCCTAAAATACTGCAATTATTGCTTAAATTTACATCTGCTTTTTGGCTGGTAACTGTATTCAACCGGGTGCTTTGAATGTTAGTTTCATTTGGCATTCTAACAAATTCTAAAGTATGTCTTTAATGTGGTTATGAGTAGTGGAGTTTTTATGATATTCAATCTAATGATATACAAAATCTAAGATTCCCATAGAGACCATAAAAGAGAAATACTTAATAAGGATATACTAATAAGTGATCAAGATGGATATGGGATTAGTCAGAATGATAATAGCCTTTGAACAGGCTTTGAACAGTTATAAATAGATCATCATTATAAATGGATCATCACCTGAAGAAGCCCCAGAAAAGGGCGAAAGCTTGTGTTAAATAAAATCATAAAAACTATCAACACTGGGTTTTATTTCCACCCAATCAAGGAATCATCAATTCAAACATCCGGCCCCCCTTAGCATAATATGATCATAATTAAGCTCTGTCATGTTGCTTTGGACTTTGGTCCAACTTGACGCCCTCATAAATATCTAGCTTGACCTCCTTTGTCTGGATTAACCTCCTCATATCTGACTTAATGATAATAATCCTTTTATATTGGCTCTAAGAGAGCTTGACCTTCTTATATCAGGTTTGACCTCCTTATATCAGACCTGACCTCCTTATAGACCTCCTCATAACAGACCTGACTTAACCAGATCTATCAAACCTTTACCTCCTCATATCAAGCTTGACCTTATAACACTGGTGGTTAGCTAACCCCTCCTGCTCACTGTCCCACTTCCATATCACTGTGTCCATGCCATATATATTACCTGAGCAGGAGAGTTAAATTTGGCTGTATATAGAATATAGACTGAGGGTCCTTGGTCTTGTTGAAGGGGTGTGGTGCAGTGTCACCCAGTGCTACTAAGACACATTGTGGCAAGGTGTTGAGAGGATGAGACAGCTTGCCACTAGTTGAAGGTAGAATCAGGCAGAGAAGTTCCACTCCGAGACCGACGATGTAGGTTTATAGACAGAAGACCCACCCCCTACCCTCTACTTACATTCTCTGTGTTACTAGTAAATGTTAACATGGCCATGTTTGCATTTTACTCTAAATTAAAACTTCTACTATTTAAGTCTGTGTCCTTTGATTCATAGCTCAAGTTAAGCTTTGACTCATAGCTAAAATTAAGCTTAACCCAAAGACTTTCCTCAGTATCGGTTGTGGTTCTGTGTTCATTGTTTACTACTTGATGTTAATGGAGGGTGTTCAACTATACATGTGCCAGGCCAGCTCCCACTTTATCCATCTCTGAGTACTTGCCATGACTTTCCTATAACCCTTATCTGTTGTCTAATTTGGTGGTTTCTTTTAGTTTGGGAAACTCAAAACTGAAAGTAATGATAAATAAGAGCTAACGAAAATAGGAAACTTTGAGTTGGGGCTTTTGTCAGTTGAGAAGAATTTGTTAACATCTGAAACCTGAAATGTCACACTCTTGGCTAACTCAAAATATATAAATTCAGTGAGTGAAATACTCAATATTACAGTAAAATGTGATGTGTTTCAAGAAAATAAGTCATAAGTCGCAAAATTGATATTTTTCAAAGCGTTTTTTTCACAGGATCACATTATTGGAATGTTCTAATTTTTTTAGGGTTGATCACTTATAGCTATATCAATCGATGTATCAAATTTCAGGACAATCTATGTAATATATCCTTTCATTTTAAAGGTCCTCATATGGACTACATTTAGTTACTTTACTGTTTATTGACCCCCAGAAATATTGGAAACTTTTTTTTTTCAAAAACGAAAATATCAAACTTAAAATCTAGAAATACTTATTAGATTATTAGACTGTTTACCATCATTATAATCAGCTTGATCTAATAATGGTATCTCAAAATCTATTTTTTGCGACTTATGACTCATTTTCCTAAAACACATCACAAATGGTTAGCTTCATGGAACCATTTTCATATTGGCTGTGTGGATAAGTTAACATAAATGGGAAGCACTATTAAATGTAAAACATTGGGAGTTGACCTGGCATTAACACAATGCATACAATAGAGCTTAAGTACTCAGGGTGCATAAAACAGTGCAAAGCCACACTTTGTAACCCGGGTTTATATATGAATGTTTTCTATTATAGAAGCAGAATATTATAACATAGATATATACCACCCAGACCTGTAAACCACCTGATTAAATACAATAGAATTATTCATGTGTATCAGTGCATTTTATATGAATATCATATTATTGGAGCAAGCTATAGAACACCTAGATTATCCCCCCCCACACACATGGTACAATACTGTAGCCATATATATGCATCACACACCAATCACCGCTAACCCTCACCACCATACACACTTATCTGTCAACTCATGCTTTGAGATCAGATATAAACTTATCAAGTTAATGTTTGGTACTCAGGTAGATGTAAAGCAAACTCTGCAGGACAGCAGCTCATTTTCCAATTAATATTTTTACTATAAAAACATGTGTACAGGTTTGTATTAAACTTAATTTGTATGAACTATTTTGGAAAAGAAACTGCACTTTTGCATTTATATTCGCATATTCATGTATGTCCACTTGTTTGCCAAAAAAGAACTTGATAATTTCTAAGGTTATGACAACACATTACCTCAACTCCTGGGAGGGTTTCACATGATTGCATATAAAAACAATGGAATGAACACTATACCTCCAACACAAGTACCAAACTAGCTTGGGAATAAATACAGAAAGCAGGGGTGCACCAGTCAATAATAATTATTATCAATAATAAAACATGTCATATATTGGAAACGTTTAGTACCTGACCCTCTTCTAGTTCTTTCTCTCTTCATGTCATAGACTAGGGATAGACTGTGTTTTTTCCATATTTATATCTTCCTAATTGAAATCAAATTATATTGTGACGATTTTGGTACGATGGCAAAATTATCTTGAGAAATGTTTCTAATGTTCTATAGTAACACTATCAAAGATCAAACATGTGTTATACAGGACAAGGACTGAGTGAGTGAATGGGAGAGAAAAAAACTTATTTGAGAGCAAATTGTATTTAGTGTACTGCTTCAAGTAATTACCAATAACATTAATAATACCTTACAACTATCCTAGTAAGGGTTACATCAAAAGTTTCTATTTCAGTTATGTCCTATCATGATGTAATACCACTCAAATTATTATGATTGATTCACTGACTTTTGAGACAAATTATTTATAGTATGCAACTAATCATTTATTGTAAATTCTAATGATTATTATTTGCTATGTTTCAGGGAGGAGAGGAGGTTAAGGAGGACGTGCAGGCAGGAGAGCTGGAACCCGAAGATAAACCTGAGGTAGAAGACAACATACCAGCTGATCGGCCCCCTGTCAGTGCTTGAGTGCCTCTGAATGGCTCAGCACTCACTCACCACAAACACTCTGTCTATCTACCAATCTACCTACCACTCTGTTGATAGAATAACTTATGCTATAGTCCCTCTCAGTCATTACTCATGCCTGCAAATTTTGACTTATGTTAATGTCTTGAGAAGGCCCTGAGATCAGCGATATAATGAAGAAGATTGAGGACTAACATACAGGTATAGACTCTCATTAAGTGCTGTAATAAGGTTTACAGAGCTCTGTGAGAGGGATTCTTTAGTTTTCCCGCCGCTAGCTGAGGTATGAGGTCCACAACTTCTCCATCAGTTGAACAGCAGGTTTGACGACTGCAGCAGAAGTGACCACTGAGACAGACTATAGGAAGAAGAGCAGCAGCCCACACTCAGTCCTCCTCCCACACCCCACACATGGAAGGACAGTAAACAAGGCCTTTGTGTCCACCAGCAAGACTTCCAAGAAGTGAGAACAAGAGACAGAAGTAGCATGTGCCAGTCTGCCATGGATACTAGTTTCACTCTATGTCACTACATGAACAATACGTCTTGTCATGTATACTAGGATAGTGAAGCTTAACAACCACTCTTAATGCAAGTGATACAAGTGCAGTGATTATGAAAAGTGATTGCACTTTATGTGTAAATTAGCACCCATGGTATGTGAGCATATTTAAAGTAGATGCACTTACAAAGTTGCATCTGATAACAAAAGGTCATCCTCGAGCTCCTTGATAAGACATTTAACAGTTTATTGTTCTATCATCTATCAAAAACAAAAGCCGTGGAGAGTGATCATGCAGTCAATGATACAATCAACTCGCTTCAAGTATCTACCATCTGGTGGGTATAAAGGCCAGTAAAGCAGAAAGATGCCATCACCTCTAGTTTGGTTATGTCAGAGGTGATTCCTGGAGTGACGTATGCAAGTAAAGGTTGAAGGTTCCGTGATGGGGTAAAACACCTTAACATTCATCCTGGATGAGATTCTCCCCCTACCACTATATGGAGATACAAGAGATACTGAAAGCTTATACTCAAGCAAGAAGCAATGAGTCTACATCATATGTACCTGATGTGTTACCATGGAAACAGCTTGTTCATCATTCTCACCTATATAGGGCTCCTTAGTTAGCATCTGTGAACATTTTGTTTCAAATTAGGAGCTAGCACTAACTTGAAGGCCTTCCATCCTGAGCTGTGTAAGAGTCCCATAAAATGAAATTCTGCACCAAATGCACCGAAATAATGGGAATATTGTAATGTATGTAAAACAGAATCAAAGCTAAAACACATTCTGTTATGACCAAGTGAATGTTAAACCCCAATTTTATATACCTGTGCATTATACCATCATTTTGTGACCAATATGTTTTGATAATTTGATATCTCTGTAGATAAAGATAGACTATTTTCTGTTATAGCTGTGTTATAAGGAGCCCATCTGTAGAAGCACCCTCCTCATCTTGCTATATCCCCTCATAGTCTTGCCACCAGTCTCTCACACACAAATTATATCACTCTCCCCCACTGTGTACCTTTTTGTAAATATTCTGAACTTTTCCTGGGGAACAACTAATGATGATGATGATGAGATATTTATGAATCTTTACTACATGCAGTTATTTATAAATGGGAATCTTGCTTGGTTGCCATGGGGACAGCTTAGTTTGAGCATTTGGTGCTAATTTTTATCTTTTTCTTCTTCTTCCGCTTGTCTAAAGTTTCCAGCTCTTCAGCTAGTAATGGTGGTGAGGGTTCCCTCCATGTTTTCCCTAATTATGTGATACTCTCATTATGAAAACACTTCCCCCCACACCACTAGTTTACCTCTACAACAGGAGGATTTGAACAAAGCATTCAACTATTACCCGTAATGATATGAACAAAGCATTCAACTATTTACCTTAATGATATTAATAAAGCATTGGACTAGTCACCCTAGCAACGAAGCACTAACAGCAACCCCTTTTCAACCTTTCAATACATTGACTATAGAAGAAATCTTGACATGCCAAACACACAGAGAATACAGTACAACCTCTCTCTGACGGACACCCGTGGGTCCAAGTGTTCACGGTGTCCTGTTTATAGAGGAACCACGAGCATCAAATTGTATGGAAATTATTGAAGAAACAAGAACTGGGCCAAACTGTCCATATTGGGTTTCAGATTAGAGAGGTGTCCACAAGTAGAGGTTATATTGCAATTACTGTCACCACTGACTCTGTCACTGCCTGCATGCTGTCACAGGTTGTGTAAATTAGTACCTTGTACATAGTTAGACATAGGCCACTTTTGTAATACCTTTGTGTACAGCCTTAATGCTTCTCTGGGTTTTATTTCCTGAACAAGGGGTCCTGTCAAAAGTATTTTGCCCACTTGACAAATTTAGTGGAGTGGTCGCCAGCCCCAGCCATAAAAAGAGTATGGAAGACTGGCCAGACAATAAAGAATATTATCATTGTTTCTATTATTAGGCTTTTGGCAATTTCTAAGGAGATCACTGGTTATTGACTTGTAAAGTTTGTGAGATAATTTTGACATGAGCCCTAATAACTTCTTCACTCTCTGCCACCATCACTACCCTCCCTCTGTATCAGTAGAAGAAGAAGAAATGCTTATTTTCACAGTGTGGCAATACAGAACAGCTCAATATGTGAGAGACTTTGTGTATTATTAATGGGTATAAAGAAGCAGTAGAATAACACTTTGGTCCAAGTTTAAACTTAATATATTAGTGTTTTTAATGATGACTTTTTTACCACAGCCAAAGCAAGCCTGACTCTGTGAGTGTTGGTACATTTGTGATGTATTGATATTAGTTATTGGAGGGACATCATTATACTCCTCCTCCTCCTACTTTTTCTTTTAATTAATTTTTATTTAGGTTTTAACAGTGCATCATGAATCTTAAGCAGTTGTAACGCATGAGGCAACCATTGGCAAGTGGACATACTTCCCCTAGCAAGGAAACAAGACTTTGTGATTTTGGTCTTTCCTCATTTGCATATCTTATCAAAGGTTGTATTTTATAAGTTGTGGCATCCTAACCCTAATCAGACTTTTGCCTTGTCCTCATCCTTTCTAGCCCATTTTGGCTAACTTTGCTATATCGGGGACTTCCACTACAAGGTATTGTTTAACTACATTCAAAACTATGACATTGATGCCACTTAAGTTAGCCCATGCTCCTGCAGTTGTCACAGAGGCAGGAGGAGGAGGTAGTATGTATGCTAGGTAGTGTTGCATCACTTGAGACTGTAACGGTTAAGTATGGACCAGCGTTACTACGTACATGCCTTTCTCATGTACTCTTTTCCTCATCATCACCCACTACTATACATGTAAACATTGCCACACCTTGTATTGGTATCACATGTGTCTCCTGGTGTTGTCCATAAACACATTGTTGTACTACATACTCCCTGCCCCTGCAGTGCTTCTGTATGGGTCCAGTGTGGGCATCAGGTGGTGGGTACTTGTTAATGGGCTATGAATTCCCCCATATTGTACCCATCTGGAAGACCACTATGATGTGGTTAACCTTGACCACAGAGCCCCCACTTGGTACCTATGTATCAGTGCTAGCAGGGTCTCACACTGTGTAACACATGTATTACACACCCATCGCCGAGGTGGTGGAGTAAATATCTGTATATTGTCTTATCATCATTCTGTGTGGTTTAATGTATCTATTCTACATGTCAGTACTAATGTTATTATATGAGTCAGCTAGCACCCTACAACATCCACCACCACCTATCTACTGAACCAGTCCCTCTGTGTGTGTGTAAGCAAGGTTACTAATGCTGGCATACTGGGGGGATATGTGTGAATGTATACTTGATATTATTTACTGTATGATGTATTGCATCAGTTGGCTACCAACCTCCACCAGAAGATATATTGGGAAAGCTTCAAGCTATAAGCTTCACAAAGCAAATGGGGAAGTAAAAGATTTTCTAGTAAAAAGCCTCTGGAGACAAGATGACATGGCAGTCCTTGGGGTTGGCTTCAGACACAGAATCATGAGAATGTATGTACCAAAATGAGTGGAGGTTTGGAACCAACAGGTGCACTATAATATTTGGGTGAATCTTGGAATATATGCAAACATGATGATGTATTTATAACCGGTTAATGATATGGTGCAGCTAGTCATGGGATTTTACATCGTATAAATCTATCCACCTCTTATTAACTTCCGGCATATTATATATATCTACTTTTGTTACAAATACAAGAAAGTGAAGAGAAGGTTAGATCTTTTTTTTAAAAAGTTCTATATATCTAAGTTCGGATCAAATAAGTATGGATCAAATATGGATATGGATCTTGATTTTCAATTTTGCTTGATTGGTTTAATTAATAGATTTTGAGGGAAACAATCCTTTGCAAATAATCTGGAGATCCTTAAACCTCTTATATCCATGCATTAGAGACAACAACGAGATCATTTTTTACTGCAGTGCAAAGCTATGTAAACTAGAGTATAATGATTTAAGTTGTTAAATTGATGTGGAGACTCCCAGCCTGAACATCACCGCGGCTGCTGACACTGCGTCATCATTTTATTAGAAGCTCACTGCCCTTTCTTCACATGCAAATAATTAATTTTGTCCTAAAGAGTTATTAGACATACACCAACAAAACATAAAATTAACTCTAGTGTTATTTTATAATGTTTGCAACTATGCAGACACTAGAAAATAATCATGCCCATAACAAATGGAATAAAAATCTTCAGGGCACCGCTGACTGATAAGTGCATGTTGGGAGTTCTTTGTACATTTTGCTTGAAGGGACAAAGAATTGTATGGGAAGTATTTACTTTTAATCATACCAAGCATCATTATTAATGGAAGAAGTACAGGAAGAGGTTTAATTTGTACATTATAGATATGTATGTATCTGCTATTGATATTACATGGGACCTTGTTAAGCCATGTTTCAGTAAATGTGTTTTCTCCGTCGCCCAACATTTATTGATACTACAACATAAATAGAGGGGATTTTTACCGGCATTGACAGAATTTTTTTAGTAATAAAAACTAAGCACTTTTTGGTTATAAAAAAAGAAGCAAAAGAACGCTAATCAGCGGAACGCAGAATTTGTTTCAATGGGAATTAGTTATGATTGTCCCAATGTTACAGAAAAATTGTTGTCATCTGAACAATAATTCAAGGAACCAAACATTTGAATTAACAAGGTCCCACTTGATTATGGGGGAAGGGTATTACAATTTTAACCTAATAATTCATGATAAAAATTTATGATAACAATACTAACACGAATAACGACAATGATATTAATGTTTATAAAGCTCTCACAGCTTGCGTGTCTTACTACTGTATCATCCTTGTACTGTGGCGCCGCCTCCCGCCATACAACTGCTGTACATAATCACTAGTTCTCTCACTACTCACCAGCTAGCAGCACAGTCTATGTTAATCTGTACCGGAACCGGAACAAGAGAAGGTCTTATTAGTCCAACAGGGGATTTGTACAGTCGCCATTTTGTACCTTGATTTGCAAGGAATCATGGGAAGTGTATGTTATGTAAAATCATGAGAAACTATGTAAGTTCAGCCTAGGATATCCACCAATTCCCCCGTGTAAATAGCCAACTGTGTATCATATAATAGCTCTTCACCTTGTTGAGTTTAGATTTCAGGTGTCATTAGTAGAAACAATAATATACAGAAAGATATTCTGACTATTGTTGATCAACATTATTCAGTAGTTGTGTGTCAGTTTGTGTCCTGAATGTATCCCATAATTCTGTGCAAATGACTCTGTGCTTTGGCACATGCAAATCCCCTATTGTACGCACATGTACAATTACTTATGTTGCATATATAGTAACTTGTATCAGGGAGGGATATATACTACATATACATGAGTAGATATATATATACCTTCCTGAGAACATTCTAGAGCGACATGTCCACAAGAAAGGTTTACCTATGGTATATGTGATATGTTTCATGAAAATGAGTCATAAGTCGCAAAAACTAGATTTTGAGATACCATTATATTTGAAAAGAGGAGATCAAACCGATTCCAATGATAGTAAACAGTCTTATAATCTAATAAGTATTTCTAGATTTTAAGTTTGATATTTTCGTTTTTGAAAAAAAACTTTCCAATATTCCTGGGGGTCAATAAACAGTAAAGTAACTAAATGTAGTCCATATGAAGACCTTTAAAACGAAAGGATATATTACATAGATTGCCCTGAAATTTGATACATTGATTGATATAGGTATAAGTGATGAACCCTAAAAAATTCAGAACATTTCAATTATGTGATTTTGTGAATAAAACACTTTGAAAAATATCAATTTTGCGACTCATGACTCATTTTCCTGAAACACATCACATATTTCAACAAGATCATGTATTACTACTCTACATCTCTATATATTATATACAACATTATAAACTAGATGTATGCATTCGATATGGCGACGCCCGCCCGCCTGTCCGCTGTTTGAAGAATGTGGCTTTACGTGTGTTGAATTATTGCATTTTGCTGATGGATGTATAAATAAAGTATGGATGAGTTCAGAAAATTATTTGCAAGTGTCAGTTCTTGTTATTTTGATCCTTACTGGCATTTTCTTGCCAAAGAAACATCATTTCACACCCACACTGAATAACTTGGACAGTTATTAATAAAGGTCTATATCAAAAGTCTGTAGCTGTTTGTGGGAAATTTATTAATATTAAGACTATCTTACCTGTCATCTGAAGATCCTCAGGTCTGATGAGTGAGAAACATTTGGTTCCTATGATGCCCTGTAGAGAAAGGCCCTGGTCTCTGCCGTGTGGAGGCTTTCCATTTAGACAAGCAGCACAAGAACTCATTATATGTATTGAATTTTTATTCCATAAAACATACATGAAACTGGACATGAATTCTACAACATAGGTCTTCATTCTGTCCAAGAAAATAAATCAATTAGGATAATGTACATAATATGGTAAACGGTATACGGTAGGATTACTATCTAGAATGTACAATTTTTTTGTTAGAGGTGTATAATTCCATAAGAAGGGGTAGTTTACAACGGGGAGTTGAGTTGAAGTTTATCTGTGGGTGATCTAGATGCCTCTTTTTACCAGTTATGAAGACAACATATTGACAATGTGCAATCAAGATGAATTCAATTCAATTCAATATCAATTCTGGTGCAAATGAAAGTTACTAGCAGAGATGCCAACTTTTTTAGTCAGGCTTGCGGGACACTATCCAGCCATTAAGGCGTGGGGTCTGGGGCCTGCCTAGGACCCCAGAAGCCAGAGGGTTTTCTTTGCTCTCTGGTGCATTTTAAGCATTTTTTTGGGTTAAATATTGTCTAAATGATAATATAAACTTCTTACCTTGATTCGCATAAAAAAATAAAAATATAGACTTGTACTTTTACAATTTTGTACTTTTAGTTTTACATGAAGAATGGTGGCTTTGGAGTAGACATAGTTTCCTTAGAGACTTCAGTGCTACAATTTTATAGATTTTTCACTTCTACCTAGCAGATCCAGGGATGTCACTAAGTTTTGTAAGGTGGCTATTTAGCATGTTTAGCCGACTGCAATACTTTTTCAACTCAGAATTCAATGTCAATTAGTTAAATTTGCCTTTGAGATTTTCCCCCTAATAATTTTGTTTGTATCTTTAAACACAAACAAAACTAATTATGATGCAAAAATGCTCCCAGAATACACCATTTCACTTCATCACAGGTTTTACAATTTTGGGGAGCAACATGCCCCCAGACCCTACTTCACCCCTACATCACTTGCAACAGTAGCCACAACAGATTTTTTTAAAAATAATTCCACATCTTACAATTTGTATAAATGGTCAACTGCCAGTGTGTGTTGTATGTTTTGTGTTTCTTATAGGTCCTTTCAAGCTGCATCCCTAGTTTTCCCTAAGTCAAAATAAATAATAGAAATAAAATGATCACTTTTCATGTGTGATTAAATACTGTATTTTGTGCTTCAAAAAGTGCCAAATGCCTCCAAATGGCACCTTATATTTAAAATTTCCTGGGGGAGCATGCCCCCGGACCCCCGTAGTCTGTCAGATTTTCAGAAAATGCACATTAGGCAGGTCTACAAATTTGGTAACTTCTGCTAAATTAGACTGAACAAATAGGAATATTTGGTATATATCAAAGTAACATTTTTTGATGTTCTCTCCCTTGTATGCCGTTGTGCCCCACTGGCTCATTTTTTTTTGATGGACTGATGTGCCCTTTTTATCTTTGACCCCACCCCGCCTAATTTTAGACCCTAGATCCGCCCCTGATACTTAAAATGCTCCCACTCCCAACCCGCACACACTTTCAATGATATACATGGATTAATTATATTTTGAATATCTTTATGTAGGTAATTATTATATTGTGATTGGAATTTCTTTACTTCCCTTTCAATTTGTGAACATGAGCTTTGAGGACAACTTAATTGTACTGTATCTCAACCCATGAGGCATGGGGTCTGGGGTCCGCCTAGGGCCCCAGAAGCTAAGAGTAAGAGATTTTGCTTGCTCTCTGGTGCATTTTAAGCATTTTTAGGGGTTAAATATTATCTGGTCAAAATTACATTTTTCCGGGACAAAGTTGTCTGCAGGCGGGACGCAGGACACAGGGCTGATTTCCGGGACTGTCCCCGACAAATCGGGACACTTGGCATCTCTGAGTTAGCCAGGCTCTACATATAAATAATATTAGATTGAAACTGAGATTACCTGGAAACGCTCATCTTCTGGCTCTTAGTCGGGGATCAGATCTGGTTTCATCTCATTAAGACCCTAAAAATGTGATCTTGAGTTAAGGCAGACAAACTGCCGTTATGTATGTGGTAGTGGTCAAGAGACCTCAAGAATAAACAAGTACCAGTGCATCCTTTGATAGGAGCACTTCTAACACACCTTAGCTCTCTAGTTACCTTATATTTATTCTCATAGTCAACTAGTAATTAGTAATCAATGTCTTCTAGATAGATGTCAAAATCTCCAACCCTAGATGGTTTTGCACATTGTGGGGAGAAAAATCTTTCCCCCCAAAATGTGTAAAACCATCTAGGGTTGGAGATTTTGAAATCCATCATAGAATATAGGGGTCTGACTCTCACTAAGACCTGTACTCTTTTTTTGAATGCCCTAGGCCAAATAATAAAATTATCTGACCCTCAAAAAATCCAATATATCAAAAAACATATATGTATAAATAAAATGTAGTACAAAACTACTGACTGCCCTAACCCAAACAAATGGAGGTATAAGGGAAAAGAGCACACACCTAAATAAAAGTACCTGATGAGGTCCAACAGGTGAAACCGTTTGAGCAAAAATGTCTATTTCCAGAGAAGAAAACACAAATTACTCTCAGAAAACAAAAAATCTTGTACCCACCCTGCCCCTTAAAGACACTAGTCAAAATAGGAGATAGCCTTCTGCAAGTCTAGCCCAACCCAACAGATGTTCGAAAACATTTCCAGGGCAAGACGGAAATAGCAACAGTGACCATACATGGATCAACCACGGGACAAAGGATTTTCAACTTTGGCGAGAATCTGGACACATAAATAAGCCACAGATCCCACCCTTTGGCATTCAACGGTCGTACAGTTTTAGGTGAATACAGCCACGTCTACCTACTATATGTCTTCTAGATAGTTAAGACTAATCACTGGTAGAGAACTACCGATCTGTATTTTGAACTATATCTATTTATTTGTGTATATAATGCTGTGTCAAGACCGAAGACAAATTTAGCCTGGGCATCTAGACCTTCTGGAGTGTTTTCTGGGAGGTAGCTATTCTAGTTAAACTTCCAGACCAGACCTATATCACTCTAGCTATGAAAAATACAATAAGGCCCATATGCATTAATTTCCAAGTAACGTAAGTATGACTAGACACAGCATGAAATAACAGGTAATAACAAAAAATAAGTAGTAATGAAACTTACCACAAAATAGGTTGTTTGAAGGTTGAAAAACAAAACGGGTGTGTATTCATCCACTCGGAGGCTACTACGGCGGTAGCTGACAACGGATAGGCTCTAAGTGTCTGTGAGTGTGACCAAATATGATTATGATGGCAATAGAGTCTAACATTGAGAGATAACAACCATGGCTGGTTACTTTCAACATAGCTACTAGTTCTTAAAAGTGACACAATTAGATTATAGAAGTAGGGATGTTTACTTACAAAACAAGAAACATTGTCATTGTAGGCCAAACAAATATTTCAGCAACAACAGAATGTGTCTTGTATATTATCCTATGCGCTCTTTGTATTGAATATCCTCCAGGACATATGTTGTCTGCAAAAAATAAATTTCATGCCTTAATATAGATTTATACGAGCAATACATAACTGTATATTGAATTTCATGTTCAATTTATAGTATTTGTATGTAGATATTTTTATTCAGCAAAAAACATTATGTAAAGAGTGAAGTAAAGTATAGTTCAGTGGAAGTAAATGTTTCTAGCATACATAGTGTTCTTAGGGAAATACCTTCTTCAAGGTACCAAAAGTATTTCCAATTTTCTTGTCATAACTTATTTAAAATTTTCTTGGCTCCCTTCAAGCTTATAATATAAAAGAAAAATGTGACTCACCAATCTCAACTTCTTTAGTAACTGTCAGGCCCTCAGCCATGAAATCCAAAATATCATCATGGTGTTTAATATATGTGCATTCGTGTTGAGAGGTGCAATAAGTGGGGTGCAATCCAAATATTTTGAGCGTACACATACTATAAAAATGTAGTTGTCTAAAAATAGCATCACAAGTTACGCGCAAGTACACAACAATCCTGTTGTCGGCGTTATGTGAACTCAAAGTAGAGTAGCCCTGAGCAAGACAAACACGTTGACACTTATTTACTGAGTCGGCTACATACTCAAGACTTTTTTTCACTTAATATTTGGTTTAATTTAAGTGCATATGTAGTATCTAGTATTCTTAGATTGGCAACGACCCGCAAATAAACACCAAAACCCAGATCGTTTAGTCCTCGCTAGCTTATCTGTTTAATTATTCAACCTCTTTAAAGCACCCAGACGACTACCAAGTAGCCAACCTCACATTGAGGTGGGAGATCCAAACAAAAGGAATAAACTAAACAAGGTAAACAGGTGTGTAAATACAATAAACAAGACAAAGCATAAAATTAAAAATATATAGAGTGTAAAACCAGTCTACCGGCTGTGGGGAATGTCACCCTCACAGCGCCCTACAGCAGCAGCATGTCCTGTCCAGCTGACCAAAGGCGAGGAGTTGGAAAGTTAGCTTGTGATACTGATTCAGAACGAGGATAACTACTCTGCTCTGACACCACAACGCTCAGCCTTACGCATATAATAAATGTATTCGCTGCCAGTAATCGAAAATTTGCTTCCATGGACTCAATTACAGGCAGTAAGTTCCATTCTCTTTATTTATCTTTGAACAAACACATGGATGCATTTTAGGTTGAAACTATTGATTAGTATTCATTAGCAGGGTTGGGGTTTGGAATTCTAAATATAAAAGCTTGGAGGGTGGACAAAACTGTGCGAATCCACCCCTGTCCAAAACATGCCAACCCTGTTTATTAGTTGTTTTTTGTAAGTTTTTATTTCGAGAGAATTTCACGATTGCGATACATTTCATCATGAGAATCAAATTATTAACAAAGTATACTAATCACTATGATAATCATGAATCTTTAAATATTTTACATACTTTACTTTTACATATATATTAAACTACAACTTTTACATATATATTAAACTACAAGATTGCCCCAGAATAAAAACAATACTAAGACAAAAATGCCCAAGGGTGAGTGAGTGAGTGAGATTGGTTGCTTTACGCCCTTATCAACACTTTTAAGTGTTATATCAAGGGCGGGAGAGCTGAGAGGGAGGCAGTTTATGATCATACCCAGGAAATAGAGATAGAGAAGAAGGGAGAGAGAGACAGAGAAAAGAGACCCTTTAAAGAGGCCCTTTAAGGTCTTACCCAGGACCAGGCACTTTAAGCCCAAGGGGAGGAGCAGGAAGCCGTATCGTTGCATGGCGAAGGTATCCAACCAAGTGCACATAGCACACCCGGTTGGATACCGAAGCCAAGCGATGATACAGATTTCCGAATTTTTTGTATTTATTTTGCCGTAACTTATTTAAATGTACTCAAGTATGACAGATTTGTTGATGACATTGAATCTATTTTCATATCTTGGTTGACGTTGATGTCTTTGTTTACATCATGACGCCCGTCACGACTCCCGTCATGACGCATCTGCATATTACTACTTCTTTCCGACCTGCGTGGGTCAGAACTATATTTTAGAACGCAAAATTATTTAATTCTGCACTGCCAGGTACATTTATTTTGCTTACTGTTTTGCAGTAAAGGACTCTAACAAATGTATTCAATTATTAAAGTACTCTAATAAATGTATTCAATTAGGCCTGAGGCCTGATACGGCCATCATATCGGCCTCAGGACTGAGTTGCACTCCCAGTGTTAACTCAATGGGCCATGCGTATTGACCAAATTCAAAGGTGAAATAAATATTATGTCCATATCATAAAAGCCCAAATTTTTGGCTAGCTACACACCAAACATAATAATTTCTATTTTCGTTCCAAATAATTCTCAGTCAAGAATATCTACACAATCTGCATACGTCCTCTAAATCTTCAAAGCTATATATCAAGCAAGCATTTAATAACTGTACATTCCTCCTAAGGAGTAACCTAAGTTTGTTCCAGATGTATTCTCTAATGGGGGCAGTTCATTCCAATTTATTGGACCCAAATAATGAAATACATAATAGATTTTCTAAATTTCTCAGTTTTTGGAGCGGGGATAATCAATTTATTTCCTTCTGCTCCTCTGGTATTTCTATTCACAATTTGTTTCCTGTCATCTTCATTTGCAAGTAAATATATTTAGTGGGGGAGGAACCTGTCAGAATACCCAAGAATCGTGCAAAATGTGATACCTTTTTCAAATTTGGTACACTGTTAGGTGAGACCATAGGCTTTTCAAAAATCAATGGCAGCAAGTTGGTCCACCCCCCTGGTGGCCGGTAATTTCAAAGTCTTTTTCACTGTCATAATCCAATATGGCTGCCGTCTGGGAAAAAAATATCATATCTCGTCTCCTTTTAGCAATATCCATGTATAATACCTGCTTTTCTATGTTTTGAGGTATGAGGAATCCATTTACCTAGTGATTTCTTTATTTCAAGGTTATTTTCAGGGTCAAAATCTAATATGGCTGCCACCAGGAAACAAAAAAGTCATATCTCAGCTCCCATTTTAATCTTAACAGCTATTAGCAAGTATTATATCTCAGCAGCCATACCACCATATATAATATCCCTTTTCCTGGGTTTTTATATATCAAAATACCCTTTCTGAACCATCTTTCTGTTTCCGGGTCATTTCCAGGTCAAAATTCAATATGGCCACCACCTCAAAATGAAAATATCATATCTCAGCTCCAGTTAGTACTAGATAGATGTGTAATACTATTTTATTTAGGTTTAAGGGTATAGGGAATCCATTTCTGATGCTATTTTCACGATTAAAACATATTTTATGAATTTAGGTCTTTCATTTAAATGAATATGAGACTATGATGAGACTAAAATCATATATTTTAGCTACATTCACCTGACATTGTGCACAAACAAGTTTGTGTTTCTTTTTTTCAATTCTTTTGATTTCACACTTAATCTAACTAAATATATACCAATATAAAGCCAGAAATTATTAAGAGATATGATGCATTATAGGTTTCTGTAAAAAAAAATATTTAGTCTTTCAAAAATAACCTCAGAAATTAACAAAATGTATGAAAAAATAATTAAACCTGGTTGAAATAATGGACTTATCCTTGTCTGTGCACCATGTATTTCCCGCTATCTACCCATAAATGATCTCATTGAAGAGAGGAATTTGTGGGCTTTAATCACATATCAAATCTATTGTTGTTGGACAATTTCTGACTGAATGACAATCAAATTGGTGGTTATGAGAAAACACAAATTTGTAGGCCAGTTGACAACACCTGGATGAGGACAGGGTGCTTTCTCTGAGATTGGGGGGATTATAGGTACTATACACATTGGTGATTGAACTCTCAAAGGCAGAAGTTCTTCATGTCATTCATGAGTTTGAATATGCAAGCATCCATACAACAAAATCAGACAACATTGAGCACCCAGAAAGTGTTGTATCTGAGCAGCAAAATTTCCTCAACCAACTCAAATCCCTTCTTGAGCTTGTTGATCAAGTAGTCCTCACCAATCCCTATGAGGAAACAGGCAATCAGTTGGTGACATTAGACACTGGTGAATATATGGACCCTGAAGTTAGCAAGTGTATTCAGGAGTTGCCAACATTTGGGAAAGCCATGTATTCAAAATTTGTTTGAGGACTGTGCCACTCCTCTCTCTGATGTCATCCCCAAGGCAAATCTTTTTACCTTTCTCCATCGACCTCCAGTGAGCTTAGATAAAGGCAAAGACAAACTCGCATCATCAAAAGCTTTTGCAGCAATTGTAACTCAAATGTTTGTTTTGCTTCAAGCTTGCCCTGATTCTGACATGGATGAGTTTTTCAAGCATGAAAATGCCAGAGATCCACCTTCATTGTCCAGTAAAGGCAAGCTGCAAGCTGGTACAAAGTCATGGATTCTTGGCTGCTTGCCAGGTATGCCTGCACATGGAAGAAATCCATCTGTCAAACAAGCTTCTGTAATCATCTTAGACATGCCTGCAGTGGTTAAACCACAGTAAGCCAATGTGCTTGGCGAATATACTGGAATGCACCGCCTGCCTTTCATTGAGAATCAAATGAACACATATACCACTAGAATTGATGCAGTATGGGATCACTTTCCTCAGGACAGTCTAAAGAACCAAACAAGAGTGCAACGTCTGGGTCAAACACCTGCATGAAGGACACTAGTAATCAAAAAAGGTCCCTAATCCCAAAAGGAAAAGATTAGCAGGCATTCCTGAAAGTCAGTGAGAACAAAGATGAACTGTTCAAGTTTCTCGCTGATGGGCTTGTGAATGCTGACCTCCTCATCTGAGAACTATCTTTTGACAAGAAAAGGGGAACTGCTGTCCAACAAGGCAGTCAATTTGACTGACATAACTCCATCTGACCATGAGGAGGCAGACACCCGTGTAATGCTGCACCTGCGCCATGCTGTTATGGATGGTCATAAAACAGCTTTTCTAAGAACAGTTGATTCAAATGTTGTCATTCTGTCTGTTCACCTCTTCAACACATTGCAAAATCTGGGGCTTACTGAGCTGTGGGTTGGTTTTGGATCTGGAAAAGCAGATATACCAGTCCATGATGTTTTATTACAGGTTGGTCCTGATAAATGCAAAGCACTACCTTTCTTCCGTGCATTTACAGGTTGCAATGCAACATCTAGCATGATGGGAATTGGGAAGAAATCAGGATGGAAAGCATGGATGGACTTCCCTCAGGTAACTGATCTGCTTAACTGAAAATTCACAAGAGCTGACAGAGGATTCTCTGCATGTGCAACACATTAAGCAATTTACTGGGCTCATGTACAGTAAGAACTGTTCCTGCAGTACAGTATATGACGCTTGGTGGCTGATGTTCACTCACAAACTTAGGATTCTAGAGAGCATCCCACCTACAAAAGCAGCCTTGTACCAGCACATCAAAAGAACCATTTTGGTGTCAGCTTTTGTTTGGCATTGTGCCTTGAAAAACAGCTGTGTGCCAGATCCTACACAATATGGTTGGAAATGGAATGGGTGCCTCAAGACATGGGTCCCATATTGGACAGAACTGGGTGATGCCAGTGCATCCTGTGCACTTTTGCTTAACTGCTCTTGTGGAAAAGCTTGCAAGGGTAGATGTAAATGTTTTAAGGCTGGAATCAGGTGTATGCTATTGTGTAAATGTCAATGTGGTTGCTGCAACAACCTTGATGACCATTCTGTATGATTGCCCTGATGTATCTGTGATTATCTGTGTTGTTTTCCCTAATTTTATTGGCATGTCCAAGATGATATAATACAGTTTATTTTACAGAATTTAGACTGTTCTGATTTGATCTATGACCTAAAAATTACTTCAGAAATGGATTCCCCATACCTTAAAACATAGAAAAGCTGGTATTATACAAGGATATTGCTGAAAGGAGTGAGATATGATGTTTTTTCCCCAGACGGCAGCCGTATTGGATTTTGACAGTGAAAAAGACTTTGAAAGTAAAAAATAACTTCAGAAAATGATTCCTCACACCTTAAAACATCAATAAATTGGTATTATACTTGAAAATACGATCAGTAGAAGCAAAGGTATGGTGCATTTGCTTCTGATGGCGGCCATTTTGTATTTTGCAGCTACCGGCCACCAGGGGGGTGGACCAACTTGCTGCCGTTGATTTTTGGAAAGCCTATTGCCTCACCTAACAGCATACCAAATTTGAAAAAGGTATCACATTTTGCACGATTCTTACAGGTTCCTCCCCCGCTATGCCGACAGTAGCGCCCCTAGTGACGTTTTTGTGCGACGGTAGAACTCTCATATATATATGCAGAAGGAGAGAAATACTTCCTGCGACACCTTTATTCATAACATAGCATTCTGACTGGTATGAAGACAAGTGCAAATAACTATTGAAAAAATAAAAGAAAGATCTGAAACTTGTTATAGCCCTTCCTTCCCAGCCTATATCCCTACAAAAAGCCCTAGGAGTATTCAAGTTTTCTAGGGAACTGGACAAATTATTGGTACTGAGATGGCCTTGGGTGCCAAAATCCTTAAATGTACACCATGTTGGAGGGGTCACGCTGACTATTTGAAAATTAAATGAAAGATCTAAAACTAGTCAGTCCTTCCTACCCAGCCTATATCCCTGCAAAACACCACAGCTTTTAGCTCTAGGAGTATTCAAGTTTTCTAGGGAACTGGACAAACTATTGGCATTTACTCCATGATGAAGGGAGGATTAACTGCAGTTTGTATGGGCGGGAGTGTAATCCTACTGTGTAATCATGTGTGTAGGATTACATGCAACCCAGCAGCATGTTTCCGGTTTGCTACCATGCTCCTTCCCAGCCTCAATCTGTGCCAAAAAACAAAGCTTATAGCTCTAGGAGCATTCAACTTTTCTAGGGAACTGGACAAAGTATTGCTATGGTACTGCCTACTGGAATCGCCACAGTAGCGCAGAGTGGTCATGTGACCCTAGGCAGAGAGAAGCGCAACTAGAGGCTGGGTTCCGAACTCTGTATATGTATAGCTCTGACAAAACTCTTCATTTGTTGTCAGAGGAAAATGCTTTACTTACTGAAAATATAACTTTCATTATAGATTGAGGCTAGTATATTAACCAAATAAGGGGAAATAGATTGTTAAAAGTGATTGGCGTTGTTGCGTCCCAAAGTAGACATATGTACAAATGGCGAAATCGGTACAGTCTTTTCCTCTTTGGTACAAGCTATTTCACATACTACAAATTCTTTTCCAAATCCCCACTTCCTATTTCCGGGTGGATTTGACTATTTCCCTGAGATATCCACCACAGAAAAGTATATCCCTCCACATTCTTCCTATTTCCCCTAGATAAAAAGCCATGCATGTCCTCCTGGAGGGATCCCTATTTCCAAATCAGGTGACTATTTCACCCCTGGTACACTCCTTTTGTCTCGGTACCAAAGGAAACATAAGCACACAAACCTACACAAGCTTCTGTTATGTAACACATGGCCACTGTGTGTGGCTCCCACCTGCATGCATGAGTGATCACTGACCAGTGGTCACCATAGCAACTATAGACCAGAGCTTGTCTCCTTCCCTGCCATGCTGTCTTCTCTTTCTCCCTCTCGCCCTCTCTCTCCCTCTCCTGCTCTACCACCCTCTCATCCTCCCTCTCCCTCTCAAACCCATATTGTTTCATTGGAGTTATACATGTTGACGTAGGAATACATCATGGTACATTTGGCTGAAAAGACAGATATCCAAAAAGGTAAAGGATATTCCAAAAAGGAAAAGAATATTCCAAAAAGAAAAAGCCTTGGATATTTGGAATTTTTCCTATTTCACATAGATATCCTGTCTGATTGGGGACAAAACAGGCGGCACATTTAGTTTGTCAAAAGTGATTGGCGTCACATTTTTGTACAATTATTTAAAAGCTAAATATCAATAGAATTTAGGCAAAAGTCCTTATAGTTTACCAATAGAAATTAAGTAATTAGAGCAAGATTTATTTGTCCCACCAAAAATTCCTAATACCTGATAAAGGCCCAAATATCCAACGAAAAACTAAAAATAGGTCATCACATTTAGACATTTGAGAAGAAGCGATGCCTGGATCAGCTGATTGGGGCACTCGCTCTACGCGTGGAATATTATTCATCATTATCAATATATTTCTTGGAATTTATATGAAAAGGAACCTCACTGGAGTTAAATCATGTCATAAACTATTGTTTGTGATAGTGTCAGAAGTCGACATGGTTCATTATCATGAAGTAGATCGATATAGTTGGATATTATTGTGGCTGGTTCCCAACTGTCATGCGAAAGATTCCTCCATCATGGTGATCTGCGCATATTTTATTCACGGTCTTTAGCATTCGAATATTAATCAGGAAACAGTGACAAAGCGGCAAAACAACAGGAAATAAGACCTAGAATAGCCTCACATATGTGTTTTTAGTAGTTTGATTGGATATTATGGAAATATTCATCAAAAATGAAATGTAGGTCATGACAGCTTTAGGCCATGCCATGCCATGCCTCGATCAGCTGATCGGGTCACTCGGTGAATGTGAAAGTTTTCTACATTGTCGCAGATTGGATTTATTCAAGCACGGGATCTTGGACACATTGGAATATTTATTCTTATTTATTTATTTCTTCATTATTAATACGAAAAGGAGCCTCACTGGAATTTAATCTCTTATGATATGTTTCATATTATATATATGCCATATATTGAGACAAGGGCGGTGGTGGGTCGTCGTACCCAGCTCATTGTATGTGTTTCTACATCTTCGCTGATTGGATTTTATTCAAGCAGTGCCATTGGATTTTTATCCACAGAATTTACCATTGTATTACTCATCAGGAAACAGTGAAAAGACAAGACAACAGGGAATAACATTTAGAACTTCAAGGAACATGTTTATTTATAATGACATTTGTCATTGTGGAAATATTGACAAATATGTACAAGTAGATCAGCTGATTCCTTTGAAACAATATATGTACAAGTAAGTGAAAAATAATGTTTTATTCATCTGTTAGTCTATGCCTAGAGTGAAACTGAGTAAAACAATCGGGTAAACAAAGGTGAATTTTACATTTAGAGCAACCATATTTCGTCTGACTTCTTATCTTATAATTAGATTTATCTTTTTGGTACTTTTTCAAACAAAGTCTACAGTAGGTTTTCTTGCCAGGCATCGTAATTGGGAGACATTTCCTATTTAATCATTCAGGTGTTGAGGGGCATGGGGGAAGAGAATTGTGCATTGCTATTTCGTTGCAAAGATTTTTATTCCAAATTCCGTTACATACATTTGACATTTCATCATACATTTTCATAACAATACTTTGGAACTGGGCTTTTAATTATCCTCTGGAATCAGGTCTTCCTGATAGCCCAAAATAAATAAAATAAGGTAAAAAGTTTGTGATGATTAATTATGTGATTGTTCGAAGTTTTACGATTTATAGTCCTTCTATAAAGTTCCTGTTTGCGATTCAAACTATGGTCACTTTTGTTGCCTTGATTTTGTCGACTTGTTTTTCTTTGATGGATTTCACTACAAATATAAATGTTTCAATTGTCCTTTCTTTTGTCAAGATTAAACCAGTTACTTTAGCTTACTTTCAGAGTTATTTCCCTTTTCATCGAGTTGAAAAATTACAATTGTACCACTTTTACATGCTTTCTCAAAGTATTACATAAATATTTACAAACTGTCATTAGCTACCAGTTTATTGTTACCAATCAGCTTGTTCAATGCATTAAGATTACTTCTATACATGTGTTCACTTCCTACAGTGATTGTCGTTAATATGCTAAGAACAATACATCCATTAAACATTAAAATGAGGTATTCGAGAGTTAAGCATTAACATCAAGTTAACAGTTCCTACTTTAATTATTGTAGGAGTCAAAATCTTTAAAAGATCATCAGACATTTACGTCTGGTACAAATCAGTTCAACCGGATTGACTGAAGAGTCAATAAGGGACCCCCCACCTTTCCCATCGCTGTATCGATATTAACTTTGCCTGTGCTTTTACAATTCACAAATTTATCCCCCCATACATGTATTCCCTTGCAATGAATTTTACTTGGACGGTTTGGATTCATCATTGGTTTTCAGAAAGAGATCGAATTTCAAGTGGTATCTTTGTTTAAGATACATCCTGAAGTCTTTTCTCGCCTGAATTAATTGAACTTTCGGCTCAATCCTGTTCCACAGAGTTGGTATAGTATATAAATATGACCTTTTAAATATTTCATTTCTAGGATGAGGGTATATAAGTTTTTTCCCCTCCGAGAGTCCCCGCAGTTGGACTTTCCTTTTATCTACCTTCTCTTCATCCTTACTCTTAACGAAGGCCCTGTCCAAAATATGTGTTTCCCTTCTCGTTTGAAGGGATGTAATATTTAATCTGGAATGGATGTCCTTTGTGCTATGGAGTTTTGGAAGATGAAGTATTATTTTTAGCGCAGAATTCTGCAGTGTCTGCAGTTTCACAAGATTGTTCTGTGGAGCGGAATTATAGAAGATATCTCCATAGTCGATAATTGGTCTGATCATAGTCTTATATATTAACAGCAGGACTGATTCATCACATACTTGATACAATTTAGATAGGGCCCTCACTTTCGTTCGAACCAAGTTCACTTTTTTCTAAATTCTACATTTTCCAGCTCTTGCCCTTTGATTAGATATCGAGTTGAGTTTTTTACATTGTCTCTCGATCTAATAGTGAGGCTTTTACATTTGTTAATATTAAGTGAAATTTTGTTTTGGTCACACCACCGCACTATGTTTGTTAAATCATCTTGCAGTGTACAAATGCTTGGGTCTTGCAGAGATCTTTCATAATACAATACCGTATCGTCTGCAAATAGTTGTATATTACTGTGATTGACAACTTTAGGTAGGTCGTTAATATATATACAGAAGAGCAACGGGCCTAATGCAGTCCCTTGTGGAACTCCACAAGTTACCAGTCTTAAGGAAGAGGATTTTCAATTTAAAATCACTTTCTGGGATCTATTAGTCAGATAATTTTTAAACCGCTGTAGTGTTTCCCCTTCAACCCCATAATTTTGTAAGAAGAATTTCGTGATTAACTGTATCAAAAGCTTTTTTAAAGTCTAAAAATGCCAAGTCTGTAGCTAATTTATTATTTATGTTATTGTATACATTCCCCAAGAATTTATCGTGTGCTTCTATAATAGATCTCCCCTTCCTAAATCTGAATTGAGAATTTGATAACAGGTCATTTTTCTCAAAGTAATGTGTTAATTGAGTTTGAATACAACTCTCAAGAATCTTTGCAGGAAGATTAATGCATGAAATCAGGCGATAGTTGCCCGGTTTCCTTTTGCTTCCCTCTTTAAATAATGGGGTGACGTTCGCTTTTTTAAATTCAAGCGGTACAGTTGCCGTCTCTATACTGAGATTAAAGAGAAATGCGAATTGTGCGCTTAGTGCCCTCATACTAGGTTTCAGTATTTTGGTTGGAAGCATGTCTAACCCCGATGCTTTATAATTCCCTATCCTTGCGAGTGCTCCTTCTACCTGAAATCTATTGATTCTGTTAAAATTGAACTCTTTGTGGTTTACCTCTATCTTCATTGGATCTCGACTTAATTTCTCATTATCTACTACAATATTTTTAGCTAATTCTGGACCGATATTGACAAAGAAATCGTTAATCCCTTCCGCGGCTTCTTTCCCCTTGAGCTGTAAATTGTCTTGCTCAATACATACATCCTCATAAGATTTACCTTTATTCTCAGAAATAATTGGTTTCACTATCTCCCATAGTTTATGGGGGTCAGATCTGTTCTCATTGATTCTGTAAATATTTGTTTTTTGCTTTTTGCTTGAAAATTGATACAGGGAAATCTTTTTTTCATTAACAGAATTATAGATAATAAAGCTATTAATCTTCATCAACTCCATCACATACCAAAATACCTTCATGGTCCATTTAACACTCTTTCTTTCAAAACTATAATATTTAATAAGTTGATCGCAGAGATCTACACCTCCCATATACTTGTTATTTTCTATTATCGTTGCTGGACAATCAATTTTGATCTTTTGGCAGCCATCTCTTCCCTTGGTTTGTCTGTCTGTCCATCCCATTTCCATGAATAGTACTCAGCACATGTACAATCCTATTGCCTTTCCACGCACTGAGGAGGAGGTCCCCACACCTTGAGAATATTGTTTGTCCCTTGATCTTAAGCCCATCATGTTTCTTCACCATTAGCGAACAAAAAGTGAAAGATCGTGTGCATAAGTCCTCAAACATGTGAACGGTAGTGTAATAGTTGTCAAAAAAACTTGGTATCCCTTGCCCAGAACTCTAGCTGATTCCAATAATTTAGCAACGTCATCAGTGTACAGATTTTGAGGACCATTTCCAGTAAAGTATGGGGCCACTTGGAGTGCATAGCCTAGAAAAGAATTATTGGAATATTAAATATTTTGATTTCATATACTTCAATTATTTTTTTTAGAATAAAATCCATACCGCCATACATCTGAATATAAATCCAGGTCTTTTGCTTGAAAGAGTTATATGTTTTAAAGTATTTTACAAAGCTCAACATGGGTTATATGTTCTGAGAAAAATATATTTTTCTAACCTGTGACACTCTTAGCTAGCATCCATATTTTAAACCCCCACTTGGTGGGCTTGGCCAGATTGTATTGCCTTTGTGCTGCAAATTAATAAGTATAATAATCAAAATCAGAATGAACGATAGCTTGCTAAAATTCATTGGATAAAGACTTCCGTATCCTTTCTACTACCTTAGTCAAAGCGTTTCTAGGGATTATAGAATGATACATTATGATCCTTGGCTGACATTTTGTTTCACCAAGTGGGGTTGGTATAATACTTGAGCGCAAAACTACGGCAACGCGCTTATCTTGCCTATTTGGTTCACCAATATATCTATGAAACCAAGCAGCCAAAAGTTAACAGCCTTAGCTCAGAGAAATGTTTTATTCTTACCGATCGACAATATATAGCATATAAGAAGGGGTTAGGCTACAGTGTCAGTTTGTGAGTTTTAGCGATACCATATTAATCAATTTTAGAAATAAATGAGAAGGGAAACAAGAGAACATGACGAAAGATATGAGTATTTATTTATTTATTTAGCATTGACCTTAATCATTGACTCATTGATCGGGAGATCCGGCTTAGATACCTAAATAAAATATAAATATATTAAAGAAATATGATTATTTCACAGTTTATTCAATTGTATGATTTATATCCATTTTGAGTTTGATTTTCTGCTACATTCTAAAACTTAAAATCTTGCCTGCTCTATTTTACCTATGCTCGGAAATATAATTCCATGTACCTAGGGCGAGCAAATGAATATTATTTATTAATTAATATTTAATATATTTACCTGAGGATGTAATGGAAATGATCTCTGGACATTATCTTTGAGATAAAATCGGTCCTTATGCTGGGCTTGGAGGACCAGTACAGTTTTATTTGTGGCTTTCTGAGCATTCCCATGAGAAATGTCAAACCTAAAAATCCTTGAGATTTGGGATGTCGAGGCACGTCCTCTTCTTTGACTTCTTCCAGTCTGGGCCATTGTTGTCAGCATATCAATTTGTGTTGTCTACCAGTGTTGTCGAAATATTTAAATTAAGAAATAAATTAAATAAGTCCATTATCAATATTTTTTCAGTCTGGGCTCCCACTGGTTCTTCAAAAGGTTTCATGGTGGTTGGTCGTGGGATGTCTTTCTGTTGTCTCGTCCAAGATCAGTCCTCTCGTGTTTTCTTCATTTGACAATTTATGAGAGGCTCATCATCATCACTGGAGCTTGAAGGTTCTTCTTCAGAAGAGGAAGATGATATTTCCTTTCTTTTTCTCTTATTGGGGACCACTCGAAATTATTACACTTACCATGGAAACATGTCAACTAATTTTTATTTCACATGATTTACTACATATACCAAATTTCATTCGAATATATTGATTTTTAGCTGAGTTCTAACATTTTTTGTGATTACCGACCCAATACTGCCTGTAGGCAGCCTCCCGTGCACTGCGCCAGTTACGACATGCTGCCTGTAAGCAGCCTCCCGCCCCTAATGGGTTAATGATTTAATTAATTAAGAGATTGCAAATAATGATAGCACCCAATTAAACCAAAGAAGTGGCGTTAAGAGAATTTATAATTATAGAGATTGAGATTGATTGAGAGTGAGACAGAAAGGTAGAAAAGCTGTACAGTGGTGGAGGGCGCTCAGGGGTTTTGGTCTACTGTAAACGTATTTATTTTCGCGCGGATAAATTTTCGCGCACTAAGTACTTTGACACCTTTCGCGCAGCAAGGAAGCCTCATGTCTTGTTTTATGTAATAATTATAGGTTCACGCAGGATCAAATTTGCCCACATAGGGATGTGCGCGAAAATAAATACTGCGCGAACATTAATACGTTTAGAGTAATTGTGGAAATAGTTACTTACTTCTCATCTTGCCCACATGCCTTTGACTTCTGCGGTTTATGGTCCAGAACCTGATTTAACTGGCAGCATCTCAAGGCCTCATGCAGCATTGTTCATGACTATCAAGCAGCCTCCAAGGGTACTGGCAGCCTTTTCATAAATAGGATTGAAAATTTCCTGTTAGGTTTTGAATATTTAGACAACTTAGCCAGCATTGTTCTCATTTCATTTTTGTTTTCATAGTTTTTAAGTTCTTTAATATGGAATATCAAAGTCCAGGCAAAAGTTATTTTATTTATTTTTTCTCACTTCTTCTCACAGGCTACTTTGTATGGAAACATAAAAATTGAAAATGGTCAATAAATGATGTGAAACTCTGTTGAAAAACATTAAGTGGTACCTATACTACCATTATGCGGCTTATTCCAAGGAACCCATACATACCATGTGTAGGTTTATACAACCCAAACTGCCAATATTATTGCAAAAAACGTGAACACAACATTGCACTAAAACTTCTGGAATAGACCATATAATAAATGATATAATATATTTAAACTTCACATAAAGTCATAAAGTTGTGCAGAGGTGGCAGTACTGGCAAAAGAAACGCGGGTCCAGATGCACCTCCTCCCCACCCCACCCCCCACCCCCACCCCCCACGACCCCAGGAAAGTTTTAACAAAATAGTATATATTTTTGGACATTCTGGTGATTTTGAGGAGAGCCAAAGCCAACAATGCTGAATCTTATAAGTTGCAACAAATATGTCATGCATTGCGAAGCTGAAATAATTTATTAAAATTTTTATCCTAGATGTAGGACAAATTTATGTATAGGCTTACAAATTTTAAGTTCTAAATGAGGTTGATGTGAAAAAAAAGCAGTCAGGAAAAATGAAAGATAACAGGTTGTAGGTAATGTAGTTAAATAGGTCTTCATAAACTTTAATAGTATTTTGAAATAAAATCCTGATGTCACAGAGATCATTTTCTTTTTCATCAACTGGTTTACCCTAACAGCCTAAACCTCTTGACATAACACAACGTTGAACAAATATTATTTCGAAAGTCTTTGAGCAATATTCAGTCAGATATTCAATACAGAATCAGACATTTTTTCAAATAATAAGGGTAGGCTATAGAAATGCAAATAAACGCAGAACCACGAAATATGAGAGAGAGAGAGAGAGAGAGAGAGAGAGAGAGAGAGAGGGAGGGAGAAAAATGACAGAAAGAGAGAGAAGAGAGAGTGTCGGAGATAGAGATCAGAGAGAGAAATGACAGAAAGAGTGAGAAGAGAGTTTCGGAGAGAGATCAGAGAGAGAGAAAGAGAGATTTTAACCACTATACCAGTGGTCAACACGGCCGGAATTTTATTTAAACTGAACCCAAAATGGTGCCGTTCATTTCTAAAATTGTTAACGTTTTGGGATTTGATTTTCAAATCCTCCAAAAGCCGGAGAAAAGTAGCTTTAGGCCCAGTGGGTTAACATCTCGAGGCCGGAGACCAAAAGGCCGGAGGAGCCTCCGGACAAAAAGCCGGAGAGTTGGCAGCAGCATATATTAATCATTAATTATATATGGAGTGAGTGAGTGAGATTGGTTGCTTTACGCCCTCATCAACACATTTAAGATGGTTATATCAAGGGCGGGAGAGCTGAGAGGGAGGCAGTTTATGATCTTACCCAGGAAATAGAGATAGAGAAGAAGGGAGAGAGAGACAGAGAAAAGAGACAGAAAGGCACTTTAAGGTCTTACCCAGGACCACAATTATATATGGAGAATGAAATGAAATCCAAAAAATGTTAAGCACTGTCTTAAGATAGATGGTAAAAGTAGCCCTAGTATGTTCAATAATGTTGTAGGAACGACAGTCGAACGTCAGCTGCATAACGATTCACGAATAACGCTGTGTCATTGTCCTTGTTGACAGTCGCCAATACACAACGTAGAATTAGGCAGGGTCTTAGCTGGGTATAAGCGAAAATCAATATAAAATCATTAGCCACTCACTTAGGTAAGTCTGTTGGTTGCAGGGAAGGGCAGAGCTTTTTTGTTTGAAATCGGATTGACGAAGAAATCAAGCGAATGTTACCCAAGATCGAGTCTGCTGCGACACGTTCTGATTGACGTCAGGCCAGACGTTGTCTTGGGCGGAAGTGGCAGCTGCGGTGTTCCCAAAATTAATTTTGTGTTTCGAACCAAAACTGGTGCGACAGAACTAAGATTACTAGAAACATTTTCTTAAAGGCGAATATGGTCATAGAATACGGTACTGTTGAAAATGTGTTCAATTTAAGTTAATGCTTATAGCTAATTTTGCTGCATTTGCTGCTGAGGTCTGACTACTTCCTGGAAAATGTAAACACATTGGCCACGTGTTGTAAAGCACATGAGTGATGGTTGCTATAACTATACGCCATGACGTGCAGATTGATTTACGATGTCCCTGGACTGATCGAGACAATGCATTCAACACAGAAAACGCATTCTTAGCCTCTCGCTTCTTGACGCATTCAAGATTCGGCTAATGACTAAACTAATTTTTGTTGCGGTCGATGCCGCGGTCGATCTCCGATCGGTCGGTGGAGGCCGGGGGTAGAGGCTGGGCCACTCAGTAGGCCTACCTATCAGCGCTGACGTTTATAAATTTCCCTGCCCGGGTATTTCGCATCCAATTGTAGTGTAGGCCTACCCCCAACTTGAGCGAATCTATAAACTTTCAATAAACGCAAATTATACCGAATTTACCGTGTGGGCCAATTTCATGAATTGTTTTAAACTGCAAGGTTTTTTTTATGATGAAGCATAGAGATGACAGCTGTAATATATAATAGGCCTAGGCTATGTAGGCCTACTAATAATGTAGCCATTTATTGGTCCATGTTGACACATTGTGTGAATTTCAATAAAAAGTAGGCCTAGGCCTACTAAGGAATGTTACTGAACATGGACTTTACTTAGGCCTATAGGCTCTAAATAATAAGAGACCTATATGGAGTTACCTGTGGGGGACACAAGATTATAGGATGATTGGATATTCACTGGTCAGCTACTCCAATAACGTCTGCAATAGATCTAGGCCTAGTTGTAGTTTCTACTTCTAATCCTTTAAATTTGTGCTGTAGTTATAATTTTAATTGTTTTTTATCATCTGTAAAAAAAATTGTAATTAAATATCATGCAGGCTCTACTGATAATATCGTCCCTGACAAAATATCCTGAATAAAAAACTTTAATCTAAATCTTAACATTGAACAAGGTCCGCTCAGTGAGGATAACAGAAAATGTGAATGCCTAAATGTCTCCAACACCAGGAAATAAAAGCAGTAAGAATAAAGTACACGTACATGTAGTATCATGGCTGTTGTACAAAGGTTCCCTCTGGTGTTAAAACATAGAAACAATGTGCATAAAGCACGTACAGAAGAGCTATAGGTCCTGCGTACGCAGCGTACATACGCTATATATATAGGTAAATTACATAAACATACCTCTACCTCGATCGGCTCTACCTATACTGTTATAGTGTCAGGTTCTCGTGTGAACTTGACCCTTGGGGGCGCGTGTTGGCACCCGACTATGAGTAAGCAGCTCGTGAGCTGCACACGCCACCCCATGTGCGGCCACTGGATATGTACTATGGGAGAGCTAATAAAGAGTCAGTCTACTAGAAGTATTGAGTCGTGCTTGTTGTCTTTGGATTACCGTCACTCTGAAGTTTAGACTCCCGAGCTCCTATAGCTCTTAACTCCTTAAGAGAACACTAACTTATAACATCTGGTAGGAGAACCCGGTCTTCAGTTTCTGGTATATCAGATCTTAGACCATTGACAAATAGAAGTTAACATCAATTCTATGGAAGCAAAGCCCTCAATTTTCGCGCAATTCCAGGACAGAGTTGCTTTCTTAACTGGCTTGACGGGCAGGAGAACTACCAGAAGTCAAGCTGCAAGAGACGCGGACATTTTTGGTCAGTGCAGGGAGGAATCAGACTCGGATTTTTCTCTAGATTTGTTCGGGAGTTTTTCTTCTTCAGAGGAGGAATTAGAGCCGGACCCAGAGACCTCAGGGCAAGGAGCCCCGGAGGAGAGCGTGGTAAAAGAAGAGATGCTCTCTCCGAAAGGAGAAAAGGAGGAGGAGTTCCCACCACCACCGCCTGACCAATATATGTATGGAGGTGACGGTTTTTACACACCGCGAGACTGGAGTAAAGGGCAGGACATGAGAGGGGACTTACATGATCAACAGGAAAGGAGACCTTTCAATTACGGTGAAGACAACCAGTCAGGATATGACGAGGGTGCTAGAAGAAATCTGTTTAGTGGAGAAGGGCCTGATAGAGATAGGGAAAGATCTGTAGGCCGGATAACATCAGTTAGCGAGGTGGAGGGACCAAAAGCCCCACCAACGTTACCAAAGAGGGCAAGTTCTAGGGTGAGTCAATTAAGTACATTTTTTCACCCAGGGGGAGCTCCCATCCAAAGGTACCCTCCTCAGAGACCAATTATCAAGCAGGTACCGATTATGCAACCTCAAATAGTCTCACCTGTGCCCCGTCTCAGACAACCGACGCCATTCCAGTCACCTACACAACAGATGGGACCATCGAGCACAATGTTTTCTCCCCCACTCAGGGCTCAAGGTCCTGTAAGTCAGATCAGACAACCATCGTTTCCAGAACAAAAGCACATACCTCAGCAGTTTAACAATCAAGTGAACTGCCAACCCCCACAAGGCCAATTCCAACAGCAATATGTGCCGTATGTGCAACCTAGCTATAACAACAGGCAGCAGGTATTTGTCCCGCAACCGCAAACTGGCTATCAGTCGCCTCAGGTGCACTATCAACAACCCCAACCAGTGCCTGAGAACAAGCCAGACCAAATTATGTTGTTCCTGGGGAAAATGCAGGAAATGCAGATGGATGCACTCAGGTTCATGGCGGATAAACTCCAGCCGATTAAGCAAGAGCCCACAGTGCAACAAAAGGGCTTTCAGGATGGATACACACCCGAGTCAATAATGAAGCGATTTCTAAAGGCTCCTGAACAATTTGATGAACCGACGGTGTTGAGGTCTGCTAGGTATTTTTTGGATGAGTATGAGGAGTACGCCTGCAGGAGCAGATTACCAGAGGACATGTGGGTAATAGGCTTGAAACCTTATGTGAAAGGCTCAGCTTTGAGTTTTTACGGGAGGTTTACAAAGGAGAATGGCACGGATGCTTTGTTCTCCTCACTGAGGCGTGAATTTTTGGCGAAATTCTCAAACATTTCTTTGGATGAGCTAATGAGGGACTACCCTTTCCAAGAGCAAAAAGGGAGTGCTAGCGCAAAGGAATTCTGCAAGAAGATGGGTGACCTGCTACAGAGATCCTCACTGTCGGAGAAGGATCAGGCAAATGTGCTGATGGGTAAACTAGATGAGGATCTGAGATTATGTGTGGCCGCTGAAAGGCCATCAACGGTGGCAGCAGTAACTGACGCTGCAGTTAAATATGAGGCTGTGCTAAAGATCCAGCAAAAGAAAGAGAAAGCTGAGGAACCAGCCAAAACTGGCGAAGTCTCCTTCATAGGCGACAATAGATCGCGCAAGGACCAGTTTTTCAATGGCAATGGTCAGGGAAGAGGTAGGCAACAAAACGGCCAAGGCTTCAGGCCAAACAATAGGAGCCAGAGCCAAAGGAGAAACGGTGGTGGACCAAACAATGGATACCAGTACAATAATCAACCAGGGACCCAACAGCAATGGGGAGGAAATAATGGGTTCCAGTTCGGTAACCAAAATGGGAACCAACAGCCCTGGCCCGGAAATAGTGGATACCAATATGGGCAGCCAGGAATCCAAAATAACTGGGGAGGAAACAATGGAGCGAATGGCTACACCAACGCCAATCAGAATGGACATTACAACAACCAACAGAGAGTTAGGTCGCCCTGGAGAGGAAATGGTGGTAATTTCAATAACAATGGTTTTGGTGGCAGTGGTGGTAATTTTAACAGTGGCCAATACGGCAACCAATACCAAAACCAGCCGAGAAACAACTCCCCCTGGAGAGGCAATGGGGGGAATAACACCAACAATCAGGGCTACCAACAGCAAGGAAACAATCAGGGCTACCAACAACAAGGAAACAATGGACCTGGTGGTAATGGTAGATACAGAAGAAACAGTGTAAATGAGGTTTCTATCTCCCAAGTAACAGATAATGGAGAGCCACAGGATTGTGACTTCATTGACTTCTCCAATATTTCAAAAAACTGTGTAGACGGTCAGGAAGCGTTCCTGACCGAGCCCGACTTAACTCCACAGGACCAGGCCAGCTGCTAAACGTGAGTAATCATAGTCCTTATACACCTCCAGATAAGACCAAATTGAAATACACCATGCTAGAACTAAGGTCCATGTGTAGAAAGAGGGGTCGAATATTTAATGCTGTCAAATTAACAAATGGGCAGACAGACATTAAAATTGGTAAATACATCGTTCCAGCTCTTATAGACACTGGGGCGAGCGTAACATGTGTAGGCACTGAATTTGGTAAGGCCATTCAGAGGGATAATCCTAAAATTTTGGTTGGATCGACCTATGTAAAGCTTTATATGGCAAACGGAGACTACAGGATCTGTAGGAAGGTTTTGAGAGTAAATTTTAACATCAATGGGGAGGAATATTCCGAGTGGATCCATATTGTGCCAGGATTAAAGAGGGCTATGATAATAGGAGTTGACTTTCTGGAAAAGTACAACGCCAATGTACGTTTTGACAGGGCTAGAGCTAAGTTACATGTTATCAGGGCGGATAGGAAGATGATCCTCTCCCCTAACGCGGAAAATGTGTTTTCTATCAAAATAGCGGGAGCGAAAAACATCATTGGTAAGTCAGGTTTGATTGAGAATTTGAGGCGAAAAAAGTTTGTTCCTTTCCTCGCTAAACGATGTCTAGTCAGGCCCAATGCAGAGGGTCTGTTCCCTATGATTATAGCAAACACCAGCGATAAAAGATATGTAGTTGGAAAGGGAGATATCTTGGGCCTGTTCGTGGTGCGCAGTGACATCGAATTCGTTGATCTAAGTGGTTCAGGCAGTGAGAACCAAACGAGCATGTTGCACGAGCTGAGCATGAGCGCAGATAAAAGGGAAGACGAGTATTCACCACTGATGGCAGACAAGATAAAGACCATGGGCGAGGCTTTTAAGATATCAGATAAGCTTGACAACTTGCAGGAGAAACAGCTCCTGGACATTTTAAATAGGCATGAAGTTGCGTTTCAGAAAGAGGGGGTTCCAATCGTCCATGCTCAGGGGTATGAGCACAGAATAGACCTAAAAGACGGCTATAGGCCAGTAAATCGTATGCCCTATAGAATGAACCCGGAAATGAATGCCGTCATGAGAAGAATTCTGGGCGAGCAGGTAAAAGCTGGTATAATTGAGAGAGCTAGTCACAAAGGTGAGTTCAGCAGTCCCTGTTTTCTGATTGAGAAACCGGGGTCAAGAAAAGCAGGTAATGTTTCACATAGGTTGATTATTGACTATAGGGCAGTCAATGAGGAGATCCGCCCCCAGGCCATCCCTTTCCCCAGGGCGGATGATGTCATAGCCAGAGTGGGAGCAATGAAAGGGAAATATTATTCAAAGGTGGACTGCTATAACGGATTTTACCAATGCAAGATCCGAGATCAGGACAGACATATCACAGCGTTCTCTACCTGTGATGGCATTTACCAGTATAGGTCTATGCCGATGGGTCTAAAGACGTCACCTAAATCCTTTCATCATATGATGGAAAACATTCTGTCAAAGGTTCCTAATGTCTGCTGTTACATTGATGATATCATTGTGGCATCAGACACATGGGAGGAACACCTCCTGAAGGTGAACGAGCTTTTGAGTACCCTTGAATCGGCGGGTATACGGTTAAAGAAGGAGAAATGTTATTTCGGTATGGAATCTGTGTCTTTTCTGGGTTTCGTGGTAAACAGGAGAGGACTGCAGCCCGAGGTATGCAAAGTGGACGCTATTAAAACATTCCCTAGGCCAAAGAGTGTCAAGGAGGTAAAAGGCTTCTGTGGTCTGGCTGGGTACTACCGATCGTTCATTAAGGATTTCAGCCAGATCATGATACCCCTGTACCGTAATACAGCCAGTAAGAAGGACTTCCTGTGGACCGCGGAATGTGAAAAAAGCTTTGAAAAAATAAAGAAATCGATTTGCGAAGACGTCCTATTGCCCCACCCAGACTATGGGAAAGATTTTTACATAACTAGTGATGCTAGTAATGAATCGGTGGGCTGTTCAATAAATCAGCTTGATAACAATGGGATGTTGAGGCCTCTGGCCTTTGCAGGGAGGAGCCTAAACAAAGCTGAGAAAAATTACTCAGTCACAGACAAAGAGCTGGTGGGCGTTAAATACGCCCTGGAGCGTTTCAGACATTATGTTATGGGAAGAAAGTTTTATGTGTACACCGACCATGCTGCGCTACTGGCCATAAACAGCAAGAAAAACTTGACTGGTCGTATGGCTAGGTGGGTTGAATTCTTCAGCGGGTTTGATTTCCGGCTAATATTCCTGAAGGGGTCACTAAATATTGTGGCTGACATACTCTCAAGAAGGACGTATGGCCAGCCAAGTGAGGGAAGCCAAGGGGAGCCAATTGCAGGCGTCAAGAAAAATGTATCTTTCACAGATGTGCATGCTGTGAAATTCTTTTTGCAAGAGGACAGAGTGCACGAGTACCCCCTAAGGATTTTCAAACCTCGCTCGATATTAAAGAAGGTGAGTGGTGTGCCTAGAGCCCCAGAGAATGCTATAAAGGGACATGCCATCGCCGAGCTACAGGCAATTATGGCAGTAGAGACACGTGCCAGCACCCGGAGAGACACTGGGAGGTCAAGAGCAAATGCTTTGAAGGTAGCAAGAGAGCTCAGAGAAAAGAGGAAGTTGAGAACAGATAGAAAGAAGAGTGGGAGGCTGAGTGTGACATTGCCAACCCTATCAAAGACTCAGAGAAGGAGAGCAGTGGCCCGCCGCCAGGCCTTAGCTGCAGCCACCCCAAGATTATCAGGGGAAATTTTCTCTGATGTACTGACGGGAGAAGATCCTATTTCCTTGGAGGATCTAAAAGGCATGCAGAATAATGACCCCTTCTGCGGGTCACTAATAAAATTCATCCAGGAAGGGACGCTTCCTGGCGATAATTATGCTGCACGACGTATACTGCTGACCCAAGATCAATTTTACATCAAAAATGGCCTGTTGTGTCGGATTCCAGGGCGTGTCAGGTACAAGACCATCTTTCAATTGTACCAGATTGTAGTCCCCGAATCTCTGGTGGGGAAATTCCTGAGGAAATTGCACTGTGGTGTGTTGGGCTCCCACATTGGCATAACGAAAATGCTGGGGGTAATTTCAAGCAGATTTTACTGGCCAACAGTAGTGTCAGATGTAGAGAAATTTGTTTCCATCTGCCATGAGTGCCTCACAGCGAAGAAAATGAACAGGACTATTCGCATCCCAATGGTAATACGAGATAGGGCCCCATTCCCATTTGCATGCATAATGGTAGACTCAATAGGGAGGATATCGACCACCAAATCGGGCAATTCCTACATTCAGATGTGCGTTGACATGTGTACAAAGTTTGTCTTCGCTTGGGCAACAAAGTCCATTGATGCTGCCACGTTTAGGGATGAGTTCTTTGAGAAGGTGATTTGCTCTGTGGGTTGTCCCCTTAGGATTTGTTCTGATAACGGTACAACGTTCAGCGGCAGGAACTTCTCTGATTTTTGTAGAAGGTTCGGCATAGAACAGGTTTTCTCCTCTCCCTACAAAGCCAGCACAAATGGAGCCGTAGAACGCCAGAATAGAACACTTGTAGAAAGACTACGTGCATTTGCAATAAGCAATCCAGAAAATTGGGATGTTTACATCCCTGGCATTGTTTTATCTATGAATGTGTGCGACACCTATGGCGGAGGTGTCAGCCCTTACATGCTAGTACACGGTAGAAATTGCACCCTTCCATCCCAGGCGAGTTTGATTGACATTAAAGACACAATAAAGCCCATCGTGTCTCACCTACTGGAGGCTGAAGAAACTAGGGAAGATATGGATGACAGAGCTAACAAGAAGCTGTGGCTAACAAGAAGATGAAAGTCAGGTATGACAGGTCGGCAAGAACTGATGGTATAGAGCCAGGATGCGTTGTGTATGCAAAAGTACACACGTTCAATAAGGGTATTAGTGCCAAGATACAGGGAGCCTACAGCGGCCCCTATCTGGTCCTGAAAAAACCGTCACGATTCACAGCAAAGCTCAAAAAGCTTAGCAACTCTAAAATTGTTCCAAGACCTGTGCACGTGCAGTTTCTCAAGCTGGTTAATAAAAGCTATACATCAGACTTTCTTAAGAGGCTGCTGGAAAAGTAGTGGGAATTCAACATCTGCAAACATATGGGTGAATTCCTGTAAGGCCCCATGGTTTAGAGTTATATTTGAGGGCTTACCCTTATCGATAGTTTCACCTTATTTTAGGCCGGCGGCCGCCCAGCGAGTGGTACGGCTGAAACAGCTGGAGGGGCCGGCGAGACCCAGGGGAAGCGCGGCCTCGTTCTTTTTAGTAGATTAAGAGTCAAGATAGATTCTCCGCGATGCCTACGTGACTGGGAGCGCGGCACGTTCTTTTCAGTAGCTTAAGAGTCACGATATAATTTGTAGCGTGGCGCGGCTCCCCGGGGCCCACACGCACGCGCTTTCACCTTGACAAGCGCTCGGAGCAGACTTTGGGGTTTTCTGTTCAGCTATACCAGTTGCTGTTATCGCTGTTTTTAGTACTTAATACTATATATACTTAAAAGTTATTATTGTTCTGTAGTAGTTAGTTGATGTTGTTTCTTAAAAACATCCCTTGCCAGGAATAAAAGGCTGTCTATGGTCAATGAGGGCCATCCTTTCCAATCCCAAATGAGGGGATTATAATTTTGAACTTTTGAAAAGGTTCCTTCATTGGTGATCTGTCCTGGCGCTCTAGGTTGATTTCTCACTTCTACCACCGTGTAAGCACGCTTGTGAGTCTCCATAGAGGATGCTCAGTCATGGGGCATGTGTAAATTATCATTGCACCCCTGCCTAGAGCCACCCTTGAGGTATGTAAACTGCAGCTTCGAAAGGAATTTCTCATCTCTCAGGGAATTTTTATGGGGGTGTGTGACGATGGTGTCAGGCCCATAGGTGCGAGGACTGGTTCCAGGGTGCCACAGATCAAGCTGATTCAGTTCCTGACCCCCAGGGCAGTGAAGGAACAGCTGGTCTACGCATTCTCGTGCGTCACCAAAGATGTGGGCGTTCCCCTACGAGGGAATGGGGATGATCTGTCTTTTGAGGTAGTTGGAGAGGGGGTGAGACGCGCACCCTCTAGTCCAACCTACACACAGCATCCTCAGCACTGCTCCACCTACCCCCTGAGGGATTTGTGTAATGGACTCGCTATCCTAAGGAGTTCCTATTAGACTGCGACCACTCAAGGTGTTGAGTCGACATGTGGGCAACTATAGGGTAAGTTTAAATACTATCCTGGTCCCCATTTGTGTTCTGATGTAACTGGTGTGACTGGGGAATTTTCTTTACTCACTCAAGCGTCCAAGCTGAGAGTTGTGAGATTTTGATCAGGGATTCTTTGGATCACTGATTGTGAGGGACACTATTTTTGGAAAATTCCATGCTTAGTTTCATTGTCACGTGAAACCTACTTCACCGATACTGTATCTTATGTTCTTTACCTTTATATCTTGTACAGTTGTTTACACAATTGATTTACTTGTGTGTTTTTTCTTGATATTTTGTAGTTTCTTGGTTTGTGGGTCTTTATTGACCATAGCACAAGACACGAGTGATGGCCTGCGGCAAAACATGGGTGTCTACTTCAGGGACTCAGGGTCTTTATTTACTGAAGTGGAACAAAAGACAGTGCTGTTTAGGGTACCCTTTCCAGGAGTCACAGCTCCTGCTGAGGCTTGCATATGCGATCCACATCTGCATGGAGTGGTTGCAGAGGATTGCACCGCTTTAAATAATCTTCAGGAGAAATTGTTTCAGCTAGCCAATGATACTTACTATGAGTGGCTGGAGTTTAGGTCTTCAAGTTTTGTGAGTAAGGAGAGACAAACAAGGGCAACAGTTCCTGCCGTGGGCAAGATCCTGAGAGATCTATTCGGAACTGCCACGGAGTCAGAGATAAAAGACTTCTCGACAGATGTGAAAATTATGATGGAAGGGGTTGGAACTCTGGAGGCGGCTCAAAAAGCAAGAGACGGAGTCATTATAGGATTGGCTAAAAACAGTCATATCATGTTCCAGTTTTCAGAGTCTCATGTGGACGAAGTGGAGGCCCTATTGGCGAACTTGAGTACAACAATAGACCGGGTCTCAAATGTGTCAAGGTGGGACGCCTCTTCCTTGAAAACTTATATTACAGACGGCCTAAAGAAGGTGGCTTTCTTGGAGTCAGTAACTTTGGATGTCATAGCCCAATCGGAGTACGTAAGGGCCACTAGGGTTATTGTGGAGGCTTTCCACATGCTGGTGAATGGCAGACTGAGTGAGAAACTGGTGTCAGACAAGGACCTCGCGAGGGCACAGAAGGACCTGGAGGTGTTAATGTCATCTGACAGCCCCGGACGGACTCTTGTGAGGCCCCTGGATAGACGGGGATCAATTGTGGACATCATTGCGGATAAGGAACACGTCCTTGTCACACTAGGCGCTATATTTGCTGCTCAAGACTTTATTTATGAGCTTTACGAACCCATGAACTTTCCAATTCCCATACACTCCCACACTCACAACTCCTCTGGTTTCAGCAGGTTGGATAATGGTGTAGGGTACTTTGGGGTAAACAAAGGAAGGGAATATTATTTGGAACTGCAATCACACGCACTGAACTCTTGTGTAATGGAAGGAAGGTTGATGTTCTGTACGGAGGTATTCCTTCAGAGGTCTTTTACACGTGTATCTTGTTATCTTGCCTTATATTTAAACAAGGTCAGTGTGGCCATGAGAAAATGTGTTTATCATACGTTTTTGGAGTCACCACTACCGACCACACACCTATCTATTGGCGATAGAAAGCATTTACTGATTAATGTAGGTGACAGCGCCAGCTACACTTGTGAGGGTTCAGAAACCACAACGGTCAAAATCAATATTTTTTCTATTTTGGACCTGCCTTGCGGTTGTAACCTTAATCTGAGGGAATTTAGACTTAGGAATTCGAAATCTTACTGTTTGAAGTCAGATAAACTGACCATTGATATCAAAACAGGGTTTAACTTGCCTCTGGCCTTGACCTTTGGTATGGATATGGCTAATATTACGGGTAGTAATATCTTTGACGCTCCAGTTGAGATTAACATACCCTCCCCGGGCGACATTAGGAGGAAACTGGGCCATCTATCTGGGGAATTGTTAAGGAAAGGGATTGATTTGCATGATTCAGTACAAAACCTGCTGGAAAAGGAAGCAAAGGTAAGGACAATGTGGGAACATTTAAGATCTGCCCTAGAATCTGTCCAGTCGCACCCTTCACTGGGTATCACTAATACATTATGGAGCCTAGCTAACTCCATAGCCTGCATCTACCTGGTTTGTAAAATACACAGGGTGGGGACTGTGCTTCCATTTTTTGGTAGGGGCGATGCCGCTCCAGCGCTGAATTTCTCGCTGTTAGCAGGACAAAATATAAAATTTGGCGACTATAAAGTGGTCACCGCCAGGAGTGTTATTCTGCAAATCCACGAGGACCCCGTGTATGGGTATCTGGTCCCTATCTGTTCGCTAATTGCAATTGCATTTGTTCTGAGAAAGACTTTTTCAAATAGATCAACAATTGGTAGAATACTCTGTTGTAGGCCCCAAGTGTTTGACTCCGCCCCGGAGCTACTGCTCCGCTTACAGAGCGGCGCTGACTTGTTTGAGTTCCACCTGACAAGGTGTTTATTCGAACACAACTCCATGCAAAGGGCTACTAGCCCTAAATTATTGCATGCAGAGGTTACTAAAACTTTCGGCTGTTTCAGAGGGGGCTTGATTCTGGATTGGGGAGAAGACCTACTGGTGCCAGCCCAGGGGAAGTTGTTTAAAGTCACCCTGCCTACTGTAATAGAAGTTCCCTGTACCGCGTTTAGGCGTTTAAATTATGCCATGTGTAATAAGGATAAAATTTGGATCGTAGTGTGGAAACCAGTTTTTGGAAAGCCGGTCCAATTGACCCTAAGAAATAAACAGATCAAGTCCAAGGGAATGTCAGAGGGGAGTGCACGGCCCGCTGCCAGACCCAATGCAAAATCTAGTGAGGGAGTGCGTAGAAGCATCTTGTTCGGCGATATTGATATGATTAATGATGATGGTGCCCAGCCAAGCATTACTCCTGATGTAAGGAACAGTGAGGGAGTGGGTAAAAGTGTACTGTTTAGCGACATTGATTTCTTAGAAAGTAATACCGATCCTGCTACTAACCATACAAGTACCCTGTTTGGGAGCGTTAATGAGGGTTTCTTAAGAGACAACACATTCACCTAGAAGGAAGGGAGGTCCCAGCGACTAAGCCCTATGTTTGGCCGGTGTCTGACCTCAGCGGGGAACCCCAATAGCATGTGGTGTACGTTTGTGTCGGTGTGGTGTATGGTCTGGAGTGTGGACTATGATTGCTTGCGGCCTCAGGGTCGTTTGTCTTGTGGCTTGTTAGACCTACTGGAATGCGGTCAATAGGCTGAACGTGTCATGTTTCTATGTTGTTGTTGTTTTGGTTTCAGCAGACGAGGGAGAGAAGGGGGTGAGAACGAATGTTCCCCTTCGTCCTATTTTTAGATTGAGAGTTTGACTATTGTATCTTTTCTTAATTATACACTTAGGTAGATTGAGAGTTTGACTATTGTATCTCTTCTTAATTATACACTTAGGTAGATTGAGAGTTTGACTATTGTATCTCTTATTAATTATACATTTAGGTAGATTGAGAGTTTGACTATTGTATCGCTTTAATTTTACCCTGAGATAGTTCGAGAATTTAATGTTGTACCTCTTATCTTTATGAAACTGATTTTTGACTGGATTTTTGTCTAACTGTTTTTGGCATTTTTGGCCTGTGCTATCCAAGACAATCGAGCTGTAGCCATTCATCCTGCTGCCCCTGTGGACGCAGGCGGGGAGGCTATAGCTAGGTTAAGGCATGTGTTTGGGGCTAGTCCCAGGGTTATCTTCAGGAAGTTTACTCAGTTATAAAACGAGTTTCTAGCAAAGAAAAAGACGAAATTTGTCGTGTAAGGTTGTCTACCAGCTGTATTGCTGTTGTTTCTCAAGTTGTTTACTCCAGACAATCACTAAAACCTGTACCGATTAAGCCTTAACGAGGCTGGTCGGAAGCCATCATGAGATTAACCAGGTTAAATGCTTCACATTTCGACAGTTTCGCTTTTCCCTCTGTCCCTCCTAGAGCGGAGAGAGCGACTGTTGGCGGCAGCCCCCCAGTCAACTGGACTGCCCTAATTATCATCATACTGATTGTTCTGATATGTGTTCCAAAGCTTGTAAGGTGTCTGTTGTATGTGAAGAGGATTTTGACCCGCTGCTGTTGCTGCTGCTGCTGCGACCGGGACAGCAGTGATTCCAATAGGGTGAGTCTCAAAATTCAGGAAGATGGTTACTGTGTCAAGATCTTCTTATTCCCCACGATCTTCGGTAGACACACCTTCGCCTCCGCCTCAGTCCCCCGACTCAGGGGTATCAGACTGGGTGGATGCCGGTTGTGGAACCCTCATGTGGTCCTGCGCTGGACTGGGGCTCTTAAGATAGAGCACCGGGGGGCGGAAGTGGAGCTTCCTCTGCCGCGGTGGAGCAAGGTGGCCTGCCTTGAGTTTGGAGCGCTTGGCTCCGCCGTGGAGGGCGGCTCCCCTCTCTGGACCTTGGAGTGGGCCTCGCCCCAGGGCGAAACATAAGAAGTGGGTTTAGTGGGAGCAGACCAGGGGTCTTGTTTGTAGCCTTTATTTATCTTTGTAAGACCTGGTCGACGTAGTTATTCAAACTAGGCTACTGTGTAGTGCCTTAGTAGGCCCGGTATTAGCTGTCCTGATTATATTTTAGTTTAGTTGGTTTTCATCACTTATATCCAAGGAACCTCTGGGTTCCTACCTATTGCGTTTTAAAACCTCTTGTACTAGTCTAGAGCGATGTTTATTCTGCCATGCTTGTTTCCCCTATGTTATTCATTGTATTCATGTGAAGGTTTTATTCTTGGCCTACGCGCGCTCCAAGGGAAGTTCCCCCTAGTGAGGGAGTGATGTTATAGTGTCAGGTTCTCGTGTGAACTTGACCCTTGGGGGCGCGTGTTGGCACCCGACTATGAGTAAGCAGCTCGTGAGCTGCACACGCCGCCCCATGTGCGGCCACTGGATATGTACTATGGGAGAGCTAATAAAGAGTCAGTCTACTAGAAGTATTGAGTCGTGCTTGTTGTCTTTGGATTACCGTCACTCTGAAGTTTAGACTCCCGAGCTCCTATAGCTCTTAACTCCTTAAGAGAACACTAACTTATAACAATACGATATCGTGAGTAGTATAGGTAAAGTAGACCTTGTGTCAGGTATCACAACCCAGCACAAATAACTACACCAATAAGAACATATCACTTGGAATAGAATAAATAGAATACACACGTTTGAAATTGAATAGTGTTTTATTTATTGAGAATTACAAAGACACTGGGGGTTTCTATTTTCAGGTCTATGTTTGCTTTGAACCACACAATATACCGTATATAAATAATTATGTTTTACAGAAATATAAACATAGGAAAGCAAAGAGACAAACGGAGAAGAAGAAGGGTGACCCAGGATCCAGGCCCCGCCCCCCCCCCCCCCCCCCGCTCCGAAATTTCTGCTCTTTTGTTAATGCATGAAACACAGGAACAAAACACTTTCTAAAATATTAATTTCCCTTCTTTTTTCATTTGTTAACGCTTTCAGATCTATTTATTCGTTGTCAACGTTGGTCGTTTGTTTACATTTAAAATCGATCTTACAGAGGAATCCAACAACGTTTGTAGTCCATTCAAGAGTTGCGTTGATGACGTCGAATAAAAGATATCCCCAAAATCAATATTAGGTATTATTAACATTTTTACAATATCAGTCTTAACCCTTTTATTTAGCATATAGGCCTAGCTCGAGTTTCTGAACAAACCATGCTTCCATCTAACTTTGTCTGCCACATACTTTATGTAATATTAAAAGGTTAGTCCCTCGTCAATGATCAGACCGAGGTATGTGAACTGATCAGTTTGTGTTAATTTTTCATTTCTTAATAATAAATCTCCAGCTGATTTTTGTTGGTTAGCCTTTTGTCTTCCTGTTTTAAAGTTAATAAATTGGGTTTTACTTACATTTATGGAGATCTTATTAATTTTGTACCATGTGACAATACATTTTAGGTTTTGCATGCATAGTTGGCCTAAAGTTTTTCCTTCATTTTCGTCACTATAAAAAAGGACAGTATCTTCAGCATAATGCTGGACTACTGAATTGTATTTCAATGATGTATGTGTATTCCCTTATGAATATTTATTTATTTATTTGTTTATTAAACAGGTGTAAACAGGTCGTCTAATTTTGTTGTTGATGGGTAGCCTTCCCATTTTCCATATTGTCGTGTGGGTTGTGGCATTCCAACCAACCTGCATTGCCCTGCTCTGGCCTACTTCAGACTAGATGGTCTTAGAATATGTGGGTATAGCATTGTGTGGAAGACTGGCCTAATATTTACACATATTTGTGCTATTATCTAGGTACATGTTTGTATTTGTGACTAGTTTTGTATGATGTAGTGAGGAGAGAGACATGCAATAAAACACACTAACTGAATCCTTCACCATCACATCCACCACCACTTCCACCCCCTCCTCCTCTTTCTTCACCACAACCACCACCACCATATATCCTCCACCACCTCCTCTTTCCCCACAACAACCACCAGCTCCACCACCATCTCCTCCCCCTCCCTCAAACTGGTTGACAAAGCCCCCCCCCCCCCCTCCTATATCATCAGTAATGTAACTTGACTTAGTAGGATAACACCAATAGTCATGTGTTCTCTTACCAAGTTGAGTACATGTATATAATTACATACATACATACATAACAGTCATCTCGTTTACTTTCTCTTTCCTCCTCTTACTCCTCCTCGGGGATTCCCCTCACTCCCAGGGAATGAGGACTGCAATGGGAGGGGGCGGTGGATGTGAAACTGTGGCCCCATCCCCCAATTAAGCACTAGTGGAAGACCAGCTGTATGAGCTGAACTAGACTTGGTAAAATAATTTTGAAAAAGGCAGGGGAAAGAGGAGTGGTATAGGGATAGAATATATGAGGAAGAGAGACCGGATTCGTGAAAGAGCGAGAATCAGAAGAAGCAAGTTACTTATTATATTAATTTTTCGTCATTAAACAAAACAGACACTCCTTTGTTATAAATTGACTTTATTCAGAAGTGGGGTAATTATGAAGATATTATATTTTATTTTTATTTAATTGATAATAGTCCGTAGTAGTCACACACAGTTCTTAAGCAGTTCTGTTGGCCCAGAGCCACACTCTACCCCTTTAGGAGTACACGTAGTGTATACTTGTATGTATATTTTATTTCTGAGTCTTCAGGGGAGGTGGGTGGGATTTAAAAACACGCCTTCACTCTGGTGTAGATGTTGGTCAAGTGGGCAGATGTGCGTGCCTGTGCGCAGGAGGAAGTGGTCTGGAGGGGTCAGTGGTGTTGTGGGTAGCCCTCCAGGCTTCCGGGACGTAGGATGGCAGTTCATTCCGGTCTGCGTTTAATGAGTGGGAATTGTTGATAGCAACAATTCCTGCCCCATTAAACAAAACAGACACTCCTTTGTTATAAATTGACTTTATTCAGAAGTGGGGTAATTATGAAGATATTATATTTTATTTTTATTTAATTGATAATAGTCCGTAGTAGTCACACACAGTTCTTAAGCAGTTCTGTTGGCCCAGAGCCACACTCTACCCAAGCGTATATTCACAGGGCTTGCAGGGCCCTGTGAACAGATGTGTGGCATTGGGCCGAGGGGCGTATATAGGATCTCACCGCGTCGCTTGACCATGTACCGTGGGTCATCACGTCAGTGATCGTCGCCCCGGCGTCATGGTATGCGTAGGAGGCCCCGCCCCTACGCAGGCTGTGCATGGAGATTCTAGCTGGGTCGAGTCCTGCCGATTTGACTATGGCTGCCCACTCCCTCCTCATGAACCCGGTTGTCATGGGATTTCCATCATGGAACCTGAAGAGTGGGCTATGAGGGGAGAGGTGGCGCGAGTTCTTCAACAGCCTTTGGGTAGCTCTTAGTGGGCATAGGTCATCGCCAGGCTTGGCGGGGAGGAATATCTGCACGGCTGTTCTTTTTTTTTTTTTTGACGTGTTTTATTCAATATATCCTGCCTTCTTGGCGCATACAATGCTAAAACAAGTAATTAGGTTCCATTTTTCGTGAACTCTTTTTTAATTTTTTTTTGGGGTTTTCTTATTTTCTATTCGATTGTTTCTCATCAATACCTCCTCTTGAGGTTATTTTTTCCCCTAGACGTACAATTCAAATACCTTTGTAGAGTGAATTATTCTCGATTTTGTAGGAACCGAAAGAAACTTTTCCAGCCTTTGAAGGCCTTACTTATGGATACATTGAAATTGGCGGCTAAGCACATGGCTTTGAGCCTTCCTTCGAACTCTTTCAAAAAAGCTTCCACTGATACAATATTGTTTCCAAACAGTCTCTGCCTGTGTATATACGATTTGGCAGCTAATATAATAAAATTAAGGCGACATTTTTTTTCACATGTGTCCTCTACCCCCAGGATTATGTCCCTGGCAGATAGGTTATTATGCATTATGCTGTTAAACTCATTTGTATTTGCGAGCCATGCAGTGAGATTCCCCCAAAAAATATTTACTTGGTCGCATTCCACGAAAAAGTGTACAATGTCATCCACCAGATCACAATAATCACACGCTGAGGATGTTTTTATGGTAATGCCTTTTAAATATTTGTTACAGCATATATTCCTGTGTATAATTTTGTATTGCAAAGTTTGAAGTCTTACATCATGTGTAGCTCTGTATGGAAATAAACATATCTTTCCCCATATTTCTTCTGAGTCCAGTCCTTGCTGAATTTGTAGTATCTTAGACCATTTGGCTAGTTTCTTGATTTTAATTTTCTTACTTCTTATATAGGCTTTATATAATATCTTGGCCGTTGTACCCAGAATATTTATTCTTTCGGTTCCCAAGGTAACAAATATTTCTTGCTGTTGTTCTCCTTCTTCAGCATTAACAATAATTAGGTCGAACCACCTCTTTGGTATAGCATGCTTGAGTTGTAACCGCTCTACAAAATTAGTATTAATCTCATACCGCTCTTCTAGCTGGTTCAAAGACATAAATTGTAAATTGTTATCTAGTATATCTTTTACAAAATGTACACCCGATGCCCTCCATCTTGGGAAGGCTATGGTGACTTTGTTACATCTAATATGGGTGTTGTTCCATATTCTCTCTCTGAGCACCTCTTTACATGTTAATGGTGATTGTATATAATATATTTTGCTCCATATGTTAAACATCTCTTGATAAAAGTTATCTAACAGATTGCAGGGCTTTTTCCTTGACAAGAATATATCCTCAGTACTTCTTCTCTCCACTGTTTTTAGGGTATTTAACCATTTATTGTTTGGGGCTTCTAATGCTCTTTGAATCCATCTGATTCTATTTATCGTAATTATATCTCTGATGGATCGCAATCCCAGCCCCCCTCTGTCTCTCTCTTGGGAAAGCCAGGCTGAGCTAATCTTGCGAGATCTGCCCCCCCATACAAATTCGAGGATTGACTTATCAATCTCTTTGATCTTACACTCGTTGAGACTTATACAGGAAACAATGTGTTGGCCTTTAGACAATAAAAGAGTATTACACACCTGTATTTTGCCTTTTAATGTCAGGCTTCGGTTACCCCATGCATCGGCTACTTTGCCTATATTTATTAGAAGATCTTTACAATTTATTTCAGACATTAGGTCATTATTTCTAGGGTATACCAGCTTTATGCCTAACACTTTCATTTCGGAGACCCATTTGATTTTTTTAATATCTTCGTTATACAGTGGGATCTCTCCTACGTTAAAACCTTGTGTCTTTTCGACATTAAGTGATAAACCTGAGACTCTACCAAATTTGCTGATAACTTGTAAGGCTTCTTCAAGTGATTTCTCATCTTTCAAGGTAAGGGTCATGTCGTCCGCGAATTGAATGATCTTATTTTCTTCATTTCCTATTTTAATTCCTTTAATTTTGTTATTATTTCTTATGCTATCTGCTAATTTTTCCACGACTAAGATAAACAGCGTCGACGACAGGGGATCCCCTTGCTTCATGCCTCTTTGGATTTGGAACCACTCGGAGATGTTACCATTATTGCTAAAGCATGCTTTAGAATTGTTTAAAAAGGTCTTAACCCAGTCTATGACATGATCAGCTATGTTATACGATTTTAGGCACTCTTCCATAAATTTCCAATCTATGGAATCGTATGCCTTGGAAAAATCCAACGATAATACTAGAGCAGGCTTTTCTTCTTGTTGGGACCACCATATAATATCGTCAAGCCTTCTGATGGCCTCGCCGATATAGCGTCCCTTCACAAAACCCAGTTGGTCCTGATTAATCAACTTGGGGAGATATAGGCTTAGCCTTGCGGCTATGGCCTTCGACATTAATTTGTAATCTGTGTTTAATAATGTAATAGGTCGCCAATTGGCTATGTACCTAGAATCTACATCTTTTTTGGGTATTACGTTTATTACCCCTTTTTTTTGATCATCAGACATTTCACCTTCGTTAACACATTCTTGGACCATACTCATATACAGTATTTTAAAATCATTCCAGTACTTCTTATAGAAGCCTGCTCCTAACCCGTCTGTGCCAGGAGATTTACCTGGTTTGGTGTCCCTGAGAGCCAGAAAAATTTCATGTTCTGAGATAGGTCTATTCATAAAATTATTTTCTTCCTCAGAGATTCTGGTCTCTATGTTCTCAGCAGTGAAACCGAAAGTGTCTGGGTGATCTAACACCCTTTCAGCGTATAAACTGCTATAAAACTGCTTTCCTTCCTCTAGGATTTCTTTAGGACCAGATAAGATGTTGTCATTCTTAATTAATTGTTTGATTACCTTTTTCTCGGCTTGCCATTTTTCTAAATTTAGAAAGTATTTAGTGGGCCGCTCCCCTTCACTTAGCCAATGGGCTTTAGATCTTAGGAGAGCTCCCCTTGCTCTAAATCTATCAATATTTTCGATCTTAATTTTAAGCCTTTTGAATTCTTCTTGCTCGTCGGGGGTTAGGAACCCGCCTTCATCTAGAACTTTCAGCCTCTGCTTGCATTGGATTTCATCTTTGTTCCGGTCACCTGCTCTATGCTTACACATTGTCATAGTATTGAGTTTTATTATATATTTAAACATATCCCATCTTTCTCTGGCATTGAGAGATATATAATCGTGTGAAACCTCCACTACTGTTTGGACAACCATTTCCCCATACATGGGGCTTTCACAGATATTCTCGTTCATTTTCCATAGACCTCTACCTCTTCGTAAGGAAGGATTATTGATCTTAATTGTTAACATTTTATGATCAGAATGTTCGCAAAACTCATTTTTTGTATCTGTGACTCGGTTGTTAGTACCTCTGTCAACAAAAATATAGTCGAGCCTTGAAACAGTGTTATTTCTCCTCCAAGTATGGAGAGAGTTTTCTTCATTTCTGATTTTAATAATATCTGCGAGGTCAAACTCGTCTATCATGCTTTGTAGACTCTCGACGTTTTTGTATTTTTCACTGTTATCGATATCCATATTAAAGTCTCCCAACACTACGAGGCGATCATATGTATGGTCTCGCATTGTTTTACATAAGCTTTGGATGACTTTGCTTTGTTCTCTCCCGTCACTGCTGACTGGCAGATAAACATTAATTATAAAATATATCTCGTCTTCGATTTTTGTTCGAATATACATTATGCGACCTTGAAGGTCCCTACCTTCTGTTACCTCTGAACATACTATATCTTTCGATAATAATATAGCTACCCCTCTACTATTAGACCGACCATGGCTGGCAAACATTCTGCCTTTCCATTGTGCCTTCCAAATATTAAAATTACTTTGTGTGCTATGGGTCTCCTGGAGACCGATAATACATTTTTTATTTTTATTTAATATATGAAACACAGCTTTTCTTTTTTCTATGCCCGCCAAACCATTAATGTTTAACGAGATGAATGTTGTTTGGTTGTGTTGTTCCATGGCTAATTTTACGGAATAATTGGGGTTATTTATTATCAAGTTCTATTTCTTCTTAGGTCGAATCTTTCGCCTGAAACATGCCCTCTAGTTTCTCTTTTTTTGCGATGACATTCCTGATGGTCTCCCAGGTCTTACCCAAGAGGTTCTCTCCCTTCCATTCATTCAAGTCCCTGATATTGTCGTCGTACAAGGACATCCCTATGCCCCACTCCATATTCTTGGTGGCCTCTCCTAACTTCTTGTCTCCTGTATTCAGAAGATAGTTTCTTACGAGCTCGTGCTGTTCAGCTTTAGCCCTGAGCCCCTTCGTGAGGATCTCGGCTCTCCTTTGTTTCCATTCTTCTCCTGTACTTTCTCTTTTTAGCTCGTCTAGTGTGGTTTTGCACTTTTGAGGGTCCATTTCTTTGAGTGCGTACTCTGCCTTTACCGCATTTTTCTCTACTTTAGCCCTGGAATAAGCCAGGTACTGTTCTACATGCTGGAACCTCTTCTGATCCACTGAGAATGGTGCGTGGAAGTGGTTTGACAGTGGGTTTTCTCTCGACACAAAAGCGAACATCTCGTCCGACTCTCTCATGGCCAAGTATGGTAGAGAGAATATTGTGGGTAATGAGTCCAATTTGTCGTGTGCGTACCTTGTGTTACCAATTCTTACATTCCCTCCATCATTGTAGGCATTTTTACCTGCAGCTCTGGCTGCTCGAACCACTCTGCTGGCTCTTTGTATCCTATCCCGGATGGTTTTGGGCAGGTCCTGCTTAACGAAAATAGGTTTTTTACCTCCAATTTTGTCCTGGTTCTTGAGGTTAGCTCTTTTGGACCATACCTCTTCCGCTTTGTTAGTATCTGTGAACACAACTTTAACGGTTGTGCTCTCTTCCCCTCCGATTCTGTAAAGGTCTTCAATTCCGTCCGTAGGGGCCTTCATTGTTGCGTCGATTACCTTCTTAATCTTGTCACCAAGCGTTTTTTTGGTCTCAGCGACACTCCTAGCTATACCTTCGAAGATCAACCTGTGGCTATTGGCTTCAGCTTCCTCAGCTAGCTTCTCTTCGATTTTATCCTCCGCTGTTTCTACCAGCTTCAGATAGTCCTTATCATCTCTCATAACTGCTCCTTCTCTGAAAACTTTACTGTCAGATTCCAACTTTATTATCCTTCTCCTGTTGCCTGTGACGTCTTTGTCTCTTTTGACGTTGTCTTTTTGCAGCTCGTCTACTCTTTTATCAGTTTTGGCTTGCTTCTTCCTGATTTTGCCCATATCAATTTTCAATTGGTTTGAAAGAATTTGAAACATTGCTTTGACATATTGGGGAGCTTCATCTAAGTCACCAGGCAGTCCCTGGTCTTCCTCGTCGTTCTCCCCGGTATCTGATTCATCACTTTCCTCATTTTCATCCTCACAATCCATCTCGTCACTATCACTTTGGACAAAGGGCTCTCGCTCCTCAGCTACGCCCCTGTGTTTCTTTCCTTTAGGCCCTGCCGCCTTTGGACGAGCTCGGCCCGACATCTTGTTTACCCGTTACAACGCTGTTGCAGCTTCAATACAGTTCTCTTGTTAAACTCAACTTTCACCTTTTTTAACAAAATGGCCGACCTAGGAATTAACGGATCGGTCTCCGTCTAACGAAAGTTCTCAACTGTGGCTTATGCTGTTTAACGAGTGCTAGTTTTTAGAGAGAGCTAATGAATCCTAAAGTTCACCTTAGTTTGTCACTTTCGGCCTCTTACTAATTGTAACAGACCTCTTTTCGATGGCTTTGCGATCCTATGTATTTGCTTAGCTTCAGTGTTCACTCCCGACAAGGTGAAGGTCGCTCCCCGTAAGCACTGGGTCGACCTTGACCTTCTTTCTCCCGGTTCGTCTTTTAAATCAGCTAGTAAAGTTCGACAAAGGGTTATCAAGCGAAGGTTTTCTTTTCCAAGATGTCTATTATTCCTTAGAGTATCCAAATTGTCTTAGTACATAAGTTCCTTCCGTTTTGAATGGAAGAAATATTATCTCCGTCTGGGACGTTGTCCTAGAATCTCCCTACTGACCACTTCCTCCAGTATGGCGCGAGATTTTGAATTCTGTCCGTTTACGATCACTCGTAAATACTTTCTGTAGATATATTGGCACTATCTCTGGTTTTCTCTTAACTATCCTCCGATTCTCTGTTCTATCACTGTTCTTTCCTGCACTTTCTGCAAGCGAGCTGCTCCTTTTTCTACCTGAAACAAGCTGAAAAAGAAGAGAGCTCCCGACGCACGTTACACTGCTGTGAAACACCAACCGGAAGTCCTGCACGGCTGTTCTTGAGCTCTGCATAGTTTTTGACCACTTTATGGCCACTGTGACGCCCTCTGGAGATAGACGGACATCAGAATTGGTTAGGTGGCGTGTTCTGTCAAAGGCCTTCTTTGAGGCAGGGAATAGATTCGACTGCCTCAAGAAGCCCATAAACATTAAGAGGGTGGCCGCTCTTACTTCCCTATAGTAGGGGGAATTGTGAGCCTGCCTCATGCAGGCTCTGAGCATGTCAGGCGTTATTGTGGCCTTTGGTTCCGGGACATGCCTCACAGCTAGCTGTACGCCTCTGAGGGCCATACATACTTTATAGTGACACAGGGGGGCGGGGTCGATGCCTGCCATCCTGAAATACGTGCGTAGTGATGAAATGTTGTTTTGCATGGTCGCCGGGGCCATGCGGCAGGAGGCGAGGTATTCTATATACCAGCATATATTGAAGGAGGTTGGGTGGTCGTAATCCAGCCCTACTCTGAGGCAGAACGCCACGTATAGCCTTATTGCAGATTCTCGATTAGCATTGGTCCCCGGCCTATGCGCGTCCCTCTGCCTCTTTACTGCCAATATCGCTAGCCTCGCCTGTATAGGTCCTATAAGAAATCAGATACATCAAAGTATGAGTCATGTGATTTTATGGGAGTTAATTGTAATTCGTCTATGATAGTTTGGGCTTTAAGGCGGAAAGAGGGGGCAGTGTGTGCTCTGGAGAGGGCATCCGGCAGATCCATCAGTCGGCCGGGGATGTGTACATACTCGAACGCTAGCTCTCTCTGTGCTGATATGTACCATAGCGCTCGAGCACACGCCGCCAGGGTGTGGTCTCTCGGCTTCCCTCCCTTAAACGCCTCGACAGTAGCCTGGTTGTCACAGCAAAGGCGTATGATCCTGCCTTTGTCAGCTGGTGACGTTAGCATGGCTGCAGCTGCTGTGCAATTCATTGCTTCGAGGTGATTGATGTTTTTTCCCTCGACTATTTCTGGCCCATACCTGTGTGCATAGTATTGTTTCCCGTTGGTTGCACCTCCTCCTGTAAGGCAGGAGTCAGCCCAGATCGTTCTGGATACTGTTCCTTCTGGGATTATTGAGATGCCATTGTATTTGATGGTAAATTTGTCAAACCATCTTAGGTCTGCTTTTACGAGCCTGGAGATGACAACAGGGCCTCCCCTCGCTGCTCTCAGGGCGTCTAGCATTCTCTGCATAAAGAGGGTGGCAGGCCTGACGGTCTTGGCTAGGTGGGCCACCCTCCCTATGATGCTTTGCATGTTTCTAGTTGATATGACGTGTTTGCTGGCTGCTGCTGCCAAGGATGTTTTAATTTCAGCCAGCTTACATGGAGGGATTGACAGGGTGTTGTTGTTAGTGTCTATAATGATCCCCAGCCACTTTACACGTGTAGATGGCAACTGTGTTTTGTCACTTGCTATCTTAAGTGATAGGGCGGTCATGAGCGTTTTGGCGATGTTGAGCGCGCCACTTAGGCCCGCAGTGGTTTTTTCGAACAAAATCAGGTCGTCCAAGTACATGAGTGATTTTATTCCTCTTGTGGCTAGCGCACGAACGATGAATGATGCCACCATTTGCATGACAAATGATGACATTCGTGCGCCAAATGGGAGGGACCTGTCCAGATATACACTTCCATCGTGCGAGATTGCCATGAGGGGCCAATCGAGGGGGCATACCTGGAAGTGCCTGTAGGCACGTGAGAGGTCCAGTACTGCCATCGCCACATTCGAGGGGCCTATATCTTTGATAAGTTCTGTAGCCATCGATATTGTAGGTAGATTATGTGTCGCTGGTATTGTGTTGTAGTAGTTTTTCGCCACCCATGCATTTACCCCACCGTCTGGGAATGAGAGATCGACAATAATCCTGCGGTCTGTGGGGTCTGCCTTGGGGCGAGTCATGAGTGGGCTGACGTGGCACCATGGTACAAATGGGGCTGATGTGAATGGGCCAGCCATAGCAGATAGTGTACACTCCTTTGAGATGTATTTCTCGATATGGGATGGGAATGTCAGTGCAGAAGGGTGGTTTGTTGTCATACCTGAGTTATAGCGTGGCCCACCGGTGTATTGGAGTGGAAAACCATAACGGAGGCCGTTGAGTATTATTGTGTCATCACTATGGCCTGTCGAGTATTTTTCCCAAACCGAAATGTCCATATTAGTGGGTAGTATTTGCTTAGCTCCTCTCCAATTCGGGAGTCCAACTGACCTAACTTTCTCGTATATGTCAGCCATATCCTGGGGTAGAGAGAGCGATGGATAGGGCCATTTCGAATAGTTGTCAAAATCTATGTTTGGTGGTGGTTTATCGTGTGTAATTTTGTCATTGACCTGGGCCAACGCGTCCAGCCGGGCTCGGATTCCCCCTTTAGGATTTGTTGGAAGTGTTACATCGGAGCCGTGCATAGTATCACTGTTAAATTCAATTACACACTCACCCTGGAGGTTGTCTGTTTCACTGTTAGTTGTAGTAGTTTTGTCAACGGGCCATGTCGTGCTGTGCGGCGTAAGCCGTTCCACAGCTTTGGCCTGCTGTAGTGTCGCACGCTCTCCTTCCAGGCGGTCGGCAGAGACGGTGCTAGCTTGTTGCGTGTTCATCATATTTACTTCTTCTTGGTCTTGTTCGTTGCGTATTAGTTTTGTTTCCTGGTGTTTACAATTGGTTTGTTCAGAACCAACCGCAGGGGGCACAATCTCTGAATTAGTGTTGTCATAGATGTCAGAAACTGCATCCCCGGAAGTAGGGCGGCCATCTTTGTTGTTTACCATCCGCTCCCCGGTATTAGGCCTTCCGGTTCCTGTTAATGGCGCCCTGTTTAACGTGCTTGAGGTGATGTTTAAATCGGAGGTTCGTGCAGTAATAAAAGGTGGTAAGAGTGGATGTTTGTTAGATACCTGATGTTTTGGTGTGTCCCTGGTTGAATTGGGACACACTATGAGTTTTTTGAATCACCTTTGGATGAGTCCGACCTGTTGTCAACTGCACCTGAGCGAGACCACTCTCGCTTCGGCTTTTGGTCAGGCTTGGTGTTATTATTACTACCATCACGACTCTTGCGATTATTGCATGACTTGGCGGTATGATTAAACTCTTTGTGCTTTGTCTGGAAGTAACACCAGCCGCAGCAATGGAGGAGAGTAACAGTACCGTCCGTATGAGATTCCGACTTGGTGCACTCCTCCGAGTTGAAAGGAACACACAAAGAAACTGAAGCACTTTTCTTTTTCTTGGTCGTGATAGGCTTAACACAGTTGTTCCAGCTAAGCCTAGCCCTCTGCTGTTGGATATAGTTGGCATCCAACCAATCTATCCTTCCTGCAACCATGTGGTCGATGATAGTTTGGGACCAGAAGATAGCATTCTCCGGTGAGCGTGCAACTGCGTCCTCCGCCACCTCAGCGGAGTGTTGGAGCAGGAGTTGAAGGGGAGAGTCACATTTGGCCTGACGAGATGCCATCACAGACAGACCGCACAAATACTCAACGATGGATATTTCCCTCTTTTCTGCTTTCACTAGGGCGAACAGATCGGGGGGAAGTGAGTTTTCAGGGGTAGAAGTTAATTTCTTTTTACCTTTTGTGCGTCCTTTGGCTCCATATTGTTTGTGTAGTGCCCTCTCTGCCAATTTATGGTGCTGGTATGATCTCTTTAGGTGTTTCGGGGAGGGAAGAGAGGAGTCGTCGCTTGAGGAGGAGGAAGAAGACTGGGGGGGGGTCCCTGAAGGGATGGAGCTTGCTGGAGGCTGATCGTTTAGCCTTTTTTGCCTTCTTCCTCTTGTTCCTTTTCCTCTTAGATGGTTTCCTCACCGGGGAGCCCTCCGAAGATGATGAAGATGAGGAGCTCGAGGACGAAGAGGAGTCACCAGACGAGGAGGAGGAGCTGGAAGCGAGTGGACGCTTGAAGGCCTTTGTTCGCTTGCGGTGGCGGGAGGAGGAGGCCTTATGTTCCGCACGTGGCCGGGAAAGCTTCTGCGGTGTGGCGCCGTACTTTGCCGCTTCTACAAGAGCTTCAGCAAGTGTTGAGACTACTCCCGTTAATCCTTGTTTGTCTGTCGTGTTCTTGCTTTTGTTCTTTGCAGGAGTCTTTGGGCGATTCTCCAGGGCTGTCTTCTTCCCCGGCTTGGGAGGGGATTTGTCGCGTTCCTCGTTGGAGGAGCCGTCCTCCATGGTTGGTGGGAGGAGTTCGAGATCAAGTTTGTTCTGAGCTTTCCTTGTCCTGGATTTTTTCTTTACAGACTTGGGTGTTTCTTGGGTGTCCCCTTCTGCCAGCTTCTTATAGTTCATGCGAGGGCCGTCTCGGGTGTTCATGAGGGCCCTGCTGCACGTGTCCGGGGGGAGAGATTTAAAAACACGCCTTCACTCTGGTGTAGATGTTGGTCAAGTGGGCAGATGTGCGTGCCTGTGCGCAGGAGGAAGTGGTCTGGAGGGGTCAGTGGTGTTGTGGGTAGCCCTCCAGGCTTCCGGGACGTAGGATGGCAGTTCATTCCGGTCTGCGTTTAATGAGTGGGAATTGTTGATAGCAACAATTCCTGCCCAATGAAAAAAGTGGAAATTGGAGAGTTTGGCTGGAAGAGGAGAATAGTGAGATGTGGAAGTGCAAGAAGGAAGAGGGAGAAGGACAGAAGGGCAGGAGAAAGCTGGAGGTGAAAGTGGGAGATATCGTCCTAGAGATAAAGGGAGAGAAAAGGTAGAAAAGTGAAGGGCTTAAAAAAGGACATGAAAGGAAGAAGGGTGAAGTCGCCAGAGATATACAATTCACCTTCACCAATTCTAATTGCTAGAATCAATGCAATGCCAAATATACTCGAATTGGCCTAGTATTGGTCAAATTACAACCTATTTTAACACAATTTACTAAATGTGTGCAGCTGCAAATTGTCCATTTTCTGAAATTTTGACCAGAAAGGAGGGATGGCAGACACCCCAGTCTCCCCTCCCTCCCGCCTGCCCGCCACAAAGTGTTAAAACTATTTTCAGAATTTTGCTATTTTGTATGTACCTGAGATCATTAATGGCGGCTTCTCCAATGAACGTTCCTGCCCCACCCCCTCCCCCTTAGTTATTCTCTCCATTCGTCCATCGTTCTACCATCTCCCACCTTCCTTCCATTGCCCAGAGTTGAAGTCGAACGTGATAGCAAAACTCCATACGTTCTTTATTGCATTACTTTCACAAACATACAAGCATTTATGAACCTTTTGAAACGGCTTCAAACATGGAAAAGTTTTGCTTTCAGCATGTTTTAGGAATGTCCGATCATTTCCCTTATGGCAAGAAAAATCGTCATTAGGATTAACCCAATGCATGACTGCATAATTATATTTATTATGACACATTATTGGTGTGCAAATCGTATCGCCTTTCTCTGCCCCACCCCTCCCAAATAAGGGTCATAGATCAAGTTTCAACAAACCCGGAAATCTATTGGATCATTTCTCACGATTTGGGGACTTTCGTAGACACTGTATATCAATATCATATATAGACCACACAGTGGTGGAGAGAGCGGACCGAGAGGTGAGGAGATAGGAGGAAGAGGAGAGAGAGGGACAGGATAGATATAGTGAGCAGTGGTAGACTGGTAGAAAAGTAGAGAGGGAGAGGGGTATATATACAGACGAATGTGTCTATAGAGGCTCAGAAAGATAAAAGAAGGAGAAAGTTCTACAAGGAGGTCCCATACTACCATCGTGCTAATACATATAAACACGGATATTACTGTCCCACTTATGATCTAGCAACACAACACCATCTGGAATATATACACACAGAACGTGGATATACAGGAAGAGAGCAGAGGAAGAGAGAAGGAGGGAAGAGAGAGAAGATACGAGGAGGGGAGGGAGAGAGAGAGTAAAAGGAGGCTACTGAGGGAAGGTAAGCCATGTGAAGGAGGGAAGAGAGAGAAGATTGGAGGAGAGAGAGAGAGTTATAGGAGGCTACTGAGGGGCAGAGTATAGAAGGAAACAAGCGCTTGGTAGAGAATCTTGAAAAGAGACAGAGAGGACAGGGGGAAGAAGGGGACGGAGATAGACCAGCTTGTCGTTCGTTTGTGCTCTCCTAAAAGCAGACAAAACTGTTAAATAAGCTTCTAATGAATGTGAGCAAACATAGATAACACTGTGGAGTCAAGCTAGCGACGGAGCAAATACATACCCAGGAATTAGGAGAAGCAGGAGGAGACAGTAAAAGACACATCCTGTAGGTATTTACTGCATATATAGGGTCAGATCGTCAGAAAATGTACAATTCGCCTTCACTAATGTTCTCAAATAACCCACATTTAAGACAGAAATGAGATTCCAAATGCTGTTTAACATAACAAAACAGAGATTATAAATCAAAGCGACACCAAATATACTCAGATGTACCCGGAATTCATCATTTTTTAGCAGAATTCCCTAAATGTGTAGAGCTGCCAATCATACATTTTCTGACGATCTGACCCATATACATGTGTACGTACGCATCACATGCTATATATCCTATATATAGTACACCTGCTCACACACTAACTCATCCATTTACCCATTCCCCAACTCATTCACTCACTCATTTATTAATTCACTCATTCATCCATCCATTCACACACTCACTCACCCATTCATTCATCCAACCACACATTGAGTCACATCTTCATTTATTCGTTCACTTTCAATTACTAGAATATTATTCATTCCTACCTAATGTATGTACAAATAGGAGCCATACTTCAGAAAAAAAACTTTTCTGTTCTTCCAGTATGTTTCTGGGCTAGAAGAAAAGAAAATTCTTCGTTTTAATTATATAATCATACATCTGTTCATATTTGTTTGATATCTACATTGCTCTATTTTATCTATGTTACGTTTCAACCAGCCACGAAACTTTCACTACAAGTAGATGACTGTCCATAATGACCACTGTATATCTCTCTAAACTAAATCACTGTTACATAAAAGCTGGGCGCATTGGAATAACCCAGTTCACTGGGAGATGTCTTCCCCAGTTGAAATAAAATCTTGAAAAAAAAAAAAAAAAAAATCTTTAGAGGTCAGAAGAGATTTGGAGTAGATCACAATAATAAACATTAGTTTCTCCACCAACTAACATATTATAAGGTCTACCTAATACATATTAAGGTATTTACAGCATTCAAGTACGTTCAAAAAGGTGTCTGTTGATCCAGACCAGGCGAAGCAAACAAAAGTGAAACATAAACACAATACAAATAACACAAGAAAACATAATAATTCATAAAAAACAACCACACATAAATTCCCGCCAGCTGTTGATAAATCAGAAACTGGTTACAGGATTACACACGATATAGTAATTATTATAAACCAGTTCTATCGAGACAAATCGTGGACCCTTGCAAAAACCATTTTCACTGAAAATAAACACAAGCTTACGACCGCCACCCATGCCTCTATTTCAGAGAACCTATAACCTATTCATCCCCAAACCCCATCAAACTCAGTTTTCTCACTCAATTCAATCTTAGCCTCTCTAATTCTTTGACATATCGAAAGGGAATTGCATCAATAACTACATGTGTGAGTTTAAAAGAAAAGAGAGCCCCAGGTATGAAGATTAAAAATTGAAATTAAAAAAATAAAATGACTCGAAAATCAGACAAATGTAAAAAGGCTGCCTGCTCTGGGATTCAAATTCAAAATGTTCAGTTTCAGTCTTTATTACACACGTGAGCAGTTAGAAAGGTGCCGTTTGGGGGTGCCGTTTGGTTAATACGAACCGCTCACGTGTGCCGTTCGGCCAAAGACGCAATTTGATTGGTGCAGCGTAGGCCAGATGACGTCGTCCCGACCACGTAACCTAGCCTACAAATTGCGGTGAATGAAGCCTCCTTGAGCTAAACTATAGGCTTAACAAGTTAAATTTATTTTTTAACATCCAAATAGAGTGTGTAATAAATAGCAAATGGCCCTCTGTTTGGGTTCAAACTGATCTCGACCCATCAGAAAACGGGAACTCACCCCTTCGGGGTTCGTCCCGTTTTCTGATGGGTCTCGATCAGTTTGAACCCTCCATCGGGCCATTTGCTATAATAGATGCTAACCACTTGACCATAGGTGATTGGAGAGAAGATGCATATAAACACTATAGGCATAGCCATTGATGCATCACATTATAGGTTTACTTTAATCCCCCCATTCTCCTCATGGTGATTGAGGAGAATGGGGAAATAAATTTTGAAGGCCCCTGTGTTCGCCGCAGGCAATTTAATGATTCACATTAATCATAAAATATATCTTCCATCTGCAATCTATTTCTATAATATGTGAATGCAGGACTCCTAGGTCTGCACGCTTCCTGGACATACAGTGATATATTTACTAAATGATATCCGGTCCTCAATGCGATGTGCTATATGGTCTCAGTGGTTACAAATAATACACTGTTACCGTCCATGACACGATCAGTGCTTCCCATAGCTATACTGTCACAAACATTACCCTGAGTTGACAGCCTCTAGGCCTATATATATAGCACTACTAGCCCCGCTATGTAAACATTAAGTGTTATGATAATACCATGTATCTGCTAATGTCATACATATGTTCCCAAAGGTTTTCCTCCCTTTGCCATTCATTCTTGCACATGCTCTCTAATCATCTACTGACGTTACTACCACCAAGGCTTTAAACATTATATATTAAATACTTCATGTGATGATTTAATTGGTTTTTCGTAAATGAATCAGTCTGATGTCTGTTCCACACCAAACGTAATTATAAATATAGAATGTATTGATATTTATTCATATTCATGAATAATATGTAAGTGGTTGTAAGAGAAAATGGAATTGAAGTTACCTATATTCGTCGATTTCAACACTCTTAGTTGGCAGACTTTATTCTTTCTTTTAATACATTTAATTCAGGTCCCATTATACATATTATACTTGTCTCTTCTTAGATTACAATATGGTTATTGCAAAGCTGCGTTGGTGATCGTCAATTTAAGGATTAATTATCAAATTCATAATTGAATCACTTCAACAATAACTTTTCAGAATCTAGGTGTCAAGACCCACAGAGTGAGAGCTGTTTGTGGAATAGGACGAGGACAGCATGGGTCACTCGGCTCTACTGCTTATTCTGCTGTACATTCTGCCTACATCGGCCTTTCAACGTGAGTATTGCACAAGAAGTGTTGGCTTACACTATTAGGTACTTTGGTCTTCCTTCCCCCTCTCTCCCAAGTCTCTCTCCCCTCTCCCTCTCCTCTCTCTCTCTCTCTCTCCTCTCTCTCTCTCTCCATCTCTCTCTCCTCTCTCTCCTCTCTCTCTCTCCATCTCTCTCTCCATCTCTCTCTCCATCTCTCTCTCCATCTCTCTCTCCTCTCTCTCCTCTCTCTCCTCTCTCTCTCCTCCTCTCTCTCCCTCTCTCTCCCTCTCTCTCCCTCTCTCTCCTCTCTCTCCCTCTCCCTCCCTCCCTCTCTCTCCCTCTCTCTCCCTCTCTCTCCTCTCTCTCCCAAGTCTATCTCCCATCGCCGTCTCTCCTCCCTCGCTCTCTCTCCTCTCTCTCTCAATTCTATCTTCCATCTCCCTCTCTCCTCTTTCTCCCTCTCTCTCTCTTCTTCTCTCTCCCCTTCTCTCTCAACTCTCTCTCTCTCCTCTCTCTCTCCCTGTCTCCCTGTCTCTCTCCTCTCTTTTCCTCTCTCTCTCTCTTTGTTGATCCTGCCAGATTTTGTTTTTCTCCCCTCTCATATTACCCTCTCTCTTCTACTGTCTCCCTCCCCCTCTCCCTCCCCCTCTCCCTCCCCCTCTCCCTCTCCCTCCCCCTCTCCGTCTCTCTCTCTCCCTCTCCCTCGTCTATGTCCCTTTCCGTTTCTCTATTTGTCTCTTCTTACATTCTTTCCCTTTCGAATCATGTACTTTCATTATACCATACTCCCTCCTACCAGGACTGCATGCTTGTGGTCTGTCTGTCTTCTGTAGTGGTCTGCTGACAGGGTCTTCCTTACTCTCAGCTAAGATCGGTCAAAAACTGAACATTTCCTACTTTATGTTCCATTCTTTTCCAATCCATCTTAAAGTCATTGGACCAACATTTTGGAAATTTTGTCTTTGGCTTCTAATAAGTCATTCATTCGTATTAGGAGGACCTGCCCGAATCCTTTCCTTCTTTTACCGTAATTGTTGAGAATGCTGCTTTAAGATGTGTTCCTCCCACCCTCCGTTACGTGTATGTCTACAGGGAGTATCACATACATGTATGTTGGGTCTATCCTAGCATGTCCTAGCTGTATGCTTATATCATCTTGTACTTGAGTGGTATGCGAGAAGGACACATGATATGTAATTTAACCCTTCGAAACGTGCTAAAGTATAACTTTTGGAGTTATTTCCGGGCTTGACACATTGTGCTTCTTGTTCCTTTCTCCAGCAAAGTAACAAAGTAGCATCAACACTTCACTCACCAGGTTTGATCAGCTTTCTCTGAAAATGGTGGAAATAGACCAGACTAATAGTTTCTCATAACCTCTTGTTTATCTCTTCACATCTGATGCTGAGTCAGATAATCCCATTCAGCTAGGGTTGAAAGGTAGACACAGCAATACATAACCCTTAGTGGTATTTGTAAGTAATTGGGAGGGATTTACATCTCACACATGAAGTTTACTATAATTCCAGATAAGTAACTACCTGGTGATATACATACTTGAGATTGTGCTAATATGTGATGTGTTCCAGGAAAATGTCACACCGACATAGCTGTGTTTCCCGTTCAGCCCCATTCCAAAAAAAACCTAACCCCAGCTAGATTTGTGTTTACCCTGCCTGATTTTGTTTCTATTTAGTTTTATTTGATTGACCAAAAAAAAAGTTAATTAAAGCAAGAACACAAACCGTCTAATCAGAAAACCCTTCAAAAGTAGTTTTAAAATAACTGTGTTAAGAGATGAATGTGTTTTCAGTCCCTGAAAGGTCTTGTCTTAAAAAAAAATGAAATAAACGAAGTTACAATCCCGTAACTAGTTCTCAGCTAGTTTGAACCGGAAACAGAACTTTTTTCCTATATATCGATTTGTTTTTTAAAGTTAACAAATTAGATATCTTGTGAAACACATTCAGAAGCGGACACAGTCATAACAAGTGGTACATATACTAGGTCCAAATAATGAATAATTTGATGAATTTCTTATTGAGAATTAAAATGATTTATTCACAGAGCAACAGGTTGAGGAGGGAGATGACCTCACCCTGCCATGCAACATACCACCAGACACAACAGTACACATGAGGAAGTGGAGTCGTAGATCTCCCCATCACCAAGATGAGGTCCTGTTTACCGCACTTACAACTCTTGTACGTAAGGAGGCACGTAAGAACATAGATGTGGATCCTGATACATTCACATTGCACATCACTGATGTTACGTTACACGAGGAAGGCAACTATACGTGTACAGTCTTTACAAATGTTGCAGAGCTTCAGACATCTGTAGACATACGAGTTAACGGTTAGTGCCTATGTTATGCCTGCACTTGTTTCTGAAATATTTTAATTTTTGCCCAATCAATGTGTTGTGGATTTGGTCCTCACCCTTTCATCCAATCTGACAGTGAAGCTATAACATGTATGACAAAAATAGAAGTTTCGAAAAGGAGGAGCAAAATTGTGTCAGATAAAGGTGGAGAGCATTGCTCGGGTGCAGTTGTTATATTTGGAGTTTTTTTAATGGCAATGAACCGGGAATCAGTTAAGACAGCTAGAGAACCAGCACACATTGGGTCCATCCTTGGCGCAATAAAAAGTTTGTATCAGTTTCATGTCACCCTTCCTTTTCCCTTCCAGTTCCACTGAAGCTGACATTTAGGAGGGAGAATGTATATGGCGAGATAAATGGCACCAACATCATCTGTACTGTCCCACGTGCATGGCCGCCACTTGTACGCCTGCGCCTGGAGTGGAGAGCAGAGGACAAAGAAGGTAACGTGTATATTTATTGATCTGAACTTTTGTGAAGCTTACATATAGAAAATGCCATGGAATAGGTTGGTTCACAATGGGTTAGTTTGAAAGGTGACAACTGAGTAGCCTGGTCTTCTTTGATTACCAGAAGGCATTTAATTCCATTTAATTAACCATGAAATTCATCTAAATAATCTGGGTCATTATTGCTTGCCAAAATTGTTTTCTACATAATTTTCAAAAGTACAAAATCAGAGACTCCCAACAAGTTGTAATAACTAGAAATCTCACAACTTCATAGAACCTCATCTTAATGTAAAATGTGAAATGTAAAAGGTGTCATGCCAAACAACAATCAAGCGATCAGAACTGCCCTGAGTTTCAGACAGGAGTGATATGGCTATATTGACTATGGTCAAGGACTGTGGCCTGCTACTGTAGTGCATTGAATATCACGCTGGTGAGAGTCTTTGAGTCCTGTGTTTTTTCACCCATCGCACTGAAATAATGTTAAATGAAAATTATTTACAGCCATTCTGAGGAATAAATACTTATCATAAGTAAATAACATACTATTTCTCGCTTGGTTCAGATTTCCAAAGCATAGTTTTAAAGGAGTACGCCTAGCTTCAAAATCTTCCAATCACCTAGATGATCGAATGCATGACCCATAAATACAAAAGGATTTCCCCAATTTTAAAGTCAAATTAATGAGAATACATGCCCCTAGTTGTATTCAGTTTGCATCTAGGTAAATAGATAATGAAATTGATATAGTTTGTTCTGAAAGCCAATTTGTCTGAAGACAGCACTAAATAAATATTTTATAATATCTTTTAGATGAGGATATAGTTAAGAGTTGGGGTGTGGATGCACCAACGAATGACTTGAAGGTAAACAGTGACTCCACATACCGGCACATGGTGGACAAGTTCTTCATAACCCCTGAGAACCGGAGTGTTATCATCCATGTCAGCTGTACTGCCGTACCACAGGATGGCTTCAATATAACCCAACACCTCACCATCTACCCACCAGGTTAGTTAAATAAGTTTTCATTCAGCAATCAATATGTTGTACACAACAATACTGAAATCTGACAGAAAACAAAGATACACCTGCTGTTACATATAATCTACTACATAACATGCTAAAGTTCTTCTTTCAAAGCTATGAAGTAGTCAATCCATCAATACTCTAAAGGCTGGGTTCCATTGGGACGTTACTTCTACTGATAGTCCTCTTGTTACTTGTTCATAGAATGGGAACACTTGGAACACTAACATGGTTGTAACGGAGTGGTCCCATTCCAATCAAACATGTTTGATTTGAAACGGTTACTTCCTGTTACTTGCTCCTGCTTCTACAGTAAGAGGGCCACTTGTTCACTCCTTGTGTGTCAGTTATGTATTCCTAAATACCTTAAATGGACAGATGAACATTACCTTTTTTATGATCAACTCATCGACAGAGGCAGCCAGTGACAATCAACAAGATCACTTGCTTAACCCAATAAAGTGACATAGACCTTAGTTACAAAAAAGAATCGAACATATTACTAATATATAAAGCTTGTGGTTACCAATAAAATCATCATCAGCAACTTTTAACTCTACGATTCATCATTTAATCTTCAAGTCTAACCGATATACAATGATACCTTCCCCCTCTACCATCTTCATAATATTTAACTAGTAAAATTAAGTGATAAAGGATAAAAGAATGCTCTTAGTGATAATTGCTGTTTATAGGTAGTGAAAACAGTAATATGACCCCCCTTCCCCCCCCCCCCTAATCAGGAGTCCTGTATTCCATATGAGAGTTTTATTGTCAATCTTTTGTTCTTTATCAAACTGAAAATTTAAACTCTCCTAACCTATACACACTTCTCAAAAGTTATATTTTTTCCAGTAATATATGATTGAAATTATGCCTGGAAAATATCCCAAACGTTGACTAAATTACCATATTTCCCCTGCTAGGTGAGGAAGGCCCAAGAAGCTCTGGGCCATCTGCTGGTGCTGTTGCAGGGGCGACTGTAGGAACTATAGTTATACTTCTACTCTTGGCGGCAGGGGGCGTTGCTGGCTTCCTCTTCTACCGGAAGAGGAAACGCAGCAAACGTCCCGCCCCACAACTTCCACCCCCAGGTAGGAACCTTTCTTCAAATAATTATTGGTGATTGAAGAATTATTATTGAGATAATATTTGGATCCTGTCAGTTTTCATCATTTTGATTTCTAAAGACTCTTCAAGTACAAATTGTTGCACAGTCTGGCTATAAGTAAGAAAGTTAAACAACTAAAATAACAGGTTGGAGTAATGTCAACAATGTGACTTCCTGGCTTATTTCAATATGGGTTTAAATTATTGAAAGGATGCATATATACATAATAAATCATTTTAGCCAATTTGTGTAACTTCAACTTGTGTGACTTCAACCTGTGTGACTTGAATATCACTTTCATTGCTCTGTTGCAGCCTAATGAGTAGTCACAGCTGTTTTTCTTCTCATGACTTTTTTTGTTTTACAGAAGAACATCAATACTGCACGCTACAAAAATGTAAGTTATAAACGCAATAAACAGAATTGGGTTACAGGGGAAGGAGGAGTTTGTATAGGGCAACATGTGGTAGTTGCACTCTCAGTAAACCTTGGTAAAATATTTTCTACCTTTTGTTCTGCTATTTTCCAAATCAGCAAAAAGTGATTTGACCAAAATCTTGGGGGATCGACATAGTTGTTGCTATTGGACTTCATAAAAGTCCACATTTATATTTCGGAGACCTGCCAAACCTTTCTGGTGGTTTCACTTATTATCACCCACCAGTGGCCGTTTTCATTAGGGTCATTCAAATTCTTGTATAAACATATAACAGCAGCAGTATATTGATACATTCAGTCCTATAAGTCATAATATGAGTAACTCTTGTATAAACATATAACAGCAGCAGTATATTGATACATTCAGTTCTATAAGTCATAATATGAGTAACTCTTGTATAAACATATAACAGCAGCGGTATATTGATACATTCAGTCTTATAAGTCATAATATGAGTAACTCTTGCATAAACATATAATGCACTTGTCAATTGCAACCCCCACCCCCCCACCCCCGGGTAGGTAGGGGAATGTCCTTGGCCTTTTGGGATATTTGATGAAATCCCCGACCCCCCAGGGCAAGATATTTGGGTAAATGCCCCACCCCCCTGGGGCACATTTTTCGGTGGATGTTTTTTTTAGACAGAAACTATTGGAAATTTATAAGGGCCATTCTCAGAAAAGTCTTGCAAATGGTGTCTTTGGTCGATATAGTTCTGTAGAGCTGGAGAAAATATTTTCTTGAATTTTCATTAATCAGATATGAATTCTAAACACCATAAGTTGTTGAATTTCAGCTAGAAATATATCTACAGGAGACCTTTGACATATACCCCAGCCCCCACCCCCTTCCCCCAACCCAAATCCCCTCAACAACCACCTCCCATAAGCCCTCCCCCTACCCCCATCCCTAACCCCTACCTTAACCCCACCCCCAACACTAAAGGATCTTGACATTTCTAGTATAGGGTACACTCAAATTATAGTACCCCATCATGTTAAGCATGCCATGTTCAAGCCTGACAGTAGTGAAACACTATATAGAGGGTGGTTGCAGGATGTATAGTTCAAACATGACACTTAGTGGAATATAGTTCCCCATATAGTTCAGCAAGTCATGTTCAGACATTGGGCTCTTGAAACACTATATATAATAGGAGGTAGTTGCTGTCCACACATGTATAGATAGTGGTTGTGGTTGTATACAGCATGCCTCTGTAGTTGCTGTCCAAAACACTGTGTGGGCTAGTTAGGGGTTGACTCTCTTAGCCAGTGCATCTTACCATCTAGTTGTACATGCTGTCAAAAATGACTGTACAGGGTGGAAAGGTACCTTCCCCACCTCTCTTGGGAACCAAGGTATAAAGTGAGCATCAATTGGCGGACATTCCCCCTCTCAGACATTCCCCTACCATTCCCCCACTTCCCCAGGGGTGGGGGTGGGGGGTTGCCATTGACAAGTGCATTACATTTCTGTCTATCTTATGTAGACAGACATTCTATGCTTCATTTGCATCAGAAAATCTTATTTCATATACTCATTGATCCGATGTTCTATTAGTATAGCATTGCTCTTTCCCTGTACAGTTCTAATGTGCCCAAGTTAAAGCCCACATATACAAAACCCGATACCGGATAAAAAATCCTAGGAATTGTCTGTGAAATCGGGCATATTCTTTGGCCCACACAGATCAAATTTGAGTGCTAATTATAGTATTTTGTGTCCCAAAACTGGCTGTACTCTGCCCACACATACCCGATTTGAAGCCCGATTTGGGCTCCCAAAGAGTACCAGGATTTCATTTTGAAATTGGGGATGTGTTTATCAGTCTGCCTCATATTTTGTTTAGTAAGAATAGAATACCTTCCTTCATTCCGTTGTTCACTGTGTCAGTACAAATTATACGATTCTTTTTATTTTTATTTCATTATGAAGAAACCAAACTTCCCTTCCAGGAAATGTATACTTTCTATACCTATCTCCATTATTTCAAATCTGATGGTATCTCAAAATCAACCTTTGGTGAATTATGACTCATCTTCCTGTGACACATCACAAAAAAATAAAAAGGTCGGCATGTGCAGAGGGAGAAGTGAGCAGTATGAAAGTGAAAAAATTGTTTTGATACTCCAGAAATTAGTGAAGTTATAGTCTTTCAAAGTTACCTACCTACCTCAGGCTCTGCTTAGTTCAGCCATTCAGCTTTTGTCTACATAGCATATATCAAGTCTAGTTCAGGTGTGATGATGGCCCCACACCACTAAAACCCTGACATGTTCAGGGTTGACACTTTCTGTGTATATATAGGGGGAGGTTTGTAACTTTAGACCGTACTGCCTAGCCAAGCTCATGCCCGCTGAAAGCCACCAAAACTCTCTTGGGAACCAAGGTTTATCTGGGGTTAGACGCGATTTGATCAGATTCTGGAAGGTTTTTTCTTGCCTATAGACCATTTAGGGTCTATAGACCCCAACGGAAGTAGGCCTAGGCCTACCTGAGGTAAGCTTCTGGTTCAAAGTATGAGGACTTAATACCTGTTACGAAAGGCATATTTGATTGAAATAAATAATTGTACAGGGGGTCGTTTCATAAGTAGTAACGATATATCGCTAATATTCACTAATTGTTCACTAATTAAAAATTAGCGATATATCGTTAAGAATTGCGACACATCGTTAAAAACATTGCGATATATCGCTAGTTGTTTTTACAGTCAATATTGTTGTGACGGTAGGCCCTAATTATTTTTGCCATCTTCCCTTCCCCCTGCATAGAATACACCATGTCGGCCATGAGGTATCATGTTGAGGCCACTTGACAAAAGTAGTCTATTTTTTTCCCCGATTTAAGGACCAAAAGTGAAGAAATTATTAATGAACAAATTTAGCGGAGCCCCAAAAAATCTCTGCTATTTTGACAGAGATTTAGTGATGAAATAGCGATATATCGTTATCATTACTAGTTATGCAACAGCTTAACGATTGTTCGCTATCGTTAGTGATCGTTACTAATCGTTACTAGTTATGAAACGGGCCCCAGGTTGGTAAACCCTCTATTTTGGTATTAATAAGTTGATCTGATCAAATCGCGTCTAAAAGCACTATTACCCTCGTTTTGGTGGTTTGTTGTGGTCTGTGTGGTCATGGAAACTCGATGGCTCCACCCGAGAGTTTCGATGACACACAGACCACAACAAACCACCAAACCGATGGTAATAATGCTATAATAGGTCCAAGACACTGTATTTGCCCCTCCCCACACTCACTGGGGAATAGATAGCAACACCTCTGTTGTAGAGTGGGCACTGGCGGACATTCCCCCGCCCTCTAGTTGATACTGCTGTAAACTAAAGGAAATCCCTGCCTGGGTGGGGGAATGTTTTCTCAGACATTCCCCTACCATTACCCTACCTACCCGGGGGTGGGGGGGGTGGGGGATTCAATTGACAAGTGCATAACAGCAGCAGAATATAGATGAGTCCAGTCCTATAAGTCATAATATGAGTAACTCTTGTATAGACATATAACAGCAGCAGAATATTGATACATTCAGTTCCAGTAAGTCATAATATGAGTAAATTTGGTGTACCATATTTCACAGATAGAACGCTCGGTCCCAAATAAATGCCTGCCCGAAAAAGCGCCGGATCATTTAACGTCATGAAATAAATAAACGGTGGCCCCAAATGAACACCGGGTTGTGATAATTAGATTCCATTTCTTCCTGTTTTTACCCTAATAAATGGTGATTAAGCTTAATAAGCTGCTAAGAAGGGACATTTCACTGTTACAGCATGGGTATTCATTAACATAAAACAATAAATGCCTGCCCCGTATAAACGCCTGCCTCGAAAAAGCGCTGGGAGTAAGAGTGGTCTGAAAAAAATAAACCCCCGGGCATTCTATCAGTGAAATATGGTAATTTATTTCATAATAGCTGATAATGCAGCTTTAATAAAGTTCATAAAGTATTTTTCAGAAAATCGTTGACAAAACCCTCAAGCCCCAGAGCCCACGAAATTCCACAAGCCTTTGCACAGTGTGAAAAACCACCATATTAAAAGTATTGTGTAATTACCAAACCCCTAGTGCTTCCCCCTGTCTGAAAGGATAGTCACTACACTATAGTCTCAAGTCCCAAGTATGAGCAGGTTGCTTGAGGACAGTTATTAAGCTGGAGGTTGGAGAAATATCACAAACATTTTTACATGCATACAAACATATACAAACTTGTCCTAATGTTTGCCATTGGGATACTTGGAATTGGCTTGATCTCATCATTTTCTTCATGTGGTAGTTATAGCGGGGAGGTATATACAGAGGGAGTAGTAACAGTCCACTGCTTCAAGCAGCAGATGCGTGTCCACTATATGGTCTAGCCACTGCATGCCAGATCAGATGACGCTGCAGTGCTGTTGTTGACACTAGTACCACCTAGCCAAGGTAGTTTTGATTGCCCTTTTCCTGCAACAGTATACTACTGACACACTTATAAATAGTTGGCGCTAGTAGTAGCGCTCCCAACTCCCAACTATTAGGTGGAGATGCATAATCTCCATGACCACTCCCTCTGTGTATACCTCCCTGCTTATAGCTGCACACTTAGTAAACATCGGTCAAAGATTTTCTACTTTTTGTTCTGTTCTTTTCCAACCCATCTAAAAGCCATTTGACAACATTCTTGGAGGATTTTGTCTGGTTGTTTTTGCTACAGGCCTTCACAAAAGTCCGCACTTATAATTGAAGCCAAAATCCTTTCCTCAGCTATTATGAAATAAATCTTAGCAAATGTACTCATTTTCCTGTCACTCATCACAGATTATTATTATAGAATTTGTATTCAAGAGTTATTGGCATCAGATTACATGAATAGGACATGCAATTCTTCGAATAATTCTTCCTTCTAGCCCTAATCAATTAGATTTTTATGACTTGTTCATATCTACATTTAGTGTAACAGAACTTTACTCAGTTACAAATAAACTTATAGTACATTGACAATGGTTACATTTACATTTATAACATTGGAATCTTCCCTAGATCAATCCTCTATCCAGATGAAAGATGTGAGAATCTTATCTTCAACATCATCAAGTGTCTTTCTCTTTATTACATTACTTGTATAATCTAACTAAATTTAAATTAAAGTATTTATTAAAGTAAGTCATCTCTATCTCTGACACAGCGCGTACAGAGCTGGGCAGTCTGTCTCACTGGAGGAACTTCTCAGCGGACGGCATGAAGAAGCTGGAAGCGGCCGGTATCACATGCCAAGAGGACCTGGGACGGGTGACCGTGGCCGACATCTCTCACCTGGGGCTGAGCTTTGGGGACAGAGTGTGTCTCCTGGAGCTACTGAATCAAGCCAAGGCAAGAAGCAGGAGCAAGCATTCGCTGTCCTCCTGCCCCACCTCACCTCCTCCTTCACCTAAACACTCTACTGGACCTAGACCCCCTACTCCTGACCACTATAATGATACAGGTGGGTCTACACTCTCCTATGTTATTATAGTCCTTGTGCTGCTCTTCTATCTCTTCCACAATTACTTTTCCCTTTCTCTCATTTCTTTCTTTCATTTCTCTGTCCCTCTCTGTTTCCTCTCTTTTTCCCCTGTCTCTATTCCTTTTTACCACTCTCTCTGTCCCTCTCCCTCACTCTACTCTCTCTCCCTCCACTACCTCCTTTATCTGCATGTCCTCTCATTTAAATAGTAATTGTTGTATTGCCAACTTTCATTCAGAAAAAAACAGCATAACAATCATGACAAATGGAAAAATTGTAAAAGTAATAATAATAAGTGACCATCCATAATAACAAGAATAAATGTGAGAATGAATGATCAATATTGGAGACTTGTGAAAAAGGTGATGTGCTTCTCAGCCAGGCTAAGGGTCTGCCAGTACACGGGTCGGGAGAATCCATATAGTTATTTAGATAGTGACAGTATTTATTTCAGCTGAGAAATATCGATAATAACAATCAGTTATTGCTTCCTTTACAGTAGCGGAACCAACGTATGAGGACGTCGCCAACAACATTTATGAGCAGCCTTATGAAGAAGAGAAGCCTTATGAAGGAGAGCAGCCTTATGAAGAGGGCAACTTCTACGACCTATGACGTCATCGGCAAGCGTTCTTTACTTCTAACAGCATTTTGAGATCTCATGCCGGCCATGTAGACTTTGCATTGCAATTATTGCCAGGTAAACAAGTCATTAAAGACCGCGAAATCTAGTTCCATGGAAATTTGGGTTCACAAAGATAAAGGAATGGGAAACACATTTTTGAGGAATGTATAATTATAATTATTGGAAAATGGGGAGAGAAAATATATACGTTATTTTTGTTGAAGTCCCCTTATTCTACCCAATGTATAGGGCCTGTTAATCAAGGATATACACTGCGTATATGGGTCATTGGAAAAAGATCAATTTGCCTTCACCAGTCTTCACCAATAATCCAAATTTAAGAAAAGAAAATAAGGTTCAACTACTGTTCAACATTTATATAACCAAACAGATTCCTTAAATCAGCACAAATCATACATTCAATATGTCTAGTATTTATCATTTCTAAGTCTAATTTAGCAGAACTTAATATGTAGAGCTGCCAGCCAATTGTAAATGTTCTAATGGCCTGACATTATCTTCTCTGTTACAATATGGCTTGTAAATACTGCAAAAATGTATACAGTACACAGACAGACATAATGAGATTTTCTGATAAACCTATAACTTGAACTCAAGAGTTCCAACTACTTCAGCCTGTAATCATGCAGTGAGCATTTTGAGATGACAGGTAGACTTCTTATTACAATGATTCCCAGGCAGGAGTCGTTAAATGTATAATAATTACAATTATTCCAGGCAAGAGGCAGTAAATGTATAATAATTACAATTATTCCCAGGCAAGTGTCGTTAAATGTATAATAATTACAAATATTCCAGGCAAGAGGCAGTAAATGTATACCCATGATTGGACCTTATGGATATAAATGCATAGGTGGCTCCACCTGGTGGGGCAGTAAGATGACAGTTTAGGCGGCAGCACCTCCACTCACTGTTACCTGGTGTTCATGTGCCATCAGATGTATGGCTAAGAACTGTAATCATTTCTACACCAAGTATTGGCCTGCCTTTGGCCAGTATTGCAAAATCGATATTAAATCATTAAAATCCTGTTGACTCTCTTTGACCCATGGTATGGCTGCTGTCTGGTCTGGCTATGGCTGAGCCTACATCACCTGTTGTAGATTATGTACCCTGTTATGTGGAATAAACCTGTACTTTGTACATCTGCCTTTGGCTTTTCTATTCCATGTGCCTCTCTAAAACTATAACTACATTTATTAAATCCGCATGCTATATGAGAGGTGCTATAAGTGGGGTGCTATAAAAATATTCATATAGGACGCGTCCTATACAAATGTAGTTGTCTAAAAATAGCTCTGTTGATATGCTTCGAGGAGCTTTGGCTCTCCGCGAATCATGTAAACAAATCCCTGCAATCGATAATCCACACGTGATTCTGGTACTATGATTGTAGAAATACATAATCAAAACCATACTATTAAATAGAGCATTAAATTCTCTAATGATATGATATAAGTTTTATTAATGTAGCTCAAGAAATGGCCACAATATGAACGTTTTAATTCAACAATATAAGTAGGTCTAAATACTGTATGATCACACAGTGGGTACCGTCAGTGTGGCTGTCAGTGGGGCAGCGGGGCTCTCTGTGCTTCTTTAACATTTTTTCAGTGATATCTGATGACATATGATCAAATTTTATGCACATATAATAAATATAGAATGGAACTCGCCGGCAATAATCAACAATTTATTGGACTTGATTCGTCCTCATAAGCACTCTGCCTACGGTATCATGCTTATGTGGACGAATCTCGTCCAATAAACATTCGATTATTGCCGGCTCGTCCCATTCTCTCTATATATAGTATATGCAGTCAGACCACTCAACGGGCACTATCCCATTGACACTATACCTTCACCAAAATTGCCCAACTTTCCCCACCTTCAGCTCCAAGAATTCTATCCCTGTGCCCAACACATTGGGCAGGATTATGGAATAGTAGGTTTAGAGTATAATCATGCCGGATTTTAGATCGATTCATCTGCTAAAACCTAGAATATCAGTACTTTTTAAAAACGTGTATGGACACACCCACAGGCAGCGGGCAGGGGTAGCAGTGTGAACGGGTCGATCAGAGGGGTTGGGGTCATGGTGGAGGGGAGCATTTGTCACTAGAGTGAGGTGTGGCCCTAATGAATCGTGCATGATGGCAGTGTAATGGCTGCAGATGGATATAATACACATCTATATATAGATGGAGCCGCTAAATAACAGTCATGATTAAAGCTTATCCGACAAACATGTCAGACCAGAATCACACAGAATCGCAGGTAGTCTACAAATAAGGTAAAATAGTAATTTTATACACATCATGTCTACTTTTCTGTGTCAGGCCCTGTAAATAAGTATAAGATGGTGATTATCTTTCTCCAGATATTATTATTGGTCTTAAAAAGTAAGGTTCATGGTTAGGCTTAAATATTAGTTTTCAGTGACAGCTTTAAGGTTAGTATTTCCTGAGTAACAATGTAAACAGCACCCAAAATCAAGTCACGTGAACTTTCTTTATTACACAATTCCATCAAGTAATTTCTAAAACAAATTACATTATTCCTTAGAAATATCAAATGTACAATGTATATAATATAATTTAATGTTAAGAGAAACACTAGGCCAAGAGCGATGTGAAAAAATATACATGGAGGTCAGAAAGTAGTGCCTGGTGCGCGCTTGTATGGAAATATCACTGCGCCAGGCGCGGTTACCTCAGGTTACCCAGCGACGCACACTTTACCGTCCTGCCCTCTGCAGGCAGTATCGCAATGGAGGGAGCGACATCGCATCGAGGCTTCCTACACGGTGTAGGATGGTGGGAATGAGAGTATGACATCGTGATGTTGGATGAAGCGATATCGCAAGTGACCGTGTGATATCAGAATTTAAATTTGGACGTAAAAAAATGAATGTATTGCAAAGCAAAATTCGGATGCGATATTGTAGCCGATATCGCAATAAAATGTATAGAATTGTATGGAAATATATGCGATATCGTATGCGATATCGTATTGAATCTGAATAGGAACATTTGATCCTCCATATATTACAACTGGGGTAACGTAAAAGGTAACGAAGTGTTGAAGTTATATGTAGATCTGTATTCCTGGTACAGGTGAAGTATATGGTGTAAAACCATGTTGATGTACGGCAATGGGTGAAAACCAGGCTAAATAGGTGAGGTGATTACCATAAGGTAATCAAGCACCTGTACCACATTGACAGATGTAGGCCGACCAATGGGAGGCCTGCGTCTGTCAGTGTAGGGCTTGACCCCATACAGGTAAGAGCTAGGGTAAAGATATAAGCATATGGCTGCGATGAAATTAAAATTTAGGTACATTAATATATTATGACACAAGAAGGTATAACAATACAATGAGCACCTCCGGTCTGGCAGTGGTTGTGAATTGATTTCTTCATCTTTGATTTCTTTAATCTCTCCTCTATCAAAGAACAAATCGACTTACGGTCTGTAATTCCGTATACAAAAGATCGTAAACATAATATCAATTTCTATGATGTGGAATGTCTAAATTTATCATGTGATTATATGTAAAAACGGTGTGTGACCGTCAAGGCTCACGATCTGTTGTTGTTCGTATATATAAAAAACCATGTTTATGAACAGACAGAATGTATTGTAATATTACATAATCGTAATATCATACCAAATTATGCAACTAAACAAGTTACTCGATGGAACGAAATCACCCTATTGACCATTTTGATTCAAGAAGACTGCAAGACCAGGAGGTTCTGAAAAATGATAATACTACTTTCTTTATCTTTTTTCCAAGAATGTATGTAACTGTCCTGATTATCTGGAAATAAACTATTACATACATGTATACATATAAGTGCCCGAATAATGATTTTGTTGCACACAAACAATTTTCGTTCTTATCATTTTGCAAGAACAAATTATATACATCACAAATGAGGAAGTACGAGAAGGTTACTACCAAGCTATTGGACAAAAATAATTAACCACTGCTGACATGTCTCACGTTCTCAGATGAATGATTTACATTGTACAATGTATTAGTTTAACTCGTCTGTCCACTTTGCAGTAACAGCAAGAAAATCAATTCATCCAGCAGCTTCTTTACCCTTTTGTTAATTACCCTTTTGTGAATAGTTTTCTCACATACATGTAACCGATTGGAAGAATTTTCAAATCAAATCAAATCAGGTCTTCACCACCCTCACCTCTTCTGCTGTCACATGACTTCCTGAAACACAACACATTTAATGAATGCCTCATTCCTCTCTTACATTATTTCTAATCTTCTTTTTTATTTTTCCTATCGTATAGACTAAATAGCAACCTATTATAATTCCCCTAATTTCATCTTATATGAAGTTTATTTAAATTGTTGGGTTGAAGGGCAGACAGGAAGACCTGCATTGCACAGGACTGTCTCACACACACACACACACACACCTGAGTGGGGATGTCCAGGTGTGCAGGTCCTCCAGGGTGGTGGGCAGGGGTCTACCAGTAGTCTCAGGTAGCACCAGTACCAGCCCACCTGCCACCAGTGCCATGCAGCCAAACACCACACTTGGTAACCACTCCACATACTCGGCCTACACACCGTGCAATCAGTTACACAACAAAGCATTACTCACTTACAAGTTTACATGCAATCAGAATAACAATATATTATAGATGATAATATATTATTATATTATAGATTAATTAATGAATAATTATAGATATTATAGATAATAATATGATAATATATTTAGATGGAATGCACCAAGTAGTTGTTCTAAAATAGTATATCAGTCACACAAGAAATGAAAATATATCATGGAGGGTGGCAAAGTCCCCAGCAATGATGCGTACATTTTCACTTCTAACTTTAAAGGTATTTTGTTGACATTTTTCCTCTACTTCTAGTCATATCTTCTATTCGTCATCTCAACCAGTAATCACATCAATTGGTCAGGTCATAAACTCATTGTCAGATGAACTATAATGATAAGGAAACTGAAGGAAGACTGACCATCAAGGGAGTGAAGGGAGCAATGACGTTGCCTATACGACATCCTACAGATCCTAGTCCAAGCCCTACATTCCTACAATAGACACATATATGGCAATTATGTCAGAACTTGTGATGTCACAAGCTATAATGTTACATTTTACTACTAGATCAGAATATCTCATCATGTCAGAACCTATTATCATGCTGCAACTAATTATTGTCACATCATATTATCCTGCACACCATATTGTCCTATTATCATGTCAAAGTGTTGCTGGTGGCACCTACCTGAGAGTGGTTGGGTAGAGTTCTGGGGTGTACACAAACATCGTACCAAACGCGCCCCCAATACAAAACTTAGCAACCATAACCAGGGTGGTGATGAGAGGACCCAGTGAAGCACCTCCTGCTGAAGATATAGTACTTTTAAAATCAAACCCATACCAGAAAAGGAAAGCCATGCGCATAGCCTTATGTACACCAAAGTCAAACACAAATGCATTAGGCCTTAACAACGCCAAATTAAAGAATGTCACACAATACAAATACCTTGGCCTAGAAATTGATAGCGGCCTAACATTCAACCCACACCTAACCTAAAAAATTAAACAGGGAATACAGAGACTCAGAGCCAATGCCAAAATCAATCAGGCCCTCTCTAGTAAAAACACAATCCTAAGCTATAAGATCATGGTTTGCCCTGTGTTTGACTTTTGTGATATGTTCTATGCCCCAGCACAGAAAAAACACCTAGACAGGCTACAATCAATAAAACCCTCATTTCTAAGATTAGCATACAACAAGAAAAAAACTGATAGTGTCAAGGAAATCCACTCAGAGATAAATATGGAATACCCAAATGAAAGGAGAGACTCACACCTTCTCCACCTAGCATATGAGATGAGCCGTGACAAAAGATACCTTGACAACAGAAAAATTAATCTACGAAGTCTGGCAAAGAGTAAAGTCCTAAAAATACCAATGACAAAAACAGAGAGGATCAGAAAATCCTTTTATTGTCGAAGCCCCAACCCTTTTCAATAAAATGTCACCAGCTGGGAGAAACTGCCCAACACTGGTTAAATTCAAAGTATACCCTGAAGAAAACTTCTTCTCCAACATTGATCTCTATCGGGCAGGGCCAAATTCTTTTACAAAACTAGTAAAAAATATTTATACAAATGTGAAGGATGTGGATGTGAGATTGTTCTCCCCATCCAAGCGCAACGAAAGTAACATGAAACCTCTGTTCACCAAACCAACAAGACAAGTGCATTCCCGTATAGTTTTCTTTCCCTAATATACCCCCACCCTGAGAAGTAGGTATATGTCAGTCCCATCAACCACATTGGTCCAGGGCTTATTGTATATGTACTATCAAAACTTGATAGGTAACCTATGTTCTTGTTCTTTTTGTCAACTCTATATTTCAGAAATCATTTATGTGATGAGAAGAGGGAACAATGTATTTGATATGTGATCGACCCCAGAGAGAGAAGTGGCTATTTGTTGACATATTGAATAAAACTGTTGTAAAAAAACAAAAAAAAACTCACCATGTTTTCCTATTGTGACAGTCTGTTACCATGACCTACATAGCCACAAATATTCATTCATTCATCCGATGGATCCATAAAGCAGTTTGTTGCCTTTGTTAACTCATAGCCTTGCCAATCAGAAATGACAGAAACACAACACACTTGTGTTTTGTGAATATGTAATTGCATATCCACCTCATGTTTAATTCTAACTTATTATTCCTCTTGAATCCCTTCAGCCCAATAGACAATTAATTACTCAAGAATAGATCTATACCTGTATAAGCAGGAATGAAGACAATGATGGTTTGTGTAACTCCAGCCAGGATGTTGAAAACAAACAGCGTCCACCGTCTCCCCATCCTGTGTGCGGAAGAAGGCATCAGTCAGAAATGTATAGAGAGAATAGAACATCAGTCAGAAATGTATAGAGGGAATAGAACATGAGTAAAATATATATAGAGGAAATGGAACATCAGTCTGAAATATATATAGGGAATGGAACAAGGCAGAAATGTATAGAGGGAATGGGACAAGGCAGAAATGTATAGAGGGAATGGAACAAGGCAGAAATGTATAGAGGGAATGGAACAAGGCAGAAATGTATAGAGGGAATGGAACAAGGCAGAAATGTATAGAGGGAATGGAACATGGCAGAAATATATAGAGGGAATGGGACATGAGTCAGAAATGTATAGAGGCAATGGGACAAGGCAGAAATGTATAGAGGGAATGGGACATGAGTCAGAAATGTATAGAGGGAATGGAACAAGGCAGAAATATATAGAGGGAATGGGACATGAGTCAGAAATGTATAGAGGGAATGGAACAAGGCAGAAATGTATAGAGGGAATGGGACATGAGTCAGAAATGTATAGAGGGAATGGGACAAGGCAGAAATGTATAGAGGGAATGGGACAAGGCAGAGTATAGAGGGAATGGAACAAGGCAGAAATATATAGAGGGAATGGGACATGAGTCAGAAATGTATAGAGGGAATGGGACATGAGTCAGAAATGTATAGAGGGAATGGGACAAGGCAGAGTATATAGGGAATGGGACAAGGCAGAAATGTATAGAGGGAATGGGACAAGGCAGAAATATATAGAGGGAATGGGACATGAGTCAGAAATGTATAGAGGGAATGGAACAAGGCAGAAATGTTGAGTCCCTGTTTGTTGGGCTGGCCGGGACAGTTATACACATACAGACAAGTGGTACTAGTGTTGGACTTCCGTTTCTGGCTGACCGCTTACATCAACGAAAATACAAAACAATATTTACCACTCAAAATGGCAAGATCATGGCTTTCCAGTGGTTTATTTTGCTTCGAAATTATTTCTAAATTGTTGTTAATTATAGTAACAGCCCAACAAAGGGTACTAAAGGCATTAAAGCATGAGGTTATGGTCCTTCGTCTTGACTAAGGCTGCCAGAACCAAGACTCGGCTGATACGTAACCTGACATGTAATACCAGCTTTTTGACGATAATCTGTACTAAAGATAGCTAAAGATGGTAGAATAACAATAAAGCATTAAACCTGTTGAGGAGGTAGACGGCAGCCAGATCATCCAGGATGCCTATCAGTCCCATCAGCATGAAGTTTACATACGGGTTCCCATAGAGAGCGCCAGAGTTCAGGGATATCCCATAATACACCAGTCCACTCACCCACCTGCAGTAGAACAGTGTTTATTGCTTTTTTAAAATTTATTTAATCTAATTTGTCAAAAATAAATATAGGAAGAAATGAGTCCTTTAAAAGGTTTTTTTAAAAAGGTAGGGAAAGTAGGGAAAATGTTGCAGCAATAAGACACTACATACTAACCAAATGTAGCAGTTAATTAGAGTTATAATCACAAGGTGGCGTGACTTGAGGATGTCTAACACAGAATAGTTGGAAGCCTCTTCCCTCTCCTGCTCCTCTCCTTTCCTGTCCTGTCTCTGTCCATCAACCAGTATGTCCATTCCAGTTTCCATCTTTCCCTTCAACATGATATCCATCTCTCCCACCACCATTTCGTCCATTACTTTTTCCCCCTGTCTGTCCATCTGCCTCTCCTCATGGGTCCTACCCTCCACCAGTCTATATGTCTCTATCCTGGCTCGGCTTCCCTCTTGCTGCACTAGTTCAGTACAGCCAGCATTTGCCACCTGTTGAGGATGAAATACCAATGATTCAGTCATTGATGGATTCTGTGATTATGTGAATATATATATTTATGATAACCCAAACAAAATATATCTATATAAAAATATAAAAAATATAAAATATAATCTAAATAGTCCCTCACCAAGATGAATAAGAACACATTATATATGTGTTATACGTGAACACATAATGTGCTGCATCTAGACACAATCCAATATAGCAATAAACAACGATGATTTTAGCGTGAGAATGGTCTGTACGCCCATAGACGTCCCAAGGCTGAAGGCCGAGGGACGTCTATGGGCGTACAGACCGTTCTCACGCTAAAATCATCGTTGTTTATTGGTTTTAGTCCGTGATGATTCAGCGCACACAGCCAATGGGAGGCATGTAAACTCGCTACAGGGTAACAAGCGGTCTGTAGTACCATAAGTGCACGCAAAATTCCCCAGAATCTGACCCAAAATGGACTAAACATATATAGAACACATTCCTCTATATAAACATAGCCACAAGCCTTCGAAGATCATTGTCCTTGATGAAGCCCCCCATAAGGATGAAATATTGGATAATAAAATGAAAAATATCAAATATGCCAACTTGAGTGATTTTTCACAATTTTGTAATCTAAAATGAGGTTCTGAATTTTGTTACACACAAGACCAGTTTGAAACGTGCAGTTTGGAGTGTAGTTTGGTTGATCTGAACTGCACCTCTGGCTTAGATTAGAAATTAAAAAGTTAGATCTATTTTTAACAAATTAAAAATCATGATAATTTCAGTGTGTGATAAATAGGAAATGACACTCTGTGTGGGTTCAAACTGATCTTGACAAATTTGGGGTTTGTCCGTTTTTAGGACGTGTTTTGATGAGTTTGAAGCCTCTATCAGACCAATTGCTATTATAATAATTTATATAAAAAGGAAGAATATTTTTATCATTCAGTGTACTATTTATCATTAATCCTTTATTAAATGCTTATGTAGACTAACCTGTTTACCATTGACCCTGGCAGCTGTGGCCACACACGCCCTCACCTCATCATATCTACCTTTTGCCATAAGCCACAGCACACTCTCTGGTATCAACCTGAAACACAACAACCCTCTCATCACCATTGTGGTATAACACATCACACACCAGACAAGACACCAGCCTGGGGATTGCCTCATAAATGCCATTATGAGGTAATATGCATGGACATGCCATAAGGCATTACAGGGCCTGGAATGCCTTAAGGCAATACATGGCATGAATGGGTTTATCAAATTCCTATTAGGTTTGTATGCTGCCCTGTCTCTTGATTTATAATTATATTCACTCAAATATTGACCATATATGTGATATATCCTTGGCCATTGATAATAATAACTCAAAACAATGGCTTTGGTTGCCATGAGACCCCCTTTAATGTAACAAACAAACAAAAAGAGAAAAGGAAAAGAAATCAGCTCAAGAAACGAGTATGTGTAAAGTTTGGTGACCTGAGAGCGAGTGAGAAAGTGAAAACGTCAGGCAGTGATTTGCACCTGACAACAATAAAACAGTCTATAGAAAAGATATATAGGTATGTACTGACCATATGAGTGGAATGACCAGTAGTACATATAGCCAGATATATAAATATGTACTGACCATATGAGTGGAATGACCAGTAGTCCATATAGCCAGATATATAAATATGTACTGACCATATGAGTGGAATGACCAGTAGTACACATAGCCAGATATATAAATATGTACTGACCATATGAGTGGAATGACCAGTAGTACATATAGCCAGATATATAGATATGTACTGACCATATGAGTGGAATGACCAGTAGTCCATATAGCCAGATATATAAATATGTACTGACCATATGAGTGGATTGACCAGTAGTACACATAGCCAGATATATAAATATGTACTGACCATATGAGTGGAATGACCAGTAGTACACATAGCCAGATATATAAATATGTACTGACCATATGAGTGGAATGACCAGTAGTACACATAGCCAGATATATAAATATGTACTGACCATATGAGTGGAATGACCAGTAGTACATATAGCCAGATATATAAATATGTACTGACCATATGAGTGGAATGACCAGTAGTACACATAGCCAGATATATAAATATGTACTGACCATATGAGTGGAATGACCAGTAGTCCCGGGGCGGCAGTGACCAGCAATAGATGTCTCCAGTTGGTGACAGCCCAGGCCACCAGGGCCAGTAGGATCATAGAGCCTGACCAGAACACACCAATCAGCCTAGACATGGTCGCCCGGTTCTGCTTGGAGAAGAGTTCGGTAACATAGACTGTCCCACCCAGCACCGCCCCCTGTAAACATGGTTGGTTATGGTTAATAAACCTTTTTATGCAATGAAGTTTGTACCATACATGGCTTGTATACGGGAGACCATGTGGTACAGGCCATGTAATAGTATTATCATACATTTGTTCAGATTTGCTCAGATGTTTTTAGACATCTTTGAGCATTAGACCCCTTGCTTGTTAGCCGGAAATTCCAGTGCAATAACTGCCCAACCCATATTCCCAACAGATCTGGCATACAGTCTACCACAAAAATCAAGTTTTTGCTTGTTGACAAGCAAACTGCTTGATAATTTAGGTGAAGATAATAATTTATAATATGTTACAAACTTTTATTCTCCACAACAATACTTTGTATTATTGCTGAGTTGCCAAGTCATAGTGTTTCCTTGATGCATTTGTATTGAACAGTATATGACAAGTTACTTAAACAGTGGCTCCGTGTAGGGGATTGTTGTCTCTGTAGTGGACCTTTTGCCTTTTACCACTTGTCACACCAAATTGATACAAAATAAATCAAATAAAGTGTAACAACTATTCTTGAAGATTCCTATTGAACTATTCCTACAACTGAAAAAAAACAGGTTTAACCGTTCAACAGTGGCTAAATTAGTTCTGTTAAAACACACAGGACTGAGTCTGAAGGGGATCGTTATTTTGCACTTCAAAGTAGGAATCAATCTTTAGAAATGAAATGGCAACCTCAGACTGAAAATGGCAGTTGAAATTTTGGTCGAAAATATGTATGAATTGTACATAATGGGTTGCATATTTGCACATACATGTTGGATGAGGTCAGATTAGTGTTGAATGAGGTCAGACTAGTGTTAAATGAGGTCAGACTAGTGTTGAATGAGGTCAGACCAGTGTTGAATGAGGTCAGACCAGTGTCGAATGAGGTCAGACTAGTGTCGAATGAGGTCAGACTAGTGTTGAATGAGGTCAGACTAGTCTTGAATGAGGTCAGATTAGTGTTGAATGAGGTCAGACTAGTGTTGAATGAGGTCAGACTAGTGTTGAATGAGGTCAGATTACCTGTTGAAAGAAGCCAGTGAAGAACCTGAGGGTGAGGAACATGTAGACATTGACTGAGAAGGCGGTGAGGAAGCCCACTACACTGATGCAGAGACCAGACAGGATGATGACTGTCTTGCGGCCGACCTTGTCTGATACAATGGAGAGTGTGAAGGCACCGCACGCCACCCCCACCCCCAGGATGGACTGAGACATGAAGATGAGAAAGCTCCTCTCACACACTAGGTCCCACTGCAAGAAACATTGGTTTATTCACTAGAACAAGGAAGGGGGCCAAATAAAGGTAGAACATTATTACTTGTATGAATTTTGTGATAAAAGTCCTGCAAGTAAAAAGTTTGTTACATTTAATATTGTTCATTTAGCATATCTTCAATAGGGATCTGATGGTTTTTGATTAGCCCCTCATCAAGAAGGGTTTGTATTTAAAAACCATCCTACATTAGTTAAAAGCTGACCATCTGTGTAAAACATATGATGTTAGAATAACAGCAATGTATCCTTTATATATTGGTTTCAATAAATCAACACCAGACATGATTCCTGTGCTGTTAAAGTATTGGCAAGTTATGACATGACTAACTACATCAATTACAATCTTCTGTATAACATGTATATATACCAACTAACTCACCTCTCATGTTACACAAGGCTGGATATTTAACTTATACAGACTAGATAGGTTCTCGAAGAGAAGAGGTGGTGGACTATGTATGTATCTAAGAAGTGATCTAACTGTTGACCCTGAATTATATAAAAGACTAAATATATCTAATAACAACATTGAGGCCTAAGTAATACAAGTTAAAAAGGGGTTCACAAAGAGATGTAACCTCCTAAATTTATACCGCCCCCCTAATGGATGTGCGAAAGTCTTCATCGAATCATTGCAAAACATTCTGTCGGGAATAGATACCTCACAAGAACTCTATTTAATGGGGGATTTCAACCTTGATTACCGGACAATAGAAGCCTCAAAGTCTAACCTCTCGCAAGAATTTAGCAATTTAATAAGTACTTTCTCTCTCACACAGTTTATTAAACAACCCACTAGGTTGACTTTGAAATCTAACACAATCATAGACCCCCTCTACTCGAACTCACCTCATATATCTGCTGCTGGTACTATAAATATAAATATATCTGACCACTTCCCTATCTTTTTAATACGAAAGAAACCTAGAAACAGGTACGCAACAAAATCTTTCTGGGCCAGGAATACCAAATTCCTGGACCAGAATATACTGAATGAAATCTTAGTAAATCTGGATTGGGGTGAATTTTATAAAAACCCAAATCCCGAGGACTGCTGGATCTTTCTGCTTCAAAAAATTAATTTCCATCTCGATAGGATGTGTCCCCTCCAGGAATTTCGAAACGTACGTACAAAACCAAAATGGATGACAGAAGAACTTCTGGCCATCATGAATGAAAGGGACAAATTATATAAATTGGCCAAGAAGAATCATTACTCAGACTTACTAAAACAGGCAAAATTATTGAAACACCAGGCCAATTGCAAATGCAAATCTGCGAAGGCCGCCTTTATCAAATCGAATCTTGAATTCTTTGACAAGGACCCCCAAAAATATTGGGAGTTCCTTCGTCCTATCATAAGCCCTAATAAATTGAAAAAGTCTGACATAATAAACATTGAAAAAGACAAGCAGATGTTGAATCCTTCTGAAGTTCCAGACGCCTTCAACGACTTCTTTTTAAATGTTGGTCCTAGTCTGGCTAGTAAAATCCCCCAAAACTCAACGGATCCAATTTCATATCTGCCAAATTTAAAGATCGCAGCCTCAACCACGCCACCTGTTTTTAGGTTCTCCCAAGTCTCTTCAGAAGAGGTCCGAAAGTTCATTTCAAAGATGGACGCCTCTAAAAAGTCTGGAGTTGAGTATTTACCCTCGAAAATATTGAAGTCTTGTCTACTGTCATTATGTAATCAATTTACTCACATCATAAATATGTCATTATTGTTGGGAAAGGTCCCTTCGTCATTCAAGATCGCGAGAGTCACACCAATTTTTAAAGCTGGAGAAAAAATGAAATGTAACAACTACAGGCCCATATCCTGTATCTCACTGCCAGCCAAAATCCTAGAAAAAGTTGTGCAAGATCAAATCACTGATTATTTTGAGACTCACTCCCTGTTCAGCAGCACTCAGTATGGCTTTCGCACAGGTCGCTCTATTCAGCAGGCACAAACCGATTTTCTCCAAAATATCTATACTGATTTAAATAACAAATTATTGAACAAGACGGTTTACCTGGACTTTAGCAAAGCCTTCAACACTGTGCACCATCATATCTTACTGGAAAAGCTGGCAGCCTATGGGATACGGGATATGGAGCTACTTTGGTTCTCCAACTATCTCTCTCAAAGAAAACAAATGGTACAAATCAATGGTTTTAAGTCAGAGGAGGGTATGGTCACTTACGGGGTACCCTAAGGAACAATACTTGGACCAATATTATTTACCATCTATATCAACGATCTCCACTCAGTAGTCAAACATGCCCATATACAGCACTATGCAGACGATACGGTTCTTTTCTATAACAATAAAAACCCTGATGATTTATATAACAAACTTCAGCTTGACCTCAATAATGTTTACACTTGAAACGTATGCAAATATCTACATGGATTGGTTTGAGCATAAGTACATCTATTCTTATGCCAAACAGCCCGTGATATATGGTAGGTACATTGATGACATTTTCCTAATGTGGGATGGGCCCCGCACAGAATTGGAGGATCTCATCACACACCTCAACTCCATACATCCCACCATCAAGTTCAGTGCTGACATCTCTGAAACTTCGATTAATTTCCTTGACACCACAGTCATAAAAGGAGATGACGGGAAACTGTATACCGACCTCTACTGCAAACCCACTGACGCCAACAACTACTTGCATTTTAGCTCCGCACATTGGCGCCGCTGCAAAGAGAGTATCATCTACAGTCAATTTATCCGCATCAGACGCATCTGTCATTTAGACAAGGACTTTGTGAGACATTGTCTTACTAAGGCCCAACACTTCCTACGCAGGGGCTATCCACTAGATAAAATAGTGGAGGCCTATGGAAAAACCAGCCTGATGCTAAGAACATCTCTGTTAACACCCAAGGACAGGGATCCGGCAACAATAGGGGAAAAATCCCCATTGATTGCCATCACAACTTTCCATCCTGCATGCAATATATTCAATAAAAGCATAAGGGATAATTGGAACATTCTGGGCAGGTCAACAACTACCAAACATCTATTCGAAAGAAAATTGGTGGTTGCCTACCGTAGACCCAAGAACCTGGGGGATATACTCATTCGAGCCAAACTCCCCACTGTATCGACCAACAGGAGCAATCCGTTGGATACAGATGTCTTGACAACGACAAACACTGTTGTCAAGAAGACTTGCAAGAAGAAAAACTGCCGCTACTGTCTAAAAATAGACACCTCCGGCCGTATAAAATCTGCAGTCACCAACAGATCCTACATCACGCGCACAAAAGCCGACTGTTGGTGCAACAACCTCATTTATTGCATCAACTGTAGGGTCTGCCAGAAACAATATGTAGGGAAAACAAAACAACGGTTTAAAGACCGTATCTACCAACATTTCAGATCAATCCAGCTCCCTGATTTGCCGCTCCACAACACGTCAGTGTCAAGACATTTCAATTCTCCAAACCACACAGGAGAAGGGGATATTGACCTTTTCATATTGGAATTTGTGAAGTGCGACGCCGCCAAGGAAGAATCGGACGATCTAAGAAATGCTCTGGAACTTAAGTGGATCCACCGACTGAAGTCCATGTCTCCACAGGGACTCAACATCATGGATGCTGCCACTTGGAGGACGGCCCAGGGACCTTAAAACACCATCTTGGACATACTGCAGCCATCTAGCTTCGTACCAAATTTTACCATTTACCGATGGCTGCTTATATGATCTAAGTTAACGTGTTCAGAAAGGGCCCCTCCTGTGACACATCCCTGTCGATACACACTTCAGTATCGCATTAATGTATGACACTTGACATACACTTTCACTTTATACTATACTACACTATAGTATATCTTATAGGTGTACACTGATATACCTTGTCCAATGACGTGCGGCTAACCCTACTAACCCACACCGTCTCCCCATGTTCATGACCCATGTAACATGGATAATTAGCTGAAACCTATCAGTCATATGGATTTGTTTGTAGCTTTATATTATGTGGTACAATAAATAAAACTCATATTTATTCACATCAATTATTGCAACATCATTTTCATATCTACACAGTTCAGGGTAATACCTTAAAAACCTTTTTTGTTTATTTCTGAATTGCCATCTTTGAGCCACCTGCCTCATATTTATTTATTCTCCTAATTATCTCTCTCCCCAGAGATTTAATCTGAATGCCTGAAGAGCTACATTAGCGAAACCATGTTGTGCCAAACATTGCCACTTGGCAATGGAAGGAGTGCCCTAAAAATAAAGCATCTTCCCATTAAATCATTAATGGCTAGCCACTTTATTAATGGGATAACACTCGTCAGTTGACAGATTGCACTTCTGTCAACTGATCTCACCTGGACAATATATCCAGGTGACGAGCGCACCTCTTATGACGTCATATCAACGTCGTTAAGAGCTCCGTGAGGTGTTGGTTACCTCTCGGCTGAAGACGTTCCTAACGTCCAGTTGCATGGTAGCATCCATAGGGAGTGGACCTGTCGTCTCGTACAATTATTAAGAATCTCATGTTAGGTCATTCTATTTTAGAGCAAGTATCCGAATACAAATACCTCGGCTTTATTCTTGACGAATTGCTAACTTTTAAGTCCCAAACAAAGAGCACTCTCAGCCAAGTATCAGCCAAGATTGGTTTATTATATAGGGCAAGAGAATCACTCACAACCAAAGCCAAACATGACCTGTATAAGATGGCAATACTCCCTAATTTCGACTTTTGCGACTTTATTTACGACTCAGCCCCAAAAAGTTTGCTCCAAAAGCTGCAGTCGCAACAAAACAGAGCACTAAGGATCATATTTAATAAATCCAAATTTGGGAATGTTGATAAGGAACATAAAACCTTAAATGTTTGGCCTCTCCAAGCCCACAGAGACAAACATATATTAGATATCTCCTTTTATCTCTCACAAGATCCGGACAATATAGATAGCAGGAACTTGCCCATGAGGAGCCACACTAACTAACGGCAGAAGAAACCTTATAGTTCTAAATTCAAAGTCCTCCAAGATCATAAATTCACCGATTTACAAGATGGAATGAGCTCGGTACCGAAGCTCCCCTTTATCCCCCTTTAACCCTGCATAATAATTAATAGCTTCTGATATGCAAATAACCTAGTACTCCTCTCTGCTGACTCCTCGGGTGCAACCACTGTTAAAAATTAATTCTATTAAGTGGCCGTACCCTGGTCAACGTCCTGAGTTACCTAGGGAAATGGACGGGTAACTTATTATAGTGCCCAGCCACTCCCAGTGGTATTTTCTCTCTACAAACGGACCACTCTGACACTTTCATATTTACGGACTATATCCTAGCAACCACTGCTTAACCCTGTATATAACATATTGTATAACAGGCCAATGTATGTCTCGACCTTGTAACTTGATAACTCAATAATTTCTATGCAACCTTGAAATCCAATGAACACAGTATTTTGATGATTTCTATGCAACTATAAATTTACTATGGAAAGCTAAGGATCGCAGTAACCATAATCTGACGTAAATCAGGGAATTTAAAGCTTATTGCTCCTTATATCTTGTGCCTTATCTACACTGTAACTCTAGGCAAGTTTGTAATGATTATAGGCAACCATTTTCTACTGCTTCTCATGCCTCAATTATGTTGCATCATTATTGTCTTACTGGCTCCACTAGCACAGCCGCAAATTGTGATTTAATTCCCTTATAGGAACTCACTATATTTCTAAAGAGAACCTGCTGGTTCGAAAACTCATTCCTGTTACATTACTGTCTCATCTACCCAGATTGTCAACTTTTGTCATCTACCATTTCATAATTATCACATTATAACGCCTTCTTTTGTTATATACCTATAATTTATGTTCATGTTGAAACATTGTGTAAAGACCAATCAAGAACATTGGCACTCGACGGAAGAACTTCTTAGACTCTTGTCTATCAAGATTGTTAAACTACCATATTGTAATTAAGAACAAATGCAATAAAGAATTCTTTAATTGAATTGAATTGAATATCGATAGACTGGAATCTTTCATTTCAGACTATCACCAACTCATCATAGTAACCCATTAAGTAACTTTGAAATATATTAGGTGTGTGATGAAAAATGTTGTTCTTGTATAATGGTAACTGTGGGCATTAGCACTACAGGCACTGATGTAGTGTGAATTAAAATTGAATAGTTTGTTGGATGTAGCCTAGGAGACTTACCTCTTGTACAATGGAGGAGCGTAGACTGCCCGTGTAATCCCAGCCCTGGGGGCAGGGTGTGGAGAGGTTGGTACTGGCAGAGTAGTTGTACCACACGCGGCACTGGTCAAGCCTCTCCTGCCCTCCCCTATACACCCGTGGTACAGACTCATTCACTGAGTGTCCATGTGGAAGCTTGCAGTGGTACGGTGGCTTCAAGCCTGTGTTAAATGTATTAAGCACAATTTTGGACGATTCCAAAAGCATTCGACAATTTTGTATTCCTCATGTTTGGGCTGAACAATGTTCTTGATTTTAAGGAATTGACAGCACAATTGTCAAGAACAGATGTACAAAGATTCTCTTCATCTGTTATTCTCTTCTCCTCATCACCTAACATTAAAAGACTTAATCAGTGTCATCATTGTTCTCTGGTACTCTTGTGATAATGTTTTTTTATTTCTACGACCAGTAAATGTCAATAAATGAAGAATTACCATTATAATATTAATCAATTACCTAGTTCTGAAGAAAATTGTCCTAGCACCACAACCATCTTGCAGAGGCCGTCGGAATGAAATATTGGCACTTTAATTCAGTCTAAAGCAGCCATAAATTATCCCTGGACAATATTGTAAAACAAAGACAAAGATAGCAAAGACTTGGGAATTGATATATTCAATTCAATGAGGATCGATATATATCCATTATGATTAAGTCTTTTAATGGGCAGCACAATTGACCGATCGCGGGCCACGCCCCCTATGACGCATCTGCCAATAAAATTGGAGCGAATGACGCCACGTTGTCTACACGTGGCATCACTAAGGGAGCGCCTACATTTGTACATCGCCATTGTTCGGCCATGGCACATTTAAGCAATAAACCACGAAGATTTTAGCGCGAGACCGGTCTGTAGGTCCAGGGACGCCAACGAGGCCGAAGGCCGAGTGGCGTCACTGGACCTACAGACCGGTCGAGCGCTGAAATCTGAGTGGTTTATTGATTTTAGTCCATAATGGATCAGATCACACCATCAACAACCTTCCACCAACTGACAGTAAACGCAAACACAACAACTGTTCATTTATTACTAACCTGTCAGCACCGAAGAACTGAAACACAACCGCCTCACAACAAGCCACCGCCAAACATCCCAACACGAAACATGCCGCTTTTTACTGCGGGACTCGTTGCGAACGGAACGACACTCTCATACACTACCTACACAACAGAAAATTGTCTATTGTACCCTTCAGATAAATTGCACATAAAGTGACTGATGTACAAAACAATATTTCACTTAAAACTTACACGCACACACACTAAATTAAACACATGAGACAGGAACTCCAACGCACGCACCAGTCAAAACAACAAGCAGCCCCTTCCGTTTACTCAGCAGCCTTCCGCTTTTAACGACTACCTGGTTCAAAACATCCCAGTCTAACGTAAACAGTCAAGATGTCGGGGTGGAACGACTTCACCACGGGCGACTCTGTGGAACATTTGGCCAACGGGAAACACTGGCCTGGGAAAATAGGTCTAATGCTACAGACGGACAGTGACTTTATCTATGAATTCATACCGTCCGATGGCACTGACAGCAGCTGGGTGTTTCAGAAAACACTAAGACGTGCGGGAGAAAATGAACACGAACTACCCGACCACATCTTACAGTCGTTATCCATAGAGGAGGTTGAACCGTCCAGGCCGACCGGCCAGGAGGAGAAACACCAATCGAACAAGGTTAGTCAAACACTACAATCATACCACATCTTTTAACAAATTATAAGGTAGAAAGAATACCTTCTGACGACGTTAGACTGTGATTACAAACCCAACAAGAATTAGAATTGAGTTCAACTTAAACACGCGAGCCAGTGGTCAACACGCCAGCCAGTCGCCATCTTTAAACGGCCATCGATCCAAACGTTGGCAATTGTTATAGACCATCTAACACATGTACCTCTCACTGGAAAACATTTAAACAGTTATTACGTTACATTGCACAGGCTAAATCATCGAAACACAAAAAAGTAGGAAATGCAGGGACGCCTCGCAAAAGGAAACTGGCGCCGAAACCGCAGCAATCACCAGCAGGACACGATCACCCTACTAGACCGCCAAGCGTACAACTAATACAGGTTAGTAGGTAGACGTGGCAGTATTCACCTTAACCTGTACGACCGTTGAATGCCTCTTGGTGGGTTTGGACCAGTATTTATATGTGTCCAGATTCCCGCCAAATGTTGAAATCCTTTGTCCAGTCTGTGATCCAAGTTTTGGTCACTGGTCTATTTCTGTCTGCTCTGGGAGTGTTTTCCCACCTCTGTGGAGGTAAGGCTAGACTTGCATAGGTCTCCTTCCTAGTAAGGTGAGACTTGGGGGGAGTTGGAAAAGAAAGGGGGTGTGTGTTGGAGGGATTATATGGTTTGTATAAGGGAGGGGGAGAGGGGGGGGCCTTGGGGGGGAAAACAAGGCTTTTGTAGTCTTGTTTAGGAGGAGGAAAAAGATTTTTTCTCACTCTCCTTTTGAAATAGATTTTATTCAAACGGTTTCGGCTGTTGGGCCTCATCAGGTACTTTGTTTAGGTGTTAACTCTTTTCCCTTTTTCCACTATTTAAGTGTGGTTATAGGGCGGTCCTTTAGAAAAAAAATTTTTATTTTTATTTTTTATTTTTTATTTTTTATTTTTATTGTTTTTTTGGATTTACATTCCTGAGTTATATAAATCAATTATATATCAGGGGCATTCGAAAAAAGAGTACAGGTCTTAGTGAGAGTCAGTCCCCTTTTGGTTATTTTAAAAAATTTTTTTCTCCCCAAATGAATAAAATCATTAAGGTGAAAAGGGTTTACCACTTAACTAATACAGGTTAGTAAAATTTCAATAAATCACTGTCATTACTTAGATTAATAAAATGCCGCGTGTACATGCACCAACATTAAATAAACTGATTCGGGGAAACCCAACAAATTTGAATTGCAAACCATCGCATCAGTCATACAACCACAGGCGCCATTCAGTCGCCGAGAACGTAGGCTTTCATAACTAAGCAACTGTAAACATGCCGTTAATAACAGTCACACATTGTACACTTGCAGCAGTCCAACTCCGCCGATGAGTTTCAGGGTGTTAACGCTGAAACAGTACAGCACGGACCAACACCACCCAAGCTAAAAAAGGTGGCAACTCCGAGGAAATTCATAACAAGAACTCCCGACGAAATTGACGCTTTGATGGCTAAGTGCACATCCGCGAAAACAGTAAAGAACACAAAGTGGGGCCTCAAGGTTTTCACAGGTGAGACATTCACACATACCATACTTATAACAACAACAACAGACACCTTTCCTTAAACGCACGCACACGAATCAGTGCCTATACAACACAAATAGACAAACATTTAAACAAATTTTTAACACCAAAGTAGAGTGAAATGGAACTTAGGTTGTCGCACAAGCACTAACTGCTTCCAGGGAAAATACGTGAGGTGACGACTCACACGTCTAGCGATCATACATTCAATATGTACACCGAAATAATTACATTTTTACAAACACTTTTTTATTGACAACAGCTGTTTTTTTAAACGTCTACAAACAAACATTTATTTCAACAGACTGGCTCAACCACCACAAGTTCGAACTCAACTTTGGAGACATGACTGACCCAGCACTAGCAGAGAAACTACAACTATTCTACGGGGAGATATGCAAGTCTACTGGCGAGGAGTACAGTGTGTCGGCGCTAAATTCAATCAGATCGGCCATTCAACGTTTCTTAAACGAACCACCATACAACAGAAACATTAACCTGACAACCAACGCACACTTCATCTGTGCTAACAAGGTACTCACAGGTCGCATGAGGGCACTATCTGAGAATGGCCAAGACATTGACAGGAGTCACAAACCACTGTCAGCTCGCCATTTGGCTCAAATATATTCGTCTGGCGTGCTAGACCAGAATACTGCACAGGGCCTACAATTGAGGGTCTTCATTGAAACTGTGGTTCATTTCGGCCGACGGGGTCGAGAGGGTCTACACAAACTAAAAAAACAACAGATTGTCTTCAAGGTGGATGATGGTGGGAAGGAGTACGCAACTCTAGACCACAAACCACTAGAGAAAAACCACCAACCATCCACCAACGCCCGCATTAGGCACCATGATCAGAGGATGTACGGTACAGGTGGTCCCAAATGTGTCTTGAACAACCTAAAGAAATACATCAGCAAGTTGAACCCTAAATGTGACAAGCTGTACCAGCGACCACGCCCAAAACATACCCAGGAGGACGCGATCTGGTACTGCAACATGGGCGTGGGAGAAAACACCATCGGCGGTTACATGAAATTTATTTCAACTGAGGCAAAGCTAGACCATAGCTACACCAACCACTGCATACGTTCCACTATGGTCACACTCCTGCGCAGTGCTAGCTACGAGGCAAATGACATAATAACGACCACTGGACATAGGTGCACCAGCTCAATAACCAACTATTCCGCCACTACTGACGGTAAGAGACTGGCCATGTCACACACAATATCGAACTTCATGGGTTATGAGGTGGAGGACATGCAAAACACTTCACAGGCAGGACACAATAACGCCAATAGCCAACCAAGTGCCTCTACTGCCTCTACTGCCTCCACAACATCACAAACATCGCCAAACATCGCTCCAGTGCAAAAGACACCAACCCATAACAACCAACAAAAGAGAACATACACAACGACAGTGACACACACAAAATCATCGCCAGACAGGCCTAAACCGAAAGCCAGGCGCAGCCTGTCTTTAACACCAAAAAAGGTTAAGGCACAACACGCACCAGGGAATGAAATAACCAACACTGCAGTCGACCACACTATCGTCATTGGTACCCCGCCAACATTGGACGAACACGTACTTACCAACGTGCACATGTCACTGGACATGAAAAGAAATGGCCAACATACAGCGATAGACGTCCATGCGGAGGAACATACACTACCAGACGCAGGTGACCAACAAGATCAACAAAACCAACCATCTCAAGACCTCAACTTACTACTGTCTCAGGTGAGGTAGCAAATACTTAATATAATAAACATACAATAACACGCAATTTAATACCTACTCTGCATCAGTCAATAAGTACACAATTTGGACAAAACCCCAGTCGAGTCAATAAAATTAATAATTTAAAATAGACACGACCCAAGTTAGATACCCATATGCCCAGGAATAACATAAACGATCTACATATGTTCTAACAAAACAAAAACAGCAAATATAACTATATCATTTTCATGTCTTCGTTTAAGGTCACTGCAACACAGAGCTCTGACGATGAGGACATCGACCTCACTCAAAGACACTCACAGGCAACACCTCCCCCACCCAGTGAAGCTGAAATCGAGGAGGAAGAGAATGAAATGTACGAGGACCTGGCCGCTGTTAGGAGACAAACACAATCAATAACTGACGAGGAGAACAAGAAACGTCAAGCGGGGAACCAAGCAAACCAACCAGTACAAAACAACACCTACACGTCCAGGACCATCTGTGTTCCTGTCCCACCAGCAGAAGGAACGGGTAACAAAGTAGAGCAGAAAAAAAAAGGGCAGAACGTGTTGTGGATGAATTGTTCGCTGGCTCCACTTTCAAAGACTGCAAGGTGACAGTCATCTTCCAGTAGACTTAAAGAACATTGATTAGGCCACCTCTAACACACCTATTATTGGTTACTACAGTAATCACACTCTTCGGCCAGAGGAAGACACTGGACATGCTCTTTTGTTAACACAGTTGAACGTTTCTTATACAATATCGTTGGTCCACCTTGGACACACCCTATTTTTAATGCGAACATTTGTCCCTGCACATAGAATGCACACATCATGCACAAGAGATTAGTAAAGTACTTGTTTCAGTAGACTGCACCGATCATGCACAAGAGATTTCTACTGTAATTGTTTCAACTGGCGTGAAACAAATCTTCACTTTTTTAATGTTGCACAAGGTTTTATGCACTTGTTGAGTAGGTAGGGACAGACGTCCAGTTATACATTATAAGGTTTTATTAAAACCGTCTGGTACGGTCACAACGACAGTTATAAAGTGGCACAGCTGCTTCGCAAACATTGTATTGAAGTATGTACATTATACAACACATGTCTACTCAGGGAAATAAAATTTCTAACGTTAAAAAAAAATTGTTTTCTTCCTCTATATATACACAAGACTAACTTCATTCGGAAGTAACTCTCACGTGGTTAGTAAGGAGTAAAATCTGAAGTTAAAGCGTACTAATGTATCAAGTTTTAATACCAAAGGCCACAGCTTCACACATTAAGCAGTAATTTAACAGTATTCACAACTAGCGCCAATAGCTCACAACGCGAATCACAGCTTAGCTCACACAATTAAATGATCCCCACACGGCAGGCACGCACAGCAAGAACAGCCATACAAACACTAGTCCGTTACAACGAGAACCCCACGCGGTCACGCCCACTATTTATATCGTAACTCTTATGCTACTGAAATGTTTAGACTTTCACGGGACGCGCAAACACGATCGGTCGCACGGCTCACAGTAAGCGACACACTAAGTACTGCGGTATCACGTCGGATGGCGCCATCAGTCCATCGCCGCACTTAACGACATTGCGCCAACCACAAACTGTAGATGGCGTGGTCGTAGTATCGATGTAAACACCGTATTCCGCACCTTTACTATAGCCTGCGAAGCCTACATGTTAGGTACATTGACCAGATTGCCAAATCAGTCATACATTATTATACAAATGCAGTGTGCCAAAACACAGAGTATGTAATTACGAATCACAGACACCCAGGCCATGCCACGCGAATCGAGGGTTGGTGGCCAGTGGGGTCGGCCATTTTAGTCTAACGCACGCACAGTGTACTTGGGTGTGCCGCCCAGGGCCCAATGAGAACCCAGCAAATCGTGCTACAGACCCTGGGCCGAGCCGGGGCAAACCGGCCAATCGGGGGCAGGTCGCACAGGTACACACACAGGTAAGGACCAATCGCCAGGTAGGAAAGGAGCAAATAGACCGAAAGTACAGTACCCGTCTGTTCGTGCATAATTGAACGGTAAAACACCCAAAATCTGATCCAAAATGGACTAATGCGTTACATTTTTCTTTCACGGTTTGGGGAATAAAACAAAAATGGATACTCCTAATGTCCCAAAGCTTTCTACACAAATAGTGCAGGTAATATTCTACACATATATAGAGAAAAAAATATATAAATTATGTCATCGTGTTAAAAAAATAATTGTTGCTGTCTCAAATAGACTTTGAAGCAGCAGATTTTTGGGTTGAAATAGACGTCCTTCCGCATGATTGCATGGATTGTTTCATCAGTTCTGTTGATATATTACACAATATTTCCACCAAAAGGAATATCGTCAGACTTTAATATGTTCAAAAACTATAGTTTGGCATAGGTTTTGAAGTCAATATGAGTCATTTACACAGATTATACGGATATAATTGTGTTGGCGCCCAACGGTGAATGTCACGCAAAACGTGACGGTGACGTGACATGTTTAGCACTCCCGATGTCGGGCTTTTTGATTCTTGGATACTGTTGTGAGGGGGGGGCGTGGCCGACCTAGTGCCGCGGTGATCCGTCAATTGTCAAGAACGGATATACAAACATTCTCTTCATCTGTTTTTCACCTAACATTAGCTATTGTTTTTGCTAACTGTAGGGCTTCATAAAAGATCTGCCGAAATCCTGTCCAGTGATGGCTTCACTTATTATTGCTTACTATAATGGTTTACTCTTGGCTGATTGAGCTTCAAATTCGTGTATAAACATATAAAAACAGCACAGAATATTAATAACTTGAGTTAAACTTAATAATCTAATAATCTAATAAGTATTTTTAGATTTTAAGTTTGATATTTCCATTTTTGAAAAGAAAAGTTTACACTATTTATGGGGAGCAATAAACAATAAAGTTACAAAATGTAGTCCATATTAGAACTTTTAAAAAGAAAGGATATATTATATACATTGTCCTGTCCTGAGTGATAAACTCTCCAAAGATCAGAAGATTCCAATGAAGTAATCTGGTGAAATAAACACTTTGAAAAATACCATTTTTGCGACTTGTGACTCATTTCCCTGAAACACATCACATATACTCACCTACAAACACGATAGCAAACATCTGCCAGCAGGCTATGATTCTGGTCACGCCGATCACAAGAAAGTAGACACCAAGCTTCCACTGTGACCAGTCACCAAGCTGTGTCAGCACTTTCTCTGTATCCATGGTAACATCCATATTGAGAGGTAAATACACAATGTGAATGGGTGATGTCTGACAGTGGGAGAAGTCTTATCTATCTATCAGGCTATCAGGCTATCTAGTATCAGTCTATCTAGCATCTAGTATCTCACCTGAAGTGTGTTGTTTAGGGTTTGAGGAAGGGGGGAAGGGGGGACTGGAGAGGGGATCTGGAGGAGGGAAGGCAGAGGGGGAGGAGGACAGGATGAGGGGGACAAGGTCTGTGGGGAGAGCTGTGGTTATACATAGAGTGGTGCACCTCATACACTTCCCCTCGCTTAGTGGGTGAGAAACCCTGAGTGGGTGAGAAATTCATGTAGTGGTTGCATTTTACATAAACCTCCTGTCCCTGCTGTGTAACAACTATTTTACACACTGTATGGGAAAAGCTGTGAATGAACCCACATGAGAGCTCTCAGTGAGTGATAAATCCCTTCAACCCCCATGTAGGACTACATCACATAACAATGTATAACTCTTTTTATCATACAGCATTTCTTTTTGCATACATATTTCCATTTTAAGATACCGTCATATGATTAACATTATGTGATGTGTTTCAGGAAAATGAGTCATAAGTCGCAAAATTTATATTTTTCAAAGTGTTTTATTTACAAGATCTATTTTCATGAATGTTCTCATTTTTTAGGTATCTAGAGCTTTGGGTCATGTGAATAGAAATATAAAATTTCAGGACTGTGTATTAAATCAACCCATGGATTTCTAAGATCATCATATGGAGTACATTTACCTAGTTTACTAGTAATTTTCCACCCCAAAATATTGAAAACTTTTTTTTCCAGAAATAAAAATATCAAACTTAAAATATAAAAATACATTTTAGATGTTCTTTATGTTTATATTCATTGGAATCCCCTTGGTCTCCTCTTTTCAAATATGATAATATCACAAAATCCACATTTTGCGACTTGTGACTCATTTTCCTGAAACACATCACATTTATTCAATTCAATTCAATTCAGAGATTCTTTTATTTGCAGATCTTGGTACAAATCAGGTATTACAATGTCTGGTAACAGTTACAAACTGAACCAGTTCTTCCAGAGGTTGCCTGAGAATCTTTGCATCTTGAGTTTTGTTTTGTTACAACAAGGAGAACAACAAAGATAATTAAGATATGAAAGTATAAATAACAGTGGTGATTCGAGTGTGAGGTGACAGGTGTAAAAATTTATAACAGAATATGAATGGCGACATTTAGGTGATGGTGTTAAGGTAGCCTTAAGATGATTCATTAGGTAAGTTTTCAAGTTTTCACAGTTTACCAGTATCAGTGAGAGATAACACGATGATTTGATTATACAAAAATGAAGAATATGGTCAGTTTTTAGACATGCACGATGTTAGAATAAAATATACCCAAATTATACCCAAAGGCACACTGGACTGTGATGAGAAGGTTGAGTCCAGTTCTCCCCACAATGGACTGTGATGAGAAGGTTGAGTCCAGTTCCCCCCACACTGGACTGTGATGAGAAGGTTGAGTCCAGTTCCCCCCACAATGGACTGTGATGAGAAGGTTGAGTCCAGTTCTCCCCACAATGGACTGTGATGAGAAGGTTGAGTCCAGTTCTCCCCACAATGGACTGTGATGAGAAGGTTGAGTCCAGTTCTCCCCACAATGGACTGTGATGAGAAGGTTGAGTCCAGTTCTCCCCACAATGGACTGTGATGAGAAGGTTGAGTCCAGTTCTCCCCACAATGGACTGTGATGAGAAGGTTGAGTCCAGTTCTCCCCACAATGGACTGTGATGAGAAGGTTGAGTCCAGTTCCCCCCACACTGGACTGTGATGAGAAGGTTGAGTCCAGTTCTCCCCACAATGGACTGTGATGAGAAGGTTGAGTCCAGTTCTCCCCACAATGGACTGTGATGAGAAGGTTGAGTCCAGTTCTCCCAACATGTCTTGAGCTGATTACAAACCATATGTACAGTAGTGCCATTTGGTATTTGTGATGTGTTTCAGGAAAATGTTTCTGTCACAAGTTGCGAAATTGATATTTTCCAAAGTGTTGTGATGTTGGTGTGTACACATTTATGTGAACAGACCCACTATGAGTGGTAGTTAGGCCACATGCCATTTCTTATGATAGTACCGCATGAGTAGGTGGTCTGGCATAAAGGATCACATTGACCCGAGACGTTTCTTTTCGCATGGTTCATGAGCCGAAAGGTGAGTGTGTTATATCAGAAAGAATTGTCGAGGGTCAATGTGATCCTTTATGCCAGACCACCTACGAGATGCGGTACTATTTTTACTCCACGATGTTAATGAATTGGCCCCAGAGTCGCAACTCCCAAACCAAAAGGAATTTAGAATATTCCTTAAATGGTACAGTGAGTGCTGACTGTATGCAGCAAATCCAAAAGTAGGCCTGTAATGCCGAATCAATAAGGCAATAGCCATAACAACCTTGAAACTGATTGAAAAGGAGCTAAAGACAGTTTGTATTGCTCACCTGTAATACTTCTATAATTACTGAAGTGACACCTGAATTGCGCCGGTGGCGGGAGTTGCTAGGCGCCCACCTATAACCTCCCTCTGCCCTCCTCAGTCTCCAGACCCCTTGCCCCCCCCCCCCCCTTCGCCCTGAATCTACCCCTAGCATCATGTCTTCCATTAAAGTGCTATGACCTGAGGTGACACTGACAATCAGTGAGTAGATATGATATGATAACGGTTTATCTGCAGTGAGGGCAGTGAAAAGTCTCTGATATGATGGCTTGAATCACTTGTGATGTGTTTCAGAAAAATGAGTCATAAGTCGCAAAATATTATTTTGGGAAATCACCATATTTGAAAAAGATGAGATCAAGTGGATTCCAATGATGGTAAACATGAGGCTATTGAATAAGTACTTGGGGTGTTGTTGTTTATTCTTTTATTAGTCGAAAGGGGAACAATGTCAGTGGGTCTAACTTCCATCAAGAGGGAGGAGTTCAAGCCCTATTGGACAGGTTCTTTACACACAGGTTATCTAACGAGTTGTAGGAATGTGAATATTGCTCACTAGTGAAATATGCACTATGCAAAACTCACTCTAAATATGTTGTTCTCACATGTGTCTATAAACAGTGTTTCTTGAATTGTTACCCAAACGGCTTGCCATACTCTAGTGAAATACGCACTATGCATAACTCAGTCTAGATATGTTGTTCTCAGAGCAATATGTGTATAATAAATACAAATAAGGGAAGCAATGCACCATCAGGTCATCGCCTAACTGGTGGCCCCTACTTATATATATATGAATAGATTTTATTTCCTTTTTGTACAAGTACGTCGAAACAAAGTTGCACAGGGTAAGCCTGGCTAATACAATAACTGTGGAATTATAAGTTCTAGAATATGACATCTAACATTTGACTAATTAATAGAATACATTATACAATATGATTAAGTTGATCACTTTGGGCGTTTATAAAGCAAATAAGGAACAAATAGAGAAGGAGAAATGGAGAGGCGGTAGGAGGCCAAACAACCTATGGTGCCTTTCTTGTAGGGTGTCAAGGGTTATCAGATCATCAAATGAGATCAAGTGTAATCAAGGATAGCTCACAGTTGACAGCATTATATATGTCCGTAAACATATTTTGGTGGGCATTTGTGATAGACATATAGCTGTTCTAAATCTGTACTGTTTTTTATGTAAGATATTATTTACCTCAAAGTATTCATATAACTGTTGGTGGATACATTTCTCCAGGATTTTTGCTGGGAGGACTATCACTGAGATTGGTCGATAGTTTGATATGCAGTTTTGGGGCCCAGCTTTGTATATGGGTGTAATAGTTGCTTCCTTAAAGAATACGATTACTTTTTGACCACCACTGTAGTTTATTCTGGTCAGTGATCATATCCTTTGTAACCCTTTCAATATTCATATCACATGGTAAATGACTATGTCATCTGCATACATTATCATCTTACACTGCATATCTGCATATCTAAATTTGCTATATCATTTAAGTCCAGATTAACAGCGTTGGCCCTAAAATAGATCCTTGTACTATTCCGCATTCAATAGGCAGTTCCTTAGAACTATCTTTACCTATATTGACTATTTGGGTGCGTCCATGCAAGTAATTATCTAAGAATGCTATCAATTGGAGAGAAATGTTATAGTACGGTAGTTTTCTAATAGGTAGTTTATGGTCTATAGAATTAAAAGCTCTGGTGTAGTCGACAAAACAACACATTGATTTATTTTTTTTTAAAGAAATTTTATTGGATCTTTTTTCATACAATGATAATGTCGCAGCATCCAAGTAAATATTAGTTGTACAGAGTTATGTATTACCTCATAAAGATTTTAATCCTTTTAAGTCTGTTTGATGTGTCCTTGTTGTTTGTGTTAAAGTTCAGACCCCATATCAAGTCTGATATTGCATTTGATGTTGACTTCTTAGGAGGTCTGAATACATTCTGTTTACTTGATTGGAGGTTGTTTGTTTCTAAGTGCTCGACTAGTTTGTGTATATTATTTTTTCAAATAGTTTACCTGCAATATGCCTTAATCCTATTGGTCTAATGTTAGTTACTTCTGTAAGGTCACCTTTTGGGGGGATCAGACATATAAGTGTTTTTTCCATCCTGTTGGGAAGGTAGTGGTCGTAAGACATAGATTTATCAATCTAGTCATTTTATCAGCTGCGTAAACAAATATAGTTTTAGAGAATTTCGATTATAATTGCTGACAACCAGATGATTTAATAATTGATCAATTTTGAAAATTCCTCCTCCTCTATGTTCCCCATTATCTCAAGTAACAGGGTTTCCACAGTTTTCAACGTTGTGGTATCATGGGGAACTGTGCTAGTAAAATCTAGTTCGCAAAAATATTTATTTATTCGTTGTACACTTTCTTCCCAACTTAACAGAATGCCATTCTCGTTTTTGACTCTTTTTATCCTTTCTTGATCCCCTTTGCAGGGTTCATGCACGATTTCCCAGAATTTCTTTGGATTTCTCTGGTTAGTTTCCAGCTGATTATGATAGTATTGCTTTTTTTGATGCATAATAAGATGGTTTACTTCGTTCTGGACTCTTTTAGCCCTTTCAATAAGCTCCTGATTTTATTTTCTGCTTTTTGTGTCTGTCTGAAGAGAGAATCTCTATTTTGCATGCGTTCTTTTATATTGTTTTGTTTTTTGTTCTTTTATAATGTTTTCTACCAATTATAAACGATTTTCTAGTATCGTTTCTTTCCTTTTGCAGTACCATATACACGCCCAAGTGATCACTTAGATTAATATTAATAATTCCATGTCTGGATATGAATTGATGCTTGGTGATTATGGGGTCTAAGCATGACTTTCTATAGTAGGGGAATCTATAATTGTTTTTAGAGTACATTCTTCCATGAGCTTCTTATGAGGTATCATTAGCATTAGCATTATGGTTCAATAAATTAATGTTGAAATCACCTAGTACTGCTTTCTCACTCAGGCTGTTGCTCTTTGCACCGTCTATAGAGGTATTTGATATATCTAGGAAAGGTTATATTTGCCCTACCGGAGGTCTGTATGGTAGATTAGTCGCCGATCTTTGGATTCTGGGGGTTTGCTGGATAGTTGTAACCGGCCAGTTTCAGCCCATGCTGGGCCTGTTATTAACAGGCTTGTTATTAACGGGCCTGTTATATATGTGACTACTGGCGTAATTTAAAGGAACTAAAACCATAACCTATAATACCTTCATAACAAGCTTGAGTATTTAATTTAACATATAGCTTGTTGAGCACCATATATTTCTTTTATCTGACCAGATCTGTTTCTGACTTAGATCATTGACTTAGAACCGTTGTATAGGATATTACACGATTAGCACCTTTGTAGTAGGAGATTTGAGGGAACTTTCGAATGAAATCATCCTGCTCTGTGGGTTGCCTCAGTTTTGGTGGCCGCGACTGGCGTAATATAAAGGAACTAAAATTCGGAAGCATGTTGTACTCTCTTTCGAATGGAAGGAGGGGTGCGCTATATAGACTACCATACACAATACAACGCCAAATGCAGAGTGCACAGAGTGGCTATGCCGAAAGTCTCCACACTGTTTTTGCCATGCTCGCTTTAAAGTAAACACGCATGGCTTCTAAAATCGCTAATCCTTGATTTCCATAGAAGAAACTTCGCTATTGGGAGGAAAACAATATTACAAACATTTCTCCCGATTCACATTTTTTATTTATTTCTTTATTAAGTCACTAGACACACTAACCCGGCTGAATACGCCAAGGTCAAGGTCGCCATAATGTGGGCGCGCCATCCGGGTCCCGTTGGTTGTTTGCAAAAAGTGGAAGGTTTATTTCTATCCGGAACGGAGAGTGCGGCTGACATGTGGGCTAATTACGTGTACATGTGTGATATTGGTAAGAAAGATGTAAAATAAACTAAATATTAGAATGTGATGGGTTGAAATGTGAAAAATATCCTGATTTGGACGTTATAAAGGTGGTGTTTTGACTCGGTCCTTTCCATGTAAGATGTAAAATAGGAACCCATATGGTCAAGTGGAAGAGCTAAATTATAGCAGTTCATCATGCTGTAAGTACCTTTAAACGTTTTTTAAATGGTCTAATATTTGTTTAAACAGTTGTATTGAATCCAAAGATGTGCGACTAAAGACATTAATGCCCGAGATTTGGTGGCTTCGGCTGTATGTGGTGAAATAACAGCCTTGGCCCTGGCGGGCCTTGGCCCTTATTTCACCACATACAGCCGAAGCCACCAAATCTCGGATCATTAATCCCATAATATAGCCCGATTCTCACTGTACCCATTGACCAGAACCAACTTTAGTGCAAGTTCACTTGAATATACTTTTATATATTGCTAGTAGAAAGGGTCTATGTTGTTTGTCAATCATAAGAAATAGCTTTGTCAGTTTGTCGATTTTAGGCATCAGAACCCCTAGTCGTCATTGACGATAGCAGCCATTGAATCTGTATAGAAGTAATTAGATTATAACAGGTGGCCTTGAAAACCACATACATTTAGAGATGTGCCCCCTGAATGCCCATATTATGGAAATAAAAGTTATCAATCAATCAATATTGGTATAATATTTATTAAATACATTCATAAATTTGACGTAAATGACCAGGACAACCACGCAGCAAATATGTGATGTCACTGGCTTGCCAGTGAGTGACCAGCAATGGTTGAGACAGTAGGAATAGATTTGGATTTTTTCTTTTTTCTTCCGGATTATTTCTTTTTTTTTCCTTTTTGATTTTAATAAATAAAATACTGTTAAATAGGCTGTTAAATAAAATCACAGGCTCCTACAAAGTGTGGTGCATCTAATCACACCTCTTCTCCATTTATTGGTTTTACTTTAGAGTTTAATATTTCGCTACTAGGCTTGAAAAATTTATATCAATTCAGTCCCTGAGTAAATTTGGTAAGATGTTGTTTGTCATAATAGCTGAGAATGCAGCTTTAAGAGAGTTGATATATGTGGACATCATTGTCTTGCTCCACCACAGCAAGGAGATGTGATGCACCACTCCTGGCTTCCACTGATATTGCTTCAGGTGCTTTCATCAGCCTCCCCTCAATGGTCAAATGACGTTGAAAGTCTCCACTGAGTGAGAAGATAGAGATGCAGCTGTTGAAACGGTCAGCCACCAGGACCTCCTTGTCTGCCCACACCCCAAATGGTGTACCCAGTTGTCCATCCCCACTGCCTTGGCCTCCAACACTGACAGTTGCACCGCCTGAGATATTCCTGAGAAGCAGATGGTTATCCTTGTTTGTGCCCAGCAGCAAGCCATCATCCGTAAGGTGCATATGCCTTGTGTAAAGTAAGTAGAAGTGAAACAAGGTAGAAATTATATGGTATAGCATGGATAAGAAATGTAGGAACAAATACACAGTTCAACAATAGGCCTAACGTTAAATACCTTGCCCCTTCTGCAAGGCATGACTACCCTTACTGAACTTACTCCAAGGGGGAGCAGGGGTATGCATAACTATTTAATCATCATGTTATTATCAATTATGATAATCTGTGCATTTATACTCATTATTACATATGTACATGATTTAGAGCGCCTGATTCGGGGGTGCCATTAGAAATCTCGTATCACATACATATGTGATTACAACCGAACTACTTTCGTGGGTCACATGACTAGATTGACCAATGTGAAGCCTAGAATTTGTTCGTCTGCTTAGACCCCGATCATCTGCGAATTTTTGTGTTAGGCCTATCCACATATGCAAAGAATACAATTTGTCAAAATGAAGCAGTTAAGCAGTTAATGTCCACAAGAATCGATCTCGACGTCGGGTCATAACGCACTCCACCCCTTTAGGGTGTCGTGCGATTTGACCCTCTGTCTTGATCGATTTGACATCGACATCGAGCTATTCAGTATAAGAACCATTATCATGGATTTGCATGAACACAGTTACTTATGTTTGTTCAATAAATTAAAATTTGCCTTTTACCACAGCATTAATCGCTTACTCTTTACTGATAGAATAATCTCAATACATTACAATATCATGCTGTTAACAAAAAAGTAGCTGATGCCAGAAATGTAACTGTCATTTATGAATATGTTGATTTGTGAAATAAAGGAATCTTTGGGCTCCTTTGAATGAATAAGTGAATAATACCTTGTCCAGAAGTCTCCATCATCAAAGTGAAAGTTCTTCACTAACTCCCTGCCTCTTGTGTAGAGGTCTAGTGCATGGGGAGGCAGATTGTCAATGGCTATGTAGTCAGGGTTGACGGCCATGGTGTGGATGTTGCTGGATGGAGGTACCCATGTATCAACCTTCTCATGCCTGTCATTATAAGTGTAGATAGAACCAGTGGAGCGTGACAGCACCCAGTACTGAGCATTCAGGCATACCACTCTCAATGGCTTATAGGTTTGGTCTATAATGGTCATGTAGCATTCAGACTGGCTGACATTGAGATACATGACTTCATTCTTCACAAGTACTATAAGAGTTGAGTTATCCAACCAGCAGAGGTCCTGAACTGGGTCAGAGAATGCCTTACATCTGTACAAGTAGGTAGCTGCAATGTAAAAGCTCAGTATTGAACAATCCTGATATTGTCAAAAATCACTACAGAGTTGTGTGTGTAGTCACTATGTCATAAATCACTACAACAATGTTGTGTGCATATATGTCACTATGTCAGATATGGTTAACAGATGGAATTTTTATGCCTGATTCAATCAATAAAATTGTTATCATTCCAGATATAGGTACATTCCGGAGGTACATTTTGTGGGCCACCTGAGGCCTATTCCAGAAGTAAGTTATACAATAGAGAACAGATTTTCTAATTTGTTCTGATTTGGGTGTTATTTGTTTTAGTACCCTTCTTCCTAAAGTTAAATTCCAGATGGTGGTGAGCTTGGAGATTGTGAAGCCTTCTTCTATGTTTTAGAGGAAGAAAGCCTTTTGGTCCTCACTGGTAGGTTGTGGATGGATCTGAGCATTTTATTTTGAATTATTTGTAATTTAAGAGTGAAATTTGTAGTATGGGAATCATGGAAGAGATCAGATTGGTCAATTATTGGTAAAACCATAATTTTGCATATTAGAAGAGGATTGATTTTGGTACTTTATTCCGCTACTTGGCTATCTGCCAGATTTTGTAATTCATTAAATTCAGCAGTTTTTCAATTTGTGATTTAAATTTTAGTGTGCTTTCAATCTCAATTGCTAAATATTTACCTTGATTAACTGCCTGTAGTTTCCTACATTTGAGCACCAGTGTGCATTCAGGCCTCAGCCCCAGTTCATCATTTGTCCACTTTGATCTCATCCCCCATTCCTCCTGTCCCCTCCCAACCCAACATGCCATTCCTCCTTCCTGCCCTCCCGCCCCCATCCCTTCACCACCCTCTCTCTATCAACAGTTTGTGAGTCAGAGAAGTAGGTCACGGAACCCCATTTAGATCATGCATGATGTCAGTACAGGAGTAGTTCATTTATTAGTTCATTAAGTATAACTGTACAAAACAGAAAGTGGCTACTACTTTATATAAGTATTGTATGGTTGAGTATGAGTTTATAAACACTAAGTGGTTACTGCTGTACATTAGTATATAGATGGTAATAAAGGTATTTACCTGTAGCGTACTGAATAGCACCACTCTCACCTGGTGCTGCACCCTTGTGGGAGGTCACTGTACCAGTGTTGACCTCTGCACTTGGTGTTGTCACATCCTCTGCTGCTTTTGAAACTGGTTGATGTAAACAACATGAAGGTAGGAGTTATTGCAATAATATGTGATCCGTTTTAGGAAAATGAGTCATAAGTCGCAAAATATAGATTTTGAGATATCATCATATTTAAAAAGAGGAGAAAAAGGCGATTCCAATGATAGTAAACACTAGGACACCTTATAAGTATTTCCATATTTTAAGTTTGATATTTTCATTTTTAAAAAAAATGTTTGCAATGTTTCTGGATGGGTAATTACCAGTAAGGTAACTAAATATACTCCATACAAAGGCCTTCAAAACGCAAGGATACATTTAAGACAATATCCCAAAATTGGTTATATAGATTCATATGACAATAAGTGATAATCTCTCTAGGAATCAGAACATTTCAATGAAGAGATATCGTAAAAAAAAACCTTTGAAAAATATCAATTTTTGCGACTTATGACTCATTTTCCTGAAACACATCACATATAATAACAAATTAGGATCTTGACCAAGTTTCCCTTGATAAAGGCTCCACTGCCCCCTTCAAACTTAGTGCTGGAAAACTCAAGTGCAAAGTGTGTTAACATTGCATGGATAAGAAAATTAGTTATATTATTACAAATGTGAGCAGTTAGAAATGTGCAGTTTGGCTGATCTGAACTGTTCACACCATCAGTTCGGGCTTCCATGGTTACATATGCCTAAATGATGCAATTTCATTGGTGCAGTGTAGGCCTGACCTACAAACCTGAAACAAATGACGTCCTGAACAGTGTAACTTAGGCCTAAATTGTGGTGAATTGAGCCTCCTCAAGCCAGAATTTAGGCTCAACAAGTTAAATTTACTTTTAACATCCATATAAAGTGTGTAATAAAATGGCACTGTGTTCAAGTTCAAACTGATCTCAACACATCAGAAAACGGGATCTCACCCTTTTGGTGTTCGTCACTATGCTGCCTACTGTATGGAGTGCTTTAAGGCAATACGTGGCCAAACCCATGGGAATGACTTGAGGCAATGCAAGGCCTGAATTGGTTAACCTTGATTTTGGCAGTTGAAATATGTCCTTGTGTTATTTGGTTATGATACAGAAATCTGTTGTTACTCCTGTTAGGACATTCTTGACCTGCTCTCAACTCGGACCTCAAAGAAAGCACCTTCCAAGAATGAGTGAGTGACATTGGTTTGTTTACGCCCTTATCAACACATATAATATGGCTATATCATGGGCGGGAGAGCTGAGAGGGAGTGAGTGAGTGAGATTGGTTGCTTTACGCCCTTATCAACACATATAATATGGTTATATCATGGGCAGGAGAGCTGAGAGGGAGGCAGTTTATGATCATACTGTTATACCCGCTTTTCTTTTGCCTTATCTTCAAATCGAATTACATAATATTGCGTAACATATATGAATATTAATATGCGATATGATATGATGTTCCATAACTTTATGAATCATGATTAACTAATGTGAAATATGAATCGTTATGCATGTCCAGAGGTAAGGAGACACCTGCCGCCATATTACATAACTATCAGACAGACGACAGGCTGTCTCCACATGTAACCATATGTTATCTTTACTAATTACTCGGCATGTCTAGGTTACCAGGAAATACAGATAGAGAAGAAGGGAGAGAGAGAGAGAGAGAGAGAGAAAACAGACAGAAAGGAAATTTATGGTCATACCCAGGACACCTTCCAAGAACGAAGTAAAGACTATTTAAGCTTTTCTACTATGGCACTGATGCAACTGAAGAATCCTTAATGAAACTATATTATGGGATTGTTTGTTTTATCTTATGATGTGAAAACAATAATGAATTGTCCCATGAAACATTGCATATAAACCAGCAAACTTGTGCATCTCAGTATGGGCTTACAATACATTGACAATTTGAGGAAAATCTAGAATTTCAAGGTCAAATTATCAAAACAGTAGGAAATTATGTAAATTAGACCTTCGAGTAAATGACATGAATGTAGGACAGGGCTTACCTGAGTCTGGACCTGCTTCCCTCCACACCTGGTCCTGGTACTTAAAACATCCACCAGATTGCCTGCTACTCAGTGTTCTGACGGCACACAGGACATTAGTGTCGGCCTGGTCACACACATGGGTGCAGCTCTCCCCACCACCTGCCTGTAGCTCAAACATGGTGGATACCAAACTGCTGCCCTCACATGTGTATACACACACACTGAGTGCCACACTCAACCATACAAATGCCATCATCTTATAAATCTCTCTCCTTGGCTACTTGGCAAATGTTCTCTTAACCTTGGTGGTCAAGAGTATTAGTGAACAGAAACTTGCATGTCCTCGACTTGTGGTATAGCTGCAGTGGTAGTGATGTCAGCCTTAATCTGGAGTACTGTTGGGCTGTCACTTTGTCCTTATCAGGGTTATTGTTGACTGTCACTTTGTCCTTAATCAGTGTTATTGTTGACTGTCACTTTGTCCTTATCAGGGTTATTGTTGGACTGTCACTTTGTCCTTAATAGGGTTATTGTTGGCCTGTCACTTTGTCCTTAATCTGTGTTATTGTTGGCCTGTCACTTTGTCCTTAATCTGGCTTATTGTTGGACTGTCACTTTGTCCTTAATCTGGGTTATTGTTGGACTGTCACTTTGTCCTTAATAGGGTTATTGTTGGACTGTCACTTTGTCCTTAATCTGTGTTATTGTTGGACTGTCACTTTGTCCTTATCAGGGTTATTGTTGGACTGTAACTTTGTCCTTATCAGGGTTATTGTTGGACTGTCACTTTGTCCTTAATCTGTGTTATTGTTGGACTGTCACTTTGTCCTTAATCTGTGTTATTGTTGGACTGTCACTTTGTCCTTATCAGGGTTATTGTTGGACTGTCACTTTGTCCTTATCAGGGTTATTGTTGGACTGTCACTTTGTCCTTAATCTGGGTTATTGTTGACCTGTCACTTTGTCCTTAATCTGTGTTATTGTTGGCCTGTCACTTTGTCCTTAATCTGTGTTATTGTTGGACTGTCACTTTGTCCTTAATAGGGTTATTGTTGGGCTGTCACTTTGTCCTTAATCTGGGTTATTGTTGGACTGTCACTTTGTCCTTATCAGGGTTATTGTTGGACTGTCACTTTGTCCTTAATCTGGGTTATTGTTGGCCTGTCACTTTGTCCTTAATCTGTGTTATTGTTGGCCTGTCACTTTGTCCTTAATCTGTGTTATTGTTGGACTGTCACTTTGTCCTTAATAAGGTTATTGTTGGACTGTCACTTTGTCCTTATCAGGGTTATTGTTGGACTGTCACTTTGTCCTTATCAGGGTTATTGTTGGACTGTCACTTTGTCCTTAATCTGGGTTATTGTTGGACTGTCACTTTGTCCTTAATCTGGCTTATTGTTGGACTGTCACTTTGTCCTTAATCTGGGTTATTGTTTGACTGTCACTTTGTCCTTAATCTGTGTTATTGTTGGACTGTCACTTTGTCCTTAATCTGGGTTATTGTTGGACTGTCACTTTGTCCTTAATCTCTGTTATTGTTGGACTATCACTTTGTCCTTAATCTGTGTTGTTGTTGGACTATCACTTTGTCCTTAATCTGTGTTATTGTTGGACTGTCACTTTGTCCTTAATCTGGGTTATTGTTGGCCTGTCACTTTGTCCTTAATCTGTGTTATTGTTGGACTATCACTTTGTCCTTAATCTGGGTTATTGTTGGACTGTCACTTTGTCCTTATCAGGGTTATTGTTGGACTGTCACTTTGTCCTTATCAGGGTTATTGTTGGACTGTCACTTTGTCCTTAATCTGTGTTATTGTTGGACTGTCACTTTGTCCTTATCAGGGTTATTGTTGGACTGTCACTTTGTCCTTAATAGGGTTATTGTTGGACTGTCACTTTGTCCTTAATAGGGTTATTGTTGGACTGTCACTTTGTCCTTAATCTGTGTTATTGTTGGACTGTCACTTTGTCCTTATCAGGGTTATTGTTGGACTGTCACCTTGTCCTTAATAGGGTTATTGTTGGACTGTCACTTTGTCCTTAATAGGGTTATTGTTGGACTGTCACTTTGTCCTTAATCTGTGTTATTGTTGGACTGTCACTTTGTCCTTAATCTGTGTTATTGTTGGACTGTCACTTTGTCCCTAATCTGTGTTATTGTTGGACTATCACCTTGTCCTTAATAGGGTTATTGTTGGACTGTCACTTTGTCCTTAATCTGTGTTATTGTTGGACTGTCACCTTGTCCTTAATAGGGTTATTGTTGGACTGTCACTTTGTCCTTAATAGGGTTATTGTTGGACTGTCACTTTGTCCTTAATCTGTGTTATTGTTGGACTATCACTTTGTCCTTAATCTGTGTTATTGTTGGACTGTCACTTTGTCCTTAATCTGTGTTATTGTTGGACTGTCACTTTGTCCTTAATCTGTGTTATTGTTAGACTGTCACTTTGTCCTTAATCTGTGTTATTGTTGGACTGTCACTTTGTCCTTAATCTGTGTTATTGTTGGACTGTCACTTTGTCCTTAATCTGTGTTATTGTTGGACTGTCACTTTGTCCTTAATCTGTGTTATTGTTGGGCTGTCACCTTGTCCTTAATCTGTGTTATTGTTGGACTGTCACTTTGTCCTTAATCTGTGTTATTGTTGGACTGTCACTTTGTCCTTAATCTGTGTTATTGTTGGACTGTCACTTTGTCCTTATCAGGGTTATTGTTGGACTGTCACTTTGTCCTTAATAGGGTTATTGTTGGACTGTCACTTGCAGGGAGATGGATAACAAGATAAACTAATAATATGTCAGCTGCACACTTGTATTCCTTGACTAACCACTAAATACAATAAAAAGGAATTGCAGCTTCTGTTTGTCTCTTAGTTTGAATTGAAGAAAGAGCGGTTCTACACATTTAGGAAATTTTGCTAAATTAGGCTGAAAAATGAAGAAAACCAAATATATCTGATTATATTTGGTATTACATTGATTTAAAGTAACAGTTGTGTTATGTTAAACTGCATTTTGAGATTGTTGATGCACATTTTTTCAATAGAGATTCACAAGGTAACCGTTATTGAAAGAGATGGTACTCGGAAAATTATTGTTAAAGCCTGTTGAAATCATAGTATTTTTGGTATAGAAGAAAATAACGCCAATGTTAAGATCATAAATTGGATGTTTCTGTAAACCAAGGCCTATATATACAGGCGTAAACTCTTCTACAATGGATAATTCTCGCTTATAACTGTTTTGCTCATGTTAAAATACAGATGTGAGGTATGTGTCAAAGATATGTATATGTACAACCAAGGAAGAAAGGCCTCATTGGCTTTGAGAACATTTGAGCAGTACATCAGAGAAGCCACAGCTTAAGTTCAGATTCTGTTCCCTTCTATAAGTTGCCTTCAGAGAAATCTTGTTGTTCATAAAAGCGCCAAGTAGCCAACTGAGCGAGAAAACATGTTTGCAGAGGAGTTTGTGTTTACACAATATGACCCCCCTTGGGACTTTTTCTTATCACATTATTAAGTGTCTACACTGGATGTGTTCTTGCATTAACAAAATGCTCACCATGGTCTGGTGTACTTTTTTTGTTTGTCTTTTACCTTATAGGTCTTTTTACCGATAGGTCGAAATGCGTTGGGAAATAAAACTTTTTTCAATGTACCGGATTGTTGTTTGAAGGAATCTCTTATTTATTTCAACATCTTTTTACCTTATGGTTTATTTTCACTTCAAATGACAAAGAGTGTATGATGTAAACTGAACGTTATCAACCCCAGGAGAAAGAGCGAATTTGTTGACAGATTGAATGAAAGATTTTTAAAAATAAAAAAAAAATAATAAAAAATAATAATAATAAACTGCATTTTGACGCTTATTTTTGTTTTAAAGAGGTTTGGTGAAGGCGAATTGTATATTTTCAGATCTGATCCTAGTACCATTGCAACTAAAATGTATTTTCCCAGATGTAAATGGTAGAAATGTCTGATGAAGCTATTGAAATAAGAAGGGTAGATCTATATGAACTAATGTAACATATTATTGATGATTTCTCCAAAATATTCATCAAGATTGGAAATGAGACTACACAATGAGGAATTGTGAAGTGAAAAACAATACACAACTAGGAATCTAGCAAAGCAAAATCACAGAAGGAGCTTAAAAAGATTTTATTACAATAAAAGCCATGAAAACAATCATTTTTTATAATTTAAGTGGTTCTACTAACAACTAAATCATTATAAAAAAACTTTCCAATGCATAAGTTTAAAGCGATTGTATGACGTAAGAAATACAAATAGGAATACAAATTATATATCATTAAAGAGGTAATTCATTCGACTTTATGATCAAATATTTGCAAAATGATTATGCAGCTGAAATTCTGAATAATTGGTTCTGCCATAAGGTCAGGTCTGAAACACCCTGGAAATTGAGTGTCATGAAAAACAATAAAAAATCAAATAAATTAATATTTCAGTATAATTATGAGTAGGGGGAAAGACATGTTTGTATTTTACTTTAAACTTCTCAGGAGTTCAATGTGTTGGTATGGTAACCAATAGATTTGTCTGTTTAAAAAGAGTAAAAGAGAATAAGGTGCCCAACTTTCCTCATAAAATCTTCAAAATCTCTACAATATGACATCCAAACCTCAAGTCCATAGAATGAATTTTCTTTTTGCCCATCATAAAACTCCTTTGCCGCCAAAAGGGAGAATCAACCATTATATAATTGTAATTTTTAAAATAGAATTTGTTCAAATCATATAACTTGTAAATGTTGTTCTTACCTTGAGGATTGACACACTCTGTGAGCAGCATGATCCAGGAGTGGCTTTATACTGTGGTGGAACTACATCCACCTGCATTCATGCACTGACTTCCTGTCTACCAACCATTGCCTTGGTGACTCCATGCCACTATTTGACTTATTGGTTTACATTATAGACCCGCTAATGGACTGTGGTGTATTAATAGGGTAATGTAACCAGCCAATCTATACATATATGAAACCTTGGAATATGGGTGAAATCATCAGAAAATGTACAATTCACCTTCACCAAACTTCTCAAATAACCCAAATTTCAGACAAGAATCAGCTTCAAAATACAGTTCAACATCATCTAACAGATTGTTTGAATCAAGGCAATACTAAATATACTCAATACTCATATATACAAAATGGATGTTTGTGAAGAAGGTAGCATTGTATTAATGATGTCAGTGGAACAACTCTGAGTATTGATGTAGTTTATTAATAGTTGAATATTATGTTATTCACTCAAATTCCGACATTTGTTCACTCTTGGGGTTATGAGGTAAAATAATAATAGAGCAAGAGGATATCTAGATGTAAAAAGACTATCTCAGAAAAAAAATTGTAGCCAATTTAAGAAAGATATCAAATTGTGAGGCACTCTTGGAAGAACTGTGTTAACACAGAAAGGGGTATCGTTTTCTCTGATTATGTATTGCACTCCAGAGGAAAAACACTTATATACTTTCTGTGACATTTGTTTGTGGAACATGAAATATCTAGTGTGACTCAGTATGCTTTATTTTCCTATATTACTCACAATCTTTTGTCTAGACACATGCACCAACTCTTTATATTTACAATGCTGATAATTGTATTGATTAAACCAGACAATATATCAACCTGTTAACCATCCAATAATAATAACTTTGAGATTGTATACCAGCAATCAAATGATATACTGTCTCCCAAAACTGAAGTGATTATACCATGAGAAAATTATTAATTTGCCCACTAGCAGTAATCCACTTCCAGTCATTGAGGGAAATGCTATTGTTTACTGCCTTAATATTGTAATTAACTAGAGAAAGCTTGAAAACCTTCCATGCTGCTGGAGAAATGTCTTCTCACATGATCAATAAAACAGTGCAAATACAACACAAATACAAATACTCTGCTTCTGTTATATTGTTTATACAAGAGTCACTCCTATTATGGCTCATAGACTGAATCTATCAATATTCTGCTTCTGTTATATTGTTTATACAGGAGTCACTCCTATTATGGCTTATAGACTAATGCTATGTGGTTATATAAGAATTTGAAGTGGAATAGTCTGAGAGAAAAAGTGCTGCTGGTGAGCGATAATAAGGGAAGTTGTCATAAGAAAGGATTCTGGTGGGTCCTCCGAATACAAATGAGGGCGTTTAAGAAACCCTGTAGCAAAAACAACCAGACAAAATCCTCCAAAATGTTGGTCCAATGACATTATTATGGGTTACAATAAAATGGAACAAAAAGTAGAAAAATCTTTAGTATTGGACCAATGTTAGCTGAGTGTGCCACTTTGATTGTTCCCTTCCTCAACTTCTCATTTGTCAAAGTATCTAGTTGTCAACCTCAACATACCTACAACATGCTTTTCTATTTATTTACCATGTTTATACAGCCAGTTATGGTGAAAAGGATTTACAAGGCTCACAGGGACTAGTGATGTCCATGATTCTCTGCCAGGCGCTGTTTTGTGCAGTGCTACAACTAGTCAGAGAGGAGTGGTACATAAGTAAGATAACGTAAGAAAATATTTTATTTGTCGAACTGCTTGAGGTTACATCATCTTGAAAAAGGACAAATAAGTTTACATGTCTATATGAAAAATAGTATTCCATTTCTCCAGTTACCTTTAATTTAGAGTGTGTGAGTCTTAGTAGTAGATTAAGTAGCAGAGGACAGGCAATAGAACTTCTTAAGGTGACTGAAGTGATTTTGATTACTGATGGATTTCTCTAAAATAATAACCAATGATACTTGACATGAAATAATGATTATTGAGAAAAAAAATATAGGTGACCAGGCGATTTTTCATGCTATGGCGGTATGCAGATTAATTAATAAATCATATTTGAGTAATTTTACTACATTTGAGTAATTTATTAACATAATTCATTTAAAATGGTTCTGACATAAATTCAGACATCAAATTTCACCCAAACATTTCAACATAGTATTATATATATATACTTATCATCAAATATTATTTTTCGCCTGACATCCTGAGTTGGCCCCCTGGAAGCGTCCTAGTGGCAGTATGGGGCACTAGCAAAATTGACTTTGGCTGATGACAATCAACGTTTTAAAAAAAACAGTTTGATGAATATTAATATGGGATTAATTTCCCGAGATTTGGTGTCTGAGGCATTTGTTTGAAAATAAACCCCAAGGCCCATAGGGCCGAGGGGTTTATTTTCAAACAAAAGCCTCAGACACCAAATCGAGGGAATTAATCACTTTAATAGCCGATTTTTGGATTCAATACTACTGTTTAAACACATATTAACAAATATTAGACCCTTAAAAAAACGTTTTAGATGTACTTACAGATGAAGAACTGCAATAATTTAGCTCCTCCACTCAAATACATGGGTTACTATTTTACATCTGACATGGGAAGGACCGAGTCAAAACGCCGCCTTTATAACGTCCAAATCAGCATGTTTTACACAATTCAAACCATCACATTATAATATTTAGTTTATTTTACCTCTGTCAAACCAATATCACATAAGTACACGTAATCATAACTTCAGAATGTTGGTTACGTCAGCCGCACTCTACGTTCCAGAAACAAACGAAGCTTCCACTTTTTGCCTGCAACGAACACATCAGACTTCCGGTTTACGAATGCCGTGTTCCGTGTGTCTAGGGACTTAAAAAAGAAAGAAAGAAAAAATCTGAATCGCTAGAAATGATTTCAATATAGTTTTACCCCCTGATAGCGAAGTTTTATTCCAGTGGCGATTTCAGAAGCCATACATGCTTACGTTTGAGCGAGCAAGGTAGACCGGAAAAGATGTGGAGACTTTCGGCATAGCCACTCTGTGCACCGAGCACTTTGCGTTGCATTGTGCACGGTAGTCTATATAGCGCATGGATGATTTCATTCGAAAGTGCCCACACGTCAACAAACTGAGGCTTGCACGATGTCTACTGTCGCGATGTTGGCGAGGCCTAGGCTGCAATTACTTGGATTATTCCCTATTTCGTTGCTCACCACCATTCAGCAAGCAGTACAAGTATATATGGAACATTATTGGTGATTTTTGAGCTATTGTGTGGATTTTTACAGAGCCTTGCCTGTTTCGTCTGATTGTCACTGACAGTGACACCGGGAGTCAGCCATTGTACGGTATCACAACATCGCTTGCACGATGTCTACCGTCATCACGTTTTTTCTAGCCCTATGCCCTAAAAACTTAAAATGGCTAATATTTCCATCAGAAACAGTGGAGAAAAGACTTTTGGGTGACCAGAGCTTTATGCACATTCCAAACTGAACGCAGAATCGACGACACACAACTAGTTGATGAGGTAGGTGAATGAGCGGCAACGCGGGAAGCATTAAATTTACTACATCTGACAAATAATATTCTACATCTGACAAATAATATTCTACATCCAAAAAATAATTTACTACATCCGCTATCCGAAGTGACGACATCCTGTCAAAACAGTAATTTATCATTATCCAAAACCCCAGCAGAATCCAAAGATCAGCTATTAATAAAATTGAATATGAATGTAGATACAGTGTTTGCTAACTCAATCAATCGACACGTCGATGCCCATATTTGGGGCCTTGGGCGGCGACTGCGTGATAGCCACGCCCACACCTCGTCACGTGGACCAATCGGATGAATGATTTCTCCATGGGATCCCTCGAGGCTATGATGAAAACAGTCGTTGCGGCATTAGAGAAGAAATCTACTGATGTTCCTGCTGTTGCTTCTACTTCCACGGTTGGTTCTGACTCTGGAATAATCTCATTTACCCAGCATGATGCTAGTGTGGATGGCTCGATCTACAATGTGGGCGTGGACTCGCATAGCCGTGGACGTACGCGCTGCAGATCTAGAACTAGGTCGAGGACCCGCCCCTTTGATCAACGTAAAGACCTGGATAAAGGTGATGCTATTGATACCATTGAGAACTTGCTATTACTTAATCTAAAATTGGTAGATAAGTTAGTCGTTGATTCTAGACCCCTGGATGAGATTAGGGGAGTGGTGGGACACTGTATAACGATGTGTGAAAAAGCCGGATCCCAGGTTTACTCTCTCAAAGCAAGCCTGTCGTACGATCAGGCCGTGCGTAGCACGGCAAACAAAGTGGGTTTGTCGGCATTCAAGGAGGTGCGTCAGGAAGAAGTGCTTCGCTGTTATAGCTATGAAAATTCACGCAAAGCAACTAATTCCAAGCCTGCTGCTGGTAAATCTAGGAAGGATCATGTCTGCTTTAAATTTAATAATATTGGGGGATGTTCCAACAAGTCGTGTGAATATCCTCACAAGTGTTCGACTTGCGGGGCCTCCGAGCATGGAGCCCGTGCTTGTCACGGCACCAAAGGTGGTAAATAGGATGAGGACTGTCGGGAGAAGGTTGATTTGGGTGTGGTTGACACTTGTGATTACGGAAATGCTGTATTTTCGAGCTGGCAGATTGTTAAACCTGATGTTTACGCTAATGTTGTGTGTAACCACGCCCCCCCTGGTAACCATGTTTATTGTGATATTAATGACCCGCCCATTGACCCAGAAGTGGTTACTGGTAACCTGGGCGACCCGGATTTGAACTCGACTGTCATAGCGGACCATGATGGTGAAGGGCTCGATTCACCAACAATGACAAACAGTTACTTCCCGATTATTCTTCCGACAAGTCTTGGACTTTCTTCCAACTGTGATCAAGGTAAATATAATGATCTTAGAGACATTATCTGTGACTTTGGTAATTCTGGAACTGAAACCGACAATGATATGCTACTTTTTGACACCCCGAAATCTCCTCGAGGTCGTGTCGTTAATGTTTTTGCCAAATGTGCTTGTGGTGTTTGTCATTGTATTCATCAACTGGGAGGTATGGATACCCAGTTGAAACCATGTAGGTTTGCATATTTATTATTCAGCCTAAATGACAACGATATTGATAATCATATTGGTGTATTCTACGGTGTATTGGATGGGTTTGATGTGGTTGACAGTACAGTCGAACCATATGACTGCCCTAATTATAACTCTATTCTCGAGCCTGAAATCAAATGTAAAATGGATGACATTGTCTCGAAAGAATTGTCTGAAGGGTTTATTTCAATAGCAGATGATATTCCCATTTGTATTCATTCATTAGGGGCTGTCCCTAGGCCAGATGGAGGGATACGCCCCATAACAGATTGTAGTCGACCATTGGGTATTTCTGTAAATGAAAATTGTGATTCTCTTGTACATGAATTTTCCTACAAAAGTATTGACGATGCTATATCGCTGGTAGACTGTGGCTCATATATGGCAGTAGTCGATATTAAGTTGGCTTATAGGGCGGTTCCCATCAACCCTGAACATCGTAAATATTGTGGATTCCGTTGGAATATCGACGGTAAAGAAGTCTTATTTGTAGACAACAGGCTGTGTTTTGGCCTCCGTACAGGTCCCTGTATATTTAATCACATTTCCAACTTTTTTGTGACATGTATTGCTCAATTATTCCATGTTCCTGTGGTAAATTTTCTGGATGACTTTTTTGTATCCAGTAATTCTTATGATGGTTGTACTGCTCAACGTGATGTATTATTGCATGTTTTATGATTTTTGGGATTCCATGTAGCATGGAAGAAAGTCACTGCTCCCTCAACAACATGTGTGTACCTGGGTTTCAAATTAAATACATCTGATATGACATTGTCCTTACCTATCGACAAGGTAAAGAAGTTGTCTACACTGGTGGGAGAGACAAAAAGAGCAAAATATATATCCAAAAAACAGCTTGAGAAATTCTGTGGATACATTTCTCATTGTGCCGCTGTTTTTAAAGGTGGTCGTACCTTTTGTCGACAATTCTTTAACCTGTACAAAGTCATGCTGATGAAGAAATTAACCAGAATACCCATCAGCAATGAAGCTAGGATGGACCTAGGATGGTGGGAGGCGTTTACAAAAATTTTCAACGGTGTGGGTATGTTGAAAAAAATAGAATATCATCTTCCAGTCGTGTCTGACTCATCATCAAGGGGATTTGGAGCTTTCATGGGCTCAGACTGGCTCGCTGGAGCTTGGAAAAATCATATTATTCCCTCTTCATGTGACTTCACTGACCATATTTATCCCACGCCTATGGAGGATGAATTGGCTTCGAATATTAATATTCAAGAATTATACCCAGTTTTAGCTGGCATCAGGAGGTGGGCTCCCCTCCTGAAGAATAAATCTGTTGTCTGCTTCATCGATAACACACAGGTGATAGCTATGTTGAGGAATGGTACAAGTTCAAGCAGCCAGTGTATGCAATGGCTGTACGAGCTGTATTGGATATGCTTCATTTTCAACATATCTCTTGTACCTAAATATATTAAAACTGACAATAATGTGGTTGCAGATTTATTATCTCGTCTTCCATATTTTTCTGCTGATGCTCCTGTGCCTAATATCCAACGTATGGCTGAATTATGCTGCTTTAACTCAAGCCCTTGTCTTCTCCAGGGCTTGGACAATGGAATGACAGGATCATCCAACTTAGAAGATTATCCTTAGCTTCTTCAACTCGTCATCAAAGTGATAGGCAGTGGGGTGTATTTATGAACTTTCTGGACGACAACAATTCTACTCTACTGCCATTGGATGTACACAAACTTTCTGCCTTTGCTGCATTTCTGTCATCGGTGATGAGATATTCTTCGATTTGTACCTACCTAGCTGGTGTTATTTCTTATGCTAGGATATCTGACATTGACTGTCCAACTTTATCTCATCCAAGCTTGAAATCTGTGCTTCGAGGAATTAAAAAACTACCTGGATCTGCACCCAGACCTGCCCCGCCCATCTCACCTACTATATTATTGCAGTTGTACCCATATGTTCAACTGGACAATATTCTTCATAAAATGTGTTGGGCTGCATATGTGTTTATGTTTAGAACACTGTTGAGGGTATGTCATATAGTGTCATCTCCCCATATGCTTCGTCGTCAGGACATATCTTTAGTTACTGGTGGGATGTGTGTTAGAGTAGGGTCTACCAAGACTTCTACTACTCCCTTCTCAGTATTTATTAAGGCTATATCCAACAGATCTCTGTGCCCAGTTTACTGGGTTAAAAAATTGTTGGCCCAGGATATGCCTAAATCTCAGCAACTCTTCTCCTGTGCTGGTCATCCTGTACTTATGTATGATCAGATTTCCAGCAATTTAAATGATTATCGTCAGCTAATGCCACTGGGAGTTTCACGAACCATTCTTTCTGTAGGGGAGGAGCCTTGTATATGTCTTCACTAGGTATTCCCTTGTCGGACATCAAGGTGAAAGGGAACTGGAGATCGCCCATCGTCGATTCTTATATCGTTCCTTCCCCTGAGGATATGCTTAAATGTGAAAATATTATCTCCAAGCATCTTGACGACCTGTGAAAATCAACTCTTTTCTGGTTTGGCCTTTTTGGTAAATAAACCTTGCTTTGCTCGGTTCTGGCCAACCCTTGTGTATTCGTTGATTATTATAATATAGCTCTGTCTCCCATCCAGCCGACCCAAGCCACTACATATAATCAATCGACACGTCGATGCCCATATTTGGGGCCTTGGGCGGCGACTGCGTGATAGCCATGCCCACACCTCGTCACGTGGACCAATCGGATGAATGACTTCTCCATTGTGACGTAAGGTCGATGGAACATAAACAAACAATCGCTCCATTCACTCTCGCTTGATTCACCGCACTGGGCGGTTGTGTATTGGAAATTTTTTCTTGTTATGTCATTATTATGGTAAATAAACCTTGCTTCGCTCGGTTCTGGCCAACCCTTGTGTATTCGTTGATTATTATAATATAGCTCTGTCTCCCATCCAGCCGACCCAAGCCACTACATATATACACAAAAAATCAGGATGGCTTTCCAGACTAAATCTTTCTATATTATGACTTATTTATGAGAAAAAATGGGGAAAAAAATGAAATTCCTGATAAATATTTGATTTGAAAAAAATGGCGTCATGAATCTCAATGAACTTCAATATGGATGCAGCTATCGTATTTACTATCTCACACAAGGAGGGGGAGGAGCAGGAGGAGGAGCAGGAGGAGGAGCAGGAGGAGAAGGAAGCATGAATTTCCAGGCTGATTTCTTTTATATTACAACTTAATTATGAGAAAGTTGGCTAAAAATGAGATAATTCTTGATAGATATTTGCTTTATATAAAAATGGCTGCATAAATCTTATTTAATAGGGATGCAGCTACCATAGATACAAACTCACACACCAAAAATCAGACTCAAATTTTAATATCAAGACTTAATTATATACATACTTTGTGTGCATAATGCTGATATTCCCTGCTATCTAAATATTATTAAAATAGTCTTTGGGACCACAAAACCCCTATCTTGTCAGAAACTGCTGGCCAGATCTCCGTTATATTTCACATGCACATTGCCAAAAATGGTGCCGAGCCATTCCACTATGTTTCATTAACAAATTAGGGTTGGAAATGGGTTGGAAATGGGTTTACATCAAGCACCCCCATTCAGGGCCCCCAGGGCTACCTGAAAACAAACCTATCAGTGCCCCTACACCAGGTTTCTGGGTCACCCAAAGCATGACGTCATCGTTGCTTCACTACGGGACGGGAGTAGATATATTATGGAATACCGTATACTATGGCAAAATCTGATGTCTAAATGACCGAAAAGCTCGGCAAGGTACCAATAAAGAAAGCATTGATAATGTCCGATATCTATGGTAAATTTACCAATTGGAACTTACCGAGCGAGGGCGGGGGAGGGAGGGCAGGGCGAGGGCAGGGCGAGGGCAGGGCGAGGGCAGGGCGAGGGCAGGGCGAGGGCAGGGCGAGGGCAGGGCGAGGGCAGGGCGAGGGCAGGGCGAGGGCAGGGCGAGGGCAGGGCGAGGGCAGGGCGAGGGCAGGGCGAGGGCAGGGCGAGGGCAGGGCGAGGGCAGGGCGAGGGCAGGGCGAGGGCAGGGCGAGGGCAGGGCGAGGGCAGGGCGAGGGCAGGGCGATGTGCGATGTCCGATATCTATGGTAAATTTACCGATTGGAACTTACCGAGCGAGGGCGGGGGAGGGAGGGCAGGGCGAGGGCAGGGCGAGGGCAGGGCGAGGGCAGGGCGAGGGGGCAGGGCGAGGGGGCAGGGCGAGGGGGCAGGGCGAGGGGGAAGGGCGAGGGGAGGGGGAAGGGCGGGGGGAGGGGGAAGGGGGGAGGGGGAGGGCAGGGGGGAGTGAGAATGGGAGGCAACAACAATACAGCAACAACAATACAACGGTTCCATTTGAGGTATGAATGTTAATACAGATACTAACTTAAGAGACAACTTGAAAAAGAAAGATGGTTAGAGAGGGAACAAGGAGAGTGGGAAGATGTGGGCCCCACTGTCTCACTAGCAAATCCCATGCAAAGCATGGGCATTTGCTAGACCCAATTTATTGTCATAAACAATTAAAGGTAATTGGATGGTAATTCAATATTACTTTGCTTTTGAGAAATACAACCTTCTACACAATGTGACTAATCATTGGACTTGGGTGAGTATTTTTAATGATTGACATGTTATTTTCATGCATTGCCATATTCAAGTTCTACTCACTAGTTTTATTTGAAACGTAACAAAAATGTTTAGGCTGCTCGCTGCCAGTTCCCTGCAAGTTCGAACAAACACAACCCACTGACCCAAGCCATGTAATTAGAATTATCTTTCAGAGTTAGATAGGATTTATTCCATAGCGTTAGGTCTAGCTAGACACAGCAGTGGGTGGAAGACCATATTCAATCTGAACTGAATTGTCACACATGAGCCCATATCTCAATGTAAATGACTTCAATAGATAATTGTAACATCATTGTACATGCTTGTTTATAATCTTGACTGTTGTATTGCAGAAGATTTGCAGTATAGAAAAACTAAATATACATAAAAAAATAAGGATGTGATCCGGCAGACTCTAATCCAGTAAGTGTTCTGTATGTATTTATATACAAGAAGAGAAACTTGTTAATGACTAGTGAAGTAATTAAATATACCTCAGAAAATACATAGATATGTTAGATGTATTCGATACACAACCTTCAAGTTTGATGTGTATATTTATCCCCCTAACAGCACAAAACACACAAACAATGACACCATTCTGAGAAAGGGCTCTTGTGAGAAAGATATTTGAAAGATATAATTGTGTGCGATCTTTTACTTGTTACTTTACTTACTGAAATTTTACTTTTTACTTTACTTTACTCATTATTTTTCAGTTGTTACTGTAAATTATCAAATTCAGTATGCATTGTTAACATTCTTAATTTATTCCTATAGTTCCCCTATTATATCTGGTTTATTATTCTCAATGCTGTCAGGTATTAACGATTGCTTAAACGCCATTTCTAACTGATGTGCTTCTCTCCATACTAGAGAGGGTATACAAAAGTTTTAGATGTTTTGGTAACATTGGTTGTCCTGTCCAAACATCTGGCCCTGAAAACAATATTATTTTGTTTCATTTGTAGTTTATCTATTATAGCAGTATTACTTGTTCCTCTATAAATTCTCCAAAATCAATATGAGGAACTACTGTCACTTTATACAGATTTAAAAACAAATTTTCAGTAAATATATATCTTGATTTAGAGAATAGTTCATCATTGTTCTGTTCTACTGTCAGCTTCTTCCTTAAGTGTGAGAATTTATCTTGGCATCAATGTTTAGACTTAAATATGGTTAACCTGATGTTCACCAAATTTATAAATTTAACTATATCAAGAGATTTTGGGAGGAGCTACAAACATTCTGGTCTTTTGGGGTTATGAGGGTTGGTTTTGGGACTGGCAAGTGGAGTCTAACAACATTTAGAGACTAGGATTAACATCAATGAACTCAACCTCAACTTCAGTTTTATATTGGTTTTTATTTGACAGCATTAACCATTACATGCTTTGGCCTGTGAGTTTGGCCTTCTTCAGAGGATGTTGTTTTTCTTTCATGATGATCAAGGATCTTTCCTTTACAGCATTTTTTGTTCTCTTCTCATTTTTAGTCATTTATGTTTAATTTCAACATTGATTTTCTTCATTGAATGATTTCTTGTAATAAATGTTCTTACAGTAAATATATCTGCTTAAGTGTAAGTTAGAAAAGCTCCTTTTATTCAGTCCTTTAAGACATCATACAGAGCTATCTTTTTGCACTCAGATTAGTATCCTAATATTCAACTTAGTTCCGTGACATCTTGGACTCATTCAGTTTCAAATATAGATAATTCTAGTGGAACACATACAAAGTAAAACTACACTCTTGGTTAAATACACAAGAGATACAACACTAAGTAAGTAAAGTATGTAATAGCTCTAGGGTGGCATTGTTTTCTGTTGTCCAATTCAACTCCAAACTCTTGAATTTACTTACACAACAGGAAATCATTGATACCTTCCCTTTTGTTTTTGTACCATAGTTGAAGAGCTCTAGCCCTTACATACTTTGGCGAATGCATTTGGGCTTCACTGAAGCTTGTTACTTCAGTAAATATATTTATTTGCTTAGGTGTAATATAGAGAGGCTCTTTTTACTCAGTCCTTTAAGACATCATACAGAGCTATCCTCTTGCACTTAGTTTAGTATCTTAACTGTAAGCTTAGTTTCATAACATCTTGGACTCCTTCATTTTTCACATATGAATAATTCTAGTGGAACACATGCAAAGTAAAATAACACTCTTGATTAATTAACTAGAGATAAGACACTAAGAAACTAAAGTATATACTTAAAATACTTATACTTAAAATGCTGTTGCTCTAAGTGGTGTGAGACAGGTAGCTTATTCAGGGACATTATCAGTTCCAGTATCCCAGATGTTAAAGTGCCCTCCTGTCCTTGATGCAGGACTTCATGAAAATTCAAAATTCATATTTTGGTGGGCCACCAGAATATTTTGTCTGCAGTTGTTTCACTAATTATCATCAGTCACCACCACAAGTTTACTTTCTGCCAATTTGACTTCAAAATCTTGTATACAAATGAAACAGTAGTAAAATATTGATAACTTCGGTCTTATTAGGCAAACAATGTGTAACTATTGATAACTTTAGCCTTATAGGGCAAACAATGTGTAAATATTGATAACTTTAGATAGGGCAAACAAGTCATCAAGTCATCACTGTCATCAAGTGCTCTCAGGTGTTAACATTTCCATTCCCAGGAGCTGGATTAACAGCTCTCCTCCAGAAAAACCAATCTTTTGTCAGCAGACCAAATGCCTTTCGGAAATCTTTACTTCTCCAGACGTAAATCAGAGGATTAACAACAAATGTCAAATCAAACAACACCGTAGCAACTCTGTACAACACAAGGAGGAACAGAGGAGAATCATCGTCTGTGATACCAACTAACACTGCCAATGGTAAGTACATCATGAAAAAGAAACCAACCACCATGCCTAACATTTTAGCCAAACTAAGTTCTTGCTTTCGTTTCATCAGTTGGGAACTCGTTGGAATAGCACCAGCAACTTGGGTGTTTCTTTTCATGTACATGAAGCCAATTAGAATGTAGAATATCAAAGTGACACTTGAAGTAGACACAAAGACCAAAATGCCGAAATAAGGTACAATTGGCTGAAGATAATTTGCCAGAGTGCATGCTTCCAAGGCAGTTGGGGATCTTCTAAATATAATTATCAAAGCAACATACAAAGCTCCAACTATCGAACAAATCACCACACAAATCACATACATAGAAGTTGCCCATTTTTTCCATTGACCAACTGCTGCCTTCAAAGACACAAACCTTTCAATGGCAATTGCAGAGAATGTGGCAAGTTGCGTGAACACAAGTGATGAATCTATAGAAATACTAAAGAAGCAGAGTGTTACCCAAACTGAAGCATGGCTCTGGCCGAGGTATATTCTTAATGGTAGAAATATAAATGAGAATGCACCATGAAGTAAATCACTTACAGTGAGACTAGTAATCAGAATATTAGAACGTGTCCTCAGGAAACTGAACCTTTTGATGCATATCAAAGTCATTGAATTCAGGACAACTGCACTGAAGCCAAGTATTGTCCTGAGACTGATTGTAGTCTCATGAACTTTATCCATTTCTACTGCTATTTTCCTTGGCACTTATTGCCTGTAGATATATCCACTACAAAACTATTGTAGTCCAGGTGATAAGCTTCCAAGTAAAGGACTAGATATGCAAGAAGTGGTGATGCATGTGCAAACAGAACATACCACATACAAATTCTAGCTTCAATTCTATCATCCAATCAGAACTCGTTTTTCCAGTCACATGTTTGACACTGTGTGTTACTGTTATGCTGGGAGGGAGGCAGGCAGGTAGGCTAGATTCTCTATGGTTGTTTTTTAAACCCAAGACAGTATACAAATTTGTTCTGTCAAATACAGGGTCCCCTATATTAAAGGCAACAGTCAAAGGTTTTTTTTTCTGGGTTACAATCATAGTTTTGCTTTTTTTAACATTGAGCAAGATTTTGTTCTTTAGACACCAGATGTGAACATTATCTAGGTAAAACTTAGCAAAACGGGAAGCTCCGTTATCTACTGATATACGATTATAGATGAATGTGTCATTTGCAAAAGTTGCATACTAGAACTGGTAATGAACTCATTAATGGCCAAAATGAATAGAGGCCCAAGGGATGTGCCATGTGGAACCTTTTAACATACCTTTTGCGCCCCTTTTAAGAGTCTAAGATAGTACTTTTTTAACAAAAAATTGTTTTGATTCTCCCTTGACCCGTTAGAAAGATGGGAAGATGGCTGCTAACACTGCATCACATTGACGCTGCCTTCTCCCTGATGAAATACCGTCATCATCAAGACAACTGGAGCGGTGATGTCCTGTCTGGTCCCCTGCGCTCTCTCTATGATTCATATGTGATGGGTTTTAGGAACATGAGTCACAAGTCGCAATATTAATATTTTTCAAAGTGTTTTTCACAAGATCTCTTTATTGGAATCTTCTGATATGTAGAGGGCTCAGCACTTACGGTCATATAAATCCATATCACAAATTTCAGGACATTGTATTAAATATATCCCTGCGTTTTGAAGGTTTTCGTATAGAGTATTAGCTAGTTACTTTACTAGTAATTATCCATCCAGAAATATTGCAAACTTTTTTTTCAAAAATAAAAATAGCAAATTTAAAGTATAGAAATATTAGGTGTCCTATAGTGTTTACTATTATTAGAATCGGCTTGATCTCCTCTTTTCAAATATGGTGATATCTCAAAATCCATTTTTTGCAACTTTCCTAAAATGCATCACATATACATTCCATTTGGAAATCACATGGAATAAGTTGTGCTTGACGGTTGTTATTCCTGAAAACCGCACATAATAATAGCAATGGATTTGGGACACATATCATGAGCTTCTGTGGGAGCGAAGATTAACATTAACTAGAATAATGTAATGTAAACATGAGTAATAGCAGTATTTAAAGGTTATTTAACTATGTAGCCTCAACTAATTCAAGAACCTTGTCATTCAGGTATTTTATGACCCTATTGAATTGTTGCTTTTAAAAATGTCATTATTTTAATACATTGATATGAGGGGCTGACAAGTTACAATTTCTTATTGGACCATGGAGACCAACCAAGGCAGGTAAAACAGCTCCAATGACAAGCACCTGTAGTTGATAGCTTGTTTGTGATGTGTTATAAGGAAATGAGTCACAAATCGCAAAAATGAATTTTGAGATATCATTATATTTAAAAAGATGAAATAAAGCTGAATCCAATTAGGGTAAACATTAAGGACATGTAATAAATATTGTTATATCTTTTTATATCTATGCATGTTGATAATTTTATTTCTTTTAAACAGTTTGAAATATTTCTGCGTGGCCAATTAACAGTACAGTAACTAAATCTGCTTCATAGCATCACCTTCGAAACGCAAGGTTATATTGAATACACAGTTCTGAAATGTAGTATATTGTGAGAATGCAATGGCAATTTGCCCAGAGATTCGGTATGGAAATGATGAAGTCAGAGAAGTCGGATGATAGTAGTCTTCGGCCAGGCAGCAAGGTGTGTCCAAGCTTACGCTGTCCCCTTTATTTATACTCACAAGTTAATTATTCATTAGCATCAACTGGGTTTTTAGGGGGGCCATTTTAGCTGGTATATTCAACCCACAAGAATTACAATTCTTTACAATATATGTATTCATATGATCTGAAATGCTGAAATCTCCAAATATAGGAACATTACATCAAAGGGATCCGGTAATATATGGGTCAGATTTTCAGAAAATGTATAATTCGTTTTCACCAATCCTCTCAAATAAACCATATTTAAGACAGAAATGAGCTTCAAAATGCTGTTTAACATAACAGAACTGATACTTGAATCAATGCGATACCAAATATACTCAGATATACCAAAAGGTTCTCATTTTTTAGCAGAAATTACTAAGTATGTAGAGCTGCCAATTGTACATTTTCTAAAAATCTGACCCATATATCAATGTTGCAACTTGTAATAGTGAATCACAAGATCCAATATATTTAATGACTCGCTTAATAGCTGTAAATTATAACTAATAGACACGTATTTTCATTCATCATCATTTATTTTTTTCCTTATTAAATTTAAATATTTTTTTTTTCTTAATATTTAAATAATTGGCTGAATTGTTATCTAGTATCTTCTCTGGTCTGAAAGAATTATCCACTAAGTCAGGGCATAACAAAAACCACAAATATACAGGTGGTCTATAATTTTGTGAGAGTGTAACTGTCTGTTAAAAAGCCTGGATAAAATGTGTCCCCCAAAAAACTTGTGAATCATTTTCCTAAAACACAACACATTTAACTCTACCTATGAATCCGACTCAACTTATCCGACAAACTAATCACGTGCATAATAAGGTTGAAACTGGGTGGTTCTTAAGATATGCTTCTCCCCATTTGTTTGGACTCATTAAGTATTGGATTACATGATTCTGAGTTAACGATTCTAATCTTTGTACCATTCAAGGTACAGGTGCAAGGTAATTTCCCACTCATTCACTCACAACACTAAATGCCCTAAATCATCCCAATTATATACAAATATATCATTCGTTTCATGCCAGTTGTCATAAGTTATTACATGAGATTGGACAGTAACTCAATATTAGTTTGACTTTGAGAAATAAAACTTTCGACGCAAACCACAAACTCTCTGGACTGGGTGGATATTTTTAAGAATTATTTAATTTTACTTGTTTGATAAACAAAATGAATCCCATAAATTCTGGGAGATTCTGAAACCATTACTTTCAGCGAATAATAAGTCCACTAATGAAGAAAAAAAGATCACTTTGGAAAATGGAGATTTCTTCGTAGGAATAGGCCCACAGTTAGCAGGCAAAATTAAGGAAGATAAGGGATTGATTAGAGAAAGGAATAATATAAATGATAATAAATTATTAACAAATAAGTTTCAATTTAGAAAAATTCTGAACTTGATATTATATTGGCCATTAACAAGATTAGCAATTACAAAGCCTCAGGGATCAGGCTTCTGCCGACCAGAATCCTCAAACAATGCATGTTAGCTCTTAAGAGTTAAATGGTGTATTTATTCAATCTTTCCATAGAAAACTCAGATATCCCAAGGGATTTTAAGCAAGCAAATGTAACACCTCTATTCAAAGACAATGTACCATAAAGAAAGCATTGATAATGTCTGATATCTACGGTAAATTAACCGATGGGAAGGGCAGGGGGAGGGGGAGGGGAGAGAGAGGGAATGGGAGGCAACAACAATACAATGGTTCCATTTGAGGTATGAATGTTAATACAGATACTAACGTACAGAGACAACTTGAAAGAGAAAGATGGTTGGACAGGGAACAAGGAGACTGGGTAGATGTGGGCCCCACTATCCCACTAGCAAATCCCATGCATAGGTATTTGCTAGTGTGTATTGAATACACATTCACAGGTGCATGAAAAATGGCAAAAGTAGTAACCCACTACTCATACTAGGCGTGGCCGCACACACCCCATTACAAAATCACTACTGAGTCACCTTAATGATTACAATGCTTAGAGCTCTTGGTTCATTAACAGTATTTAGAAGCTGAACCGAATATTTAAGTTTAATTTAATTCTGATAATATATTTTTTTATTTCAGACAAGACAACGCAGGAAGAGGGTGAATTGCCAGAGGGAGTATCAATGCAATTTTATGATTATTGTATTTGACTAGCCGCACCAGATACAGTAATCATGCTATATACAAGGATCAGATTTTCAGAAAATGTACAATTGGCAGATCAACACATTTAGTAAATTCTGCCAAATTAGACTGAAAAATCACTAGGTATACCTGAGTATATTTTAGTATTGGCTTGATTCAAGCAGTCTGTTAGGTTATGTTGAATTGTATTTTGAACCTGATTTTTGTCTTAAAATTGGGTTATTTGAGAGGATTGGTGAATGTGAATTGTACATTTTCTTGTGATTTCACCCACAAGGTAGTGTTGTGCTGGGTGTAGTTGGATTTCCGGCTGACTGTGTGTTACCGGAAAGCAGCCCTGGGTATCCGGCTAGGGATTGATGTGGCTATTGACCATAAGGTGGCAATATTCCAGTTGTGGTATTGCGTTGTGTTGTTGACCACTTTGTTTACTCTTTTATAACAGGTATTGTTAACCTTGATCAGGAAAGGTTTGAGACCCTCACCTCACCTGTATGAGAATTGAAAATACCTCTGCAAGATCAGTGAGATGTTTCTCAAAAGTTCACCCATAAAATACAGATGTCATCCACATAGGCGACAGCGCACCTGTATTTGCATTTCTTGAGAATACCTTCCATTATATTCTGGTTGGCCTTAGGGGATGTTTTAAGGCCCATAGGTAGCACCTTGTATTGGTATCTCTTGTCGTGGTGATTTTCAGCTTTAATGGGAATTTGATAGATAGTATTGAAATATATTAAAACCTATATTCAGTATATTTAATGAAGAAATATTAAGTTAAATAAGTATGGTACAACATGGTGTAACAATACTCTTTCCTGTAATTTTACTATTTTACTGTATCATAATGGTACTTTGTCCAGGAAGACACATGTTAAAGGTGAGACCAAGTGGATTCCAATGATGGTTGATGGTCCAACATTAGGCTATTGAATAAGTACTTGTGGTGTTTTGTTGTTTATTCTTTTATAAGGTGAAAGGGGAACAATGTCAGTGGGTCTAACTTCCATTAGTCACCGTTTGTTGGGATGGCAGGGTTGTAGGCCTAGAGAACAAGCCCAGTTGTAGGCCTACAGACCAAGCCTACTAATGTTGGACATCCGGTTCCGGTTCCGGCCGACCGCTTACATCAACGAAAATAAAAAACAATATTTACTGCTCAAAACAGCTTCAAAATCATTTATAATTTGTTGTTATTGACAGTACCATCCCAACAAATGGCGACTAAAGCTTCGCCTCATTCTTGTTCTCTAACCACCCATCAAGAGGGAGTATTTCAAGCCCTATTGGATAATAATGGTCTATTGGTCTAATAATCTAATAAGTATTTCTAGATTTTAATTTGATATTTTCGTTTTTGTCCAATATTTCTGGGGGTCAATGAACAGTAAAGTAACTAAATGTAGTCCATATGAAGAATATATTACATAGATTGTCCTGAAATTTGATACATTAATTGATATAGCTATAAGTGATAAACTCTTCAAAAATCAGAACATCCCAATGATGTGATCGTGTGAAGAAAATACTTTGAAAAATATCCAATTTGCGACTTATGACTCATTTTCCTGAAACACATCACAAATACAAATAAGGGAAGCAATGCACCATCAGTTCAACGCCTTAATGGTGGCCCCTACTTAGGTTAATACATAACTGTGGAATTATAATTTCTAGAATATGACATCTAACATTTGGTTCGATGACTAATTAATCAGCAGGCGGACATTACCAAATGTGTAGAATATATTATACACTATGATTAAGTTGATAAGTTTGGGAGCTTATGAAGCAAATAAGGAACAAATAGAGAAGGAGAAATGGAGAGGTGGTAGGAGGCGAAACAACTTATGGGGCCTTCCTTGTGGGGTGTAAAAAAAACTTTCGGGTAAGTTATGCTAATTACCAGATCATCAAATGAGATCAAGTGTGATAGCTCACAGGCAAAGTGATCTCACCAAACATCAGATATTTCTTCAAAGGTTTTATAACTGTCCTATTCCACCAATTCGACAGCATGGGGTTTTTAATCCTTGAGGTCAATAAAATGTCCCCAAAAATTATCTGTTCCAATGGAATTGCCTTTTTTACCTATCACATTGCTGAATCTGCTGCGGGAACACTATTTGGGGTTTTTACCTTATAAAAGTGTGGGGGGGGGGGGGTTCAATGAGGATCGATTTTTTATTTTTTATTTTTTATCAATTTTTTTTATCAAATTCTTGTATTTCTGTTTGTGTCATGACAACTAGTCACTTTGAGATTATCTTTGCAAAAAATCGTCCAAAATAGTTTTGGTGACAGAGAAGGGAAATAGGCAATTTTAAGTATGGGGTAGGATGGTGTTGCTTGACGATTACATTGTAAATAGATATAGAATAATTCCCAGAAAATAATAGTTATTACTAGGTTTTGACTCTAAAATGATAGAATGTGCAATACTTAACTTATTAAGACCACTGGCTATATTGGGCGGTGGACCCATTGGTTCCTATAGTGTTAATACTACAAAGGGTAACTGGGGTGGGAAGGGGGGCCTGTACCTTGACAATGACAATGTTGAGGGCCCTATGAGACTTAGTTGATATGCTATTATGCAATATTTTACTTTAATATTCCAGTTAGGCTGTTCTTATTTCATAATGATGAATATTGATATTATTTTATGTTTTTAGACCCAAGTGAGGTAGGCCTTTATTCCCTTCGACGCTCTGGAGTCTCATACCTTCATGGCTTGGGTGTCCCCCTAATAGACATTAAATCTTTCGGTGATTGGAAGAGCTTATCGGTCCTTGATTATCTTCATACCGCCTCCACAGAAAGATGTGTATTGAATCTGATATTGTGTTTTTTGGAGGTTTGGCGGCCTCAATGGTCGCACCTTCTAGCAACATCCCTTGAGTTGTGTTATGTTTTATTATCTAGGGAAAATGAAATTGATTTATAAATCCATTCACTATTTTATATTGCTATTTTCATGTGTCATCGTCAAGCAACAGCCTCTTTTAGGCCATTTTCTGCATATTTTAGGGCTATTCATTGCTCCCCTGTACAAATATAAGTAATTATCGCATTGGTTTCATACTGTACAGTTGGAACCACTTACTTCTGAGGTTAATAAAACAACCCAAAAATGTTGAATAATCTTTTTTTTTTAATAAAGGTTTATTATGAGTATACATATAATTTGACTGGTAATAAATAGATCCCTCGTTGCTTGGAGGATGATCTTTGACAATATATTTTGTACACATATGTTTAAAATACTCACAAGAGGCATGATGTCTCAGCTCAAGGGTGAACCTTTTGCTGGTCTACTGACAAGATGCCCTTACAGTTCTTTTGTAAAATCAGACATAGAGCATAGTGCGTACATATACAGTAGAATAAAATGGCAATACATTGAGTTACATGAAGAATAAGTAATACAGCTAAAGGATGAATTGATAATGAAGAGGATGAGGAGGAGAAATGGAAGGCAAAGTTACTCAGATATGAGCGTCGGAAAAATAATAAAATGTTGTCATAAATTGTAGATTGGAATAAGGGATTCCTGTTTGGTGATTTTGTATATGCTTCATATGTTTCGATATTTCTAACATCAGCAGCGGTATTGTTCCATAAAGAGGCTGATCTGAATTGTATGCTATTTTTATAAGATGTCAATTTTGGTTGTTCAATTTTCAATACAGGAGCATTCCATTGTCTCGTTCTACCCCCTCTTTGGTCTTCATAAATTTCCTTCCTGCTTTTTCTATAAGCAAATTGTGATAAATGCGCCTTTCTTCTGTCACATAATAATGGTACATTAATAAGTCTATGAATCAATATTGTTGGGGTTCTCATATGTAGCTTCAATGCTACCTTAATACATTTGTTTTGGATAACTTGTAATGTATCTAGATGTTTAACAATACTAGTGTCATATAATTTATGTGTTGGGTAAGGAAATTGAAACCATCAATGAAAAATTACAACAAGATTGTACAAACTTCCAGTCCTGGTGCACAAAAAAGAAACTATCCCTTAATGTAGGCAAAACTAAATCAATGTTATTCTTTGGCAACAATGCAGAGATAAACATAGCCTTAGATGAACAAGAAATCCAAAGTGTTCTAAATTATAAATACCTAGGAATCATATTAGATAAGAACTTAACATTCAAAGATCAAGCACTATACACAATAAAGAATACTTCTCATAAGTTATATCTTCTGAGGAGAATTGGAAGGTTTCTACCATCACTTGTCCTGCAAAGAGTGTACAAGGTATATATTTTGCCAATTCTGGATTATGGCGACCTATTGTACGACACCAGTATTGTAAAACACCTAAACAGATTACAAACCATTCAGAACAAATGTATAAAGATAGCACTGAAAGTACATATGAGAACCCCTACCATGTTAATACACAGAATCATTAATGTACCATTACTTTGTGACAGAAGGAAAGCACATCTATTACAATTCGCTTATAGAAGGAGTAGAACAGAAGTATATTGATCAGAGAGGAGGCAGAACGAGACAATGGAATGCTCCAGTATTAAAAATTGAAAAACCAAAATTGACCTCATACAAAAACAGCATACAATTCAGAACAGCCTCTTTATGGAACAATACTGCAGCTGATATTAGAAATATTCAAACATATGAAGCATTTAAAAAACTAACGAAACAAGAATCCCTTATTCCAATCTACAGTGTATAACAGCACACATATATTATATTACTCGAGTCTATCCGTCTATCATAGTTACGGATAAACAATATTTGACAAACCTTGCCTTCCATTTCTCTCACCCTATCTCATCCTTTTCATTTATCAAATCATTCTGTAGCATTTATTATTCTAGATGTTTTTTATCATTTATTTGATCCTATTTGTATGCACAATTGCTCTATGTCCATCGATTATTAGACCAGTAAAAGGCACTTTATCGGTATACCAGCAAGAGGCTTGACCTCGAGCTGAGATATTATGCCTATTGTGAGTAATAAAGTTTATATGTGCACGAATAATTTATGTCAAAGATCCTCCTCCAAGCAACGAGGGATCTACTGCCAAGTCAATTATATGTAAACTCATAATAAACCCTTTCAAAAAACAAAAAAAATAGGTCACCATAATCAGAAACTGGCAAAACATAGACCTTGAACACCCTCTGTAGCACAGGAGAATTTTGAAATTCTCCTCAGAAGATATAATTTGTGAGAGGTATTTTTTATGGTGTATTGTGCGAAATCAATGACAATTTGCCCAGAGATTTGGTGTTCTAGTATAAATGATGAAGTCAGAGAAGTTGGTTGGATGGTTGTCACAGGCCAGGCAGCAAGGTGTGTCCTTAGCTAGCGCTGGGGCTTTATTTATAGTCAATCAGGTTAATTATTCATTAGTAACAATGGATTCTAGCAATGCTTTCCCTGGCTTGTGCCCTTATGATTGGCTGAGAGGGATCCCTCTACCCCATGAACTTGACCTCTCAGCTCTCTCCCATGCCAAGGTCATGCGGTGTTCACATGATAGTGATCCCTTGCTCTCAAGCAAGAGGTAGGAGGGGGGACGGCCATTTTAGCTGGTACATTCAACCCAAAAGAATTAAATTCTTTACAGTATAACGTCTGATCTTTGAAAGTTAGATTCTTGTCTAGTATGATGCCTAAATATTTATAATTATGAACATTTTCAATTTCTTGATCATTTAAAGATGTATTCATCTCTGTTCCATTACCAAAGAATAGCATTGTCTTTGTTTTCCTTACATTAAGGGACAATTTGTTTTTGGTGCACCAAGAAAGAAAATTTGTACAGTGTTGCTGTAATTGTTCATTTATAGTTTCCGTTTCCTTACCTGACACATAAATGACAGTATCGTCTGCAAATAATTTAACCTTACAATGTTTAAGACAGGAAGTTATATCATTGACATATATCAGAAAGAGCAATGGGCCCAATATAGATCCTTGTGGAACTCCACAGTTTACATCATGTGATGCCGAGACAACATCATTACAAGTACTAATTTGTTTCCTATTTGTTAGGTAATTTTTCAATAAAGACAGAAAGGAGCCATTTATTATTATTATTATTATCAACTTTTATTATGACACAAAGTATACATAATTGGGCAAGACCCTCTAAGAATAGATCTTCCTGGGTACCCTTAAAACAAGTAAAATCAGGATATAAATACATAAAGCGTGATACATGTGATATTGCACAATGCATGCGAAATTGTTGTTCTAATCATTGATAGTCCTTAAGGTGTAATGTCCTGTGTAAAGTCATTTTAGTTGAAGTTTTCAGTCTTTCACGTTCTCCTATGTAGGCTTCCGTTAGCTTGGGTGATGGTACTGTCAATCATGATGGAACTGATTTCGAATCAATCTTTATTCAATTTAAGAGGTTTAAACATTCCTCGGACAACCTTTTAGACTTATCCTACCTGGACTGGCAGGATGTGCTACGGATACTAAAATTATTGTAGTAATGTAATATTAAAGAGGTGGTACTAATCATTTGTCCCCTTGACCTATACTGGTCATCAGAGGATAGAAAAGATAGAAAACAACGGTGAATAATGGGAGTAATCCCAGGTGTGTCCTTAGAGTCTAAGGTTTTGACAAACAACAGTAATACATCATCCCATTCCCATCCCTCTCGACTACTGTTAAATCTGCCTTTAATAAAATAGGTCTTTCAATCCTATTTTTTTCCCCCTTCCCCCCATTTCAATATTTCGTTCTTCTATTACAAGGTTTATAACATCAGTAGTACATTGATTTCTTACTATTAAACAGTATAGATAGTAGTAGTGCCAGTCGGTTTTCTCAATATTACATTTTGCATTTCATTCTGTTTGACATTGAGCCCATTTGCACACTAAGGTGCTATACTCATTAGTAACCGTTATGGCAATGTGTACATTCCAATATTACTTGGTTTTTACGACTATTTACAGTGTTGTTCTTATTAAATTTGAGTTAAGTCAGTGAGGTAGGGTTCCAGAAAACACTTGGTGTCACCAACTTACTCAGATACCTTATGCAACTGCTTATTCCACTTTACTAATAACAATTAACAGCTTTTCGTTATTTACAATTAGTCATTAATTGACTATGTGATATCACAACTGTTTCACCCTATTTTAAACTTTACGATTCTAACTCCTGGACTTTAATTAACCTTGGCTATCAGTGATCAGCCCTACTTTGTCCGACTTTAAGAACGGTTCATATTCCTGAGGGTAGGTGGTTTTGAGGAATTTTCTAAAATCTTTCCTTGTTTTTATACTCCTATGTTGGACTGGTAGATCATTCCAAAGCGTAGCCAACTGGAAGATATAAATCCTTTTAAAACTTTCATTATGTGGCCGTGGTACTTTGAGTTTTTTCCCCTCACTTAAACCTCTTAACACAATTTTCCTGTTGTCGAGGTTAAGTTACCCCATATATATTCAATGTATCTATTATAATTTTATGGTTGACCGTATCAAAGTTTTTTTTTAAATCAAAGAAGACAGAAGCTGTTGAAAAGCCACTATTTTTGCTAATACAATTGTTGTCTGTAAGATCAGATACAGTATCCATAGTGGATCGGTTTGTTCTATATCCATTTTGGTTTTGAGACAGAAGGTTGTTACTCTCGAAATAGTTTATTAGTCTGTTGTGAATAATTTTCTACAGTAATTTAGCTTGTATTGGTAATTGTATGATTGGTCTATAATTGATGATTTGTGAGGGATCACCTCCTTTAAAAAGAGGCGTAACACTGCCTACCTTCCAATTATCAGGAATCTTACTGCTTCGAAATATGCACTTTAGGATGTGGGTTAGGAGCTCAGGTAGCACCAGAAGTGCTTCCTTGATTACTGAAGTATTGATGTCTTTTAGGTTACTGCTTTTATTACAGTCAATTAATTTGACAAATTTTAGTACCTCCTCAATATTAGTGGCAATTACACAGTAATCGTTAGATGATCAGCTATCCATAGATCAGCTACTCCTGATTCAGTGTTCAGGTTGCATCGACTGAATATAAGATCAATGCAAGTCTCCTGGACTATGTTTCTATCTGTCCTGATATCATATCTTGTAGTTTCATTAATTTGTAGACCAAAAGAATGACAAACAGTTGTAAGATCATTATTTTGGGCATTATCTCTTTCAAGCATATTCATGTTGAAGTCACCCAATAATTGTATATTATCATTATTCTTGATTGACTGGTCTCCCAGAATGTTATTTATCGTTTCAATGAATATAACTTTATTGCCTTGCGGAGGCCAATCAATATGTGAGTGCCTAGGGGCCGAATGTTGTCAAAATGGTGGAAATGGTCAACTACCTAATATACCAGTATGACAATCAAGCTGGGCTCACTTGAAAATCCCATAGCAATTGGAAATGTTATCCCAGTATTAATTTTTTAAAAAAAAATGCAGGGGCTACAGTTGTAGAGCCCCTGATGGGGGCGGGTTCTGTTGTAAAAAACCCCAGCCCAAGTTACCGGTCATCCCGCCTGGTGTTCCACTTCCATGTAGTCTGCTATGGCAGACCGGAGAGATCCATGGGAAAGGTAACCCACCATCTCAAGTATCATGGCATCATTGGTGCCTGTCCATCTCTGCGCCTCATGGACTGCATCTATCCATTCCCTCAACTGCTCTGGTACAGCACCGCCACAACTGTTTGACAGGCATGTTGTTCCAAGCGCTTCCTCATCTCAAGCTGCTGCTGGGCTTGAACTAGTCTTTTAGTGCAAGTTCACTTGAGTATACTTTTATATATCTAAAGTTTATGGAAATATTAGTTTACAGATATCCATAACTTTACAATGTGTCGATTTGTTGTGCTAAGGATGAGCATTTGTCCCTTATCCCCAAAATCCCATGTTGATTTGTCGCTCTAAGAAAGGGTCTATGTTTGTTGATCATAAGAAATGGCTTTGTCAGTTTGTTGATTTTACCCCTAATAAAGTTGATTTGTCACACTAAGGATGAGCATTTGTCCCTTGTCCCCAGAATCCCATGTTAATTTGTCACTCTAAGAAAGGGTCTATGTTGTTTGTTGATCATAAGAAATGGCTATGTCAGTTTGTGGATTTTAGGCATCAGGACCCCTAGTTGTCATTGACGATAGCAGCCATTGAATCTGTATAGAAGTAATTAGATTATATCAGGTGGCCTTGAAAACCACAAACATTTAGAGATGTGCCCCCTGAATGCCCATATTATGGAAATAACAGTTATCAATCAATCAATATTGGTGTAGAATTTATTAAATAATAGTAGTCGATAGACATCAAAACCATGAGTCAGCTGATTGTTGTAATTTGTAAGTTTTTATTCAAACTTTATACAATGGCCGTATGATTCCTACGTTTCGGATCTTTGCTGATCCTTCATCAGGGAATGATTAACAGTGAAACTTGCAGGGGGTATATGAATATTGTGTAAGATGGGTTGCTAGGTTACCATGTTATACCAATTTATTAAATACATTTATAAATATGAAGTAAATGACTGGGACAACCACACAGCACATATGCAACGTCACCTGGACTATATGGATCAGCAGCTAACCTGACCAGCAACGGCTAACATCGTTGGAAAAGACTTGGACATTGGGATTTTTTTCATTTTTTCCTTTTAGATTATAATAAATAGAATTCTGTTAAATACGCTGTTAAATAAAATCACAGGCTCCCACGAAGTGTGCCGCATCTAATCACACCTCTTCTCCATTTATTGGTTTGACTTCATAGTTTAATACTTCGCTACTAGACTATTTCAAGGCTTGAGAAATTCATATCAATTCAGTCCTATGAGTCATAATAAGAGTAAATTTGGTAAGATGTTTGTCATAATAGCTGAGAATGCATCTTTAAGAGAGTTGATATATGTGGACATCATTTTCTTGCTCCCCCACAGCAAGTAGATGTGATGCACCACTCCTGGCTTCCACTGATATTGCTTCAGGTGCTTTCATCTTCCTCCCCTCAATGGTCAGATGACGCTGAAAGTCTCCACTGAGTGAGAAGATAGAGATGCAGCTGTTGAAACGGTCAGCCACCAGGACCTCCTTGTCTGCCCACACACCAAATGGTGTACCCAGCAGTCCATCCCCACTGCCTTGGCCTCCAACACTGACAGTTCCAGTGCCTGAGATATTCCTGAGAAGCAGTTGGTTATCCTTGTTTGTGCCCAGCAGCAAGCCATCATCCGTAAGGTGCATATGCCTTGTGTAAAGTAAGTAGAAGTGAAACAAGGTAGAAATTATATGGTATAGGTTTACCAGACTTAGCTAGACTAAGACTGAGGCTGTTCCCTACCCGTCCTGCACACTATCTTGTTAAGTTTATAATATGTATTGAATATCTGTATTGCAATGTTATCTATGTGTATTGACTGATAAATACTCTTTATTAAAAAAAATAGATAAGAGTAGGAACAAATACACAGTTCAACAATAGGCCTAACATGAAAAACCTTGACTTTAATTTTGTATATACCTGGTTATGATATACAGGTTACCAATCATACACGCTGATGTATAAACTTAAAGTCCTATGGTTTCTTTGGTAGTTCTTAAAGAATATATTAGAAATCTTATCTTTATCTTTGTCAGTTCTTAAACAACATATTATAAATCTTAAACATCATCTTACTCTACATCTCAGAGACTATTTCCAACAACGAAACGACAAGTTTACAGCTGAGATAGAGAAGACCAAAAGCACTCTAACTAAAGAATGCCAGCCAGAAGTATTCGAATACATCACCCGTCTCCTCAGAGAAATGGAGACTCAACTCAGAGAAGAACTGAGGAACCGCCGCTCACGCAAAGCAAGAAGAACAGGAGGTTCAAGAGGTACCACACAGAGGACGACAACATCGTTGTCAACCTCTCAACCTTCAGCCTAAATGACCATCACCAGAGCCTCCTCAATAAGGGGTTGAACTACATCCCAACCCCCAGAGGCACCAACCCAATTCACAGCCTAAAAGACACGTTAATGTTCAACAGACATGTCAGACTCAAACACTTTTGGCAAAATCATCCAGAACCCAACCAGCAACAAATATTCCCCAAAGAACCCAAGGGATGGGTTCCACCAACAGGTCTTGACAAAGATATAGATGCCTTTGCATCTTATACGACACAAAAAATGAAGAAACTTCCCCCTAAAAATCAATCAAAATCGAACCTCACAAATGATGAAATGACAGCCTTGAAAGACCTACAAACTAACCAAGATATTGTCATTAAACCCGCCGATAAAGGCGGGGCCATCGTTATCCAAAACACATGCGACTACATAGCAGAAGCAGAAAGGCAGCTACTCAATACCGACCATTACAAACGTGTCCCCACCGATACAACCTTCAAAAACTACCATCGTATCAAAAGCAGAATAACAGAACTAGCAGAACAAGGACAAACCCTATTACCACAAGAAGTAAGAACTGCCCCCTTCTACACCCTCCCTAAAATCCACAAGGAGGGAAATCCAGGCAGGCCCATCGTGGCAGGCATCAACTGCCCCACAGACAAGATATCAGCCCTCGTAGACCAGGTATTGCGACCCTTGGTCAAGAAAATTCCCTCGTACATCCAAGACACCAGACATTTCATCCAAACACTAAACAACCACGGACAGCTCCACGAAGACGAAATCATGGCAACAATTGATGTATCCGATGTATCAGACCTAACAACACCATACACCCACAAATCGTCAGTGAACTCATAAGGATGGTGCTTACCACCAACACCATGTCCTTTAATCACCAACACTTCCTACAGATCCAAGGCACTGCCATGGGCACAAAAATGGCACCAAGTTATGCAAATATATTCATGCACGAAATTGAGACTGATATCATCTCCAGAACCGACATCACTATCAACATGTGGAAAAGATATATTGACGATATTTTTGTTATATTCCGCTGCTCAGAAGATGAACTTGATCAATTCCTTCTACAAATCAATTCATTCTACCCAACAATTAAGTTCACAGCAAACTACAGTCGCCTTTCTGTAGACTTCTTAGACGTCACAGTCTATAGGAGTCCCACCAACACGATAGAGACAAAACTCTATATAAAACCAACAGACAGAGGTCAATACCTCCATGCCCACTCTTACCACCCAAGGCACACCATTCAATCGATAGCCTACAGCCAAGCCATCAGACTGAGGCTAATCAATTCAACACGCCAACAGAAAAACTAACCGCTCCCCCCTTGGAGCCACGCCCTTGACTACCATTGCCCTAGATTCGCGTTCCTAGCAACGAGCGCTGATTGGCTGCCGCACCGGAAGGTGCCGGCATCGAACCAGCCTTCAAACAACAACAACAACAAACGGACACGCGGCTGACCCACGACTAGCTCAGCACCTACTAAAGTGCAGAAATGAATACGAAAAATGAAGATACACCGATCCAGTGCCATCTGTGTAGTGCCTGGATGTCAGGCAGAGGCGGAACATTAATCAAACACCTCAATAAGCAACACGCGGGACCCTCGGAGAGGGGTAAGTACCCTTGTCCGATCTGTCCCAAGCTGTTTACAAGACGACAAGAATTCGTAACACACTGTGATTGGGTGCATGAGGGAGATATACCTCTCCCCCGCCCCATACTAAGCTCAGAGGCCCCAGTAAAACCTGAAATTCCGAAAGTTGAACTTAAAATAATCAGCACATTCACTACTGAGAAACCAAAGGCACGCTTCCGTATTCTAGAGGGTAATAACTCCCCGTACGTTGCAGGTACCATCCCAGCACCCAGTAAGATGAAGTCAGCTCCAAACAAACTACAACACCCGCCGTCCTTCCCGATCCTCCGCCCGGAGGAAAGAAAGGCCAAACAAGTTGTCACCATTCAGCCCCTGAGAAAACCTGAACCAACAAGCGAATACGACCCCACTGTACGTCGCCAGAGATTACAACATGCCCCGCCAACCCCAGGGCAGAGAACCCCTAGGTTTGAAAGCCCCCCTCGCCAATTCGCACCAATAAAAAGACAAGCTACACCAGTCGACCCACAGCCGAAAAAGACCAAGACTGCACCAACTATGCACACTAATTTTTCTGACGCTCTGAGAAATGTAATACCAATCGAACAACTCACTTCACCCGATGTTATAACCCAGCTGATACCTACACCTAGTACATCAAAATGTGTGACACCAGACCGTAGCAGCACCCCCTGCTTAGATGAACTTACGACAGATGACATCAGCAACGACCCACTACCAGGGTCACCTATGATATCACTTTCATGTTCCAGTGACTCTGATATTTCCCAAATGGACGAGAACTTAATAAAACTAATCAACACCCAGTCCAAACAAGAAACACCCCAAGTGAAACCAGTGAAAATGGACAAAACAACAATGACTGTTCCTGATAACAAATCACTAACAACAACCAAACAGCTTTATCTTATCCACCAGTTAATGAGTACCATCGATAGTGATTTATCCAATCAGTTTTATAAGCTCTTAGAACAGAAGGGTCACGCATATGACCCATCTGCAAAGCTAGTGAAAGCTAGTGTAAATAAAATATTGAAACCAACAACCAGGGGTTTTATTTCCAACCCACTATTATATCACCACTAAGACAACCGGGATCACTCGATATATAAACGACCATCTACCTACCTTGATACATCATCTTATCTTTATATTGTAGAAAATGAAATATTTTCTGGAGGGAGGGGAAATGATCTTTGTGTCCAGGGTTGGAGGGGGTTCGCTAAACTGCCTGCCAGCAACCCATAGGAGAGAAAATTGGTAGTAAGTGAGCCCCTTCTGCAGGGCATGACTACCCTTACTGAAGTTACTTCAAGGGTGAGCAAGGGTATGCGTAACTATTTAATCACCATGTCATTATCAATTATCATAATCTGTGCATTTATACTTAGAACCATTATCATGGATTTGCATGAACACAGTTACTTGTGTTTGATCAATAAAAGTACAACATGACTAATTAACCAATATGCTCACCACCCTTCCCCTCCCTCCATGACTAGTGAGTAAGTCTGCCCATGAGGAGGAGAGAGTTGGCTGCTCAACTACATAAGACTTGGAGAAAATTGCCTTTTACCAAAGCTCTAATTGCTAACTCTTTACTGATAGAAATATAGAAATATCTCAATACATTACAATATCATGCTCTTTAAAAAAAAGTAGGTGGGGCCAAAAATGTAACTTATCACTTAATATAACTTGTCATTTATGAACATGTTTATTTGTGAAATAAAGGAATCTTTGGGCTCCTTTGAATAAGTGAATAATACCTCATCATAATGTCTTTATCACCAAAGTGAATGTTCTTCACTAACTCCCTGCCTCTTGTGTAGAGGTTTAGTCGATAGGGAGGCGCATTGTCAATGGCTATGTAGTCAGGGTTGGCGGCCATGTTGTAGATGTCGTGGGATGGAGGCACCCATGTATCAACCTTCTCATGCCTGTCATTATAAGTGTAGATAGAACCAGTGGAGCGTGACACCACCCAGTACTGGGCATTCAGGCACGCCATTCTGATTGGGATATAGGTTTGGTCTACAATGGACTGGTGGCATCCAGACTGGCTGACTTTGAGATACATGACTCCATCCACCGTAAGTACTATAAGAGTTGAGTTATCCAACCAGCAGAGGTCACGAACTGCTTCGGAGAACACCTTACATCTGTACAAGTAGGTAGCTGCAATGTAAAAGCTCAGTATTGAACCATCCTGATATTGTCAAAAATCACTACAACACTGTGGTGTGTGTAGTCACTATGTCATAAATCACTACAACATTAGACTGTTGTGATGATATTTCCTTGATAATACAACTGTGCTGTAATGCTCTCTGAACCTTGTGAAAACATTAATTCCATCCTGATCTAGTCAAGATAAAAATGATATCATTAGGCAGCAAGTGTATCTTTGCACACACACCTTCTCTAAATTTGAAGTATGTTAATATTAAGAACTAGACACGTCCCCATCTTTGAAAAGAGGACCAGTAAAGCACATTTTATTTTCTCTTATTCGTTATATTATCACTTATTTTCATTTTTTTCCTCTTCCAAATTCGGTAACGGCCGGAAGAGATGGTACACTAGCTGTATCATAAGGCATGTCAACCCATTTGTCTTTATTCTCTAACTCACAACTCATGGCTATGTAATTTTCAAGGACAAATAAACAACATCTTATCTTATCTTATCTTATAATAGACAGTAATCTCTAAATATTGGTATTCCAAGGCATATCCCCCTTCCTCACCCCCTTCTGCCCCTCCCTCTCACACAGCTAATCTTTAAAACTCCCCATCCTTTCTCCCTGCCAATCTCTCCTTCCCACTTCCTCTCTCACCCTCCTCCCTACCCTCCCTCTTCCTTGATATATCGCATAATCATCCCTCTCTCTATAATCATAAGAGGGCCTGAAATCCTCCCTTATACCAGAGAAATGCCCCCTTAAAGCAGCCAAAAGACCAAATAAAAAATCGTCTCTCACTCTCTCTTTCCCTCTCACACCTATCACTCTCTTCTCATCCCTGTCTCCTCTCACCCTCCATCCAGCCCTCTCTCCCTATTCTACTCTATCCCCACTTCTCCACATTCTACTCTACCAACAATCACTCCATACCAATATTCCTCCTCTCACTTAAATGTCTCACATTTTACCACCAGCCTCCCCCCACTCATACCTGCTTTTTTTGTTTTTAAATGGTTTTATTAATCAATATTGATTTCATATGAGAAGGTATTTCTCCAGCATTATAGGCGGTTTTCAAGTCTTCTCTAGTTTCCCTACAGTATTAAAGCAGTAAACAATACCACTTCCCTCAATGACTGGAAGTGGATTACTGCTACTAATGGGCAAATTGATAATATTCATTTACAGTATAATCACTTCAGTGTCGGCATACAGTACAACATTTGATTGCTGATTACACCCTCAAAGATTGTCCTATTGGATGGTTGACAGATGGAATATCTTTGCCTGATTCAATCAATGAAATCGTCATCATTCCAGAAATGTGATCCGTTTTAGGATTAGGATTTTGAGACTTCACCATATTTGGAAAGAGGAGATCAAGCCGATTTCAATGATAGTAAACACTAGGACACCTAATAAGTGTTTCTGTATTTTAAGTTTAATATTTTCATTTTTGAAGTTTTTAATGTTTCTGGATGGGTATTTACCAGTAAAGTAACTACATTTACTCCATATAAAGGCCTTCAAAACACATAGATATATTTATTACAGTGTCCCGTAATTTGTTATTCATATTACTATGAGTAAAAAACCCTGAAAAAATTAAACATTTTAATGAAGGGATCTTTTAAAAAAAAGTACTATGGAAGATTTTGCGACTTGTGACTCATTTTCCTGAAACACATCCGATATAGGTACATTTTACCTTGGTTTTCAACATCTTTGGGTCTAGTATTTTGTGGGCCACCTGAAGCCTATTCCAGAAGTAAGGTATGCAACAGAGGATAGATTTTCTGATTTGTTCTGATTTGGGTGTTATTTGTTTTAGTACCCTTCTTCCTAAAGTTAAATTTCAGATGGTAGCCAGCTTGGAGATTGTGAAGCCTTCTTCTATGTTTTAGAGGAAGAAAGCCTTTTGGTCCTCGCTGGTAGGTTGTGAATGGATCTGAGCATTTTATTTTGAATTATTTGTAATTTATGAGTGAAATTTGTAGTATGGGAATCATGGAAGAGATCGGATTGGTCAATTATTTGCAAAAAGCCATAACTTTGCATATTAGAAGCGAGTTGATTTTGGTACTTTATTCCACTATTTGGCTATCTGCCAGATTTTGTAATTCATTAAATTCAGCAGTTTTTTAATTTGTGATTTAAATTTAAGTGTGTTTTCAATCTCAATTCCTAAATATTTACATTGATTAACTGCCTGTAGTTTCCTACAGTCGAGCACCAGTGTGCATTCAGGCCTCAGCCCCAGTTCATCATTTGTCCACTTTGATCTCATAATTATTTTCTTTGTTAAAAATGGCCCTTCATGCCTCCATCCCCCATCCCTCCTGTCCCCTCCCAACCCACCATGTCATTCCTCCCTCCTGCCCTCCTGCCCCTGTCCCCACCCCTTCACCACCCTCTCTCTCTCAACAGTTTGTGAGTCAGAGAAGAAGTTCAGGGAACCCCCATGCATAATGTCAGTACAGAAGTAGTTTTATTAGTTCATTAAGTATAAGTGTACAAAAACAGAAAGTGGTTACTACTTTATATGAGTATTATAATGGTTGAGTATGAGTGTATAAACAGAAAGTGATTACTGCTGTATATCAGTATTATAATGGTTGAGTATGAGTGTATAAACAGAAAGTGGTTACTGCTGTATATAAGTATTATAATGGTTGAGTATGAGTGTATAAACAGAAAGTGATTACTGCTGTATATCAGTATTATAATGGTTGAGTATGAGTGTATAAACAGAAAGTGGTTACTGCTGTATATAAGTATTATAATGGTTGAGTATGAGTGTATAAACAGAAAGTGATTACTGCTGTATATCAGTATTATAATGGTTGAGTATGAGTGTATAAACAGAAAGTGATTACTGCTGTATATCAGTATTATAATGGTTGAGTATGAGTGTATAAACAGAAAGTGGTTACTGCTGTATATAAGTATTATAATGGTTGAGTATGAGTGTATAAACAGAAAGTGATTACTGCTGTATATCAGTATTATAATGGTTGAGTATGAGTGTATAAACAGAAAGTGATTACTGCTGTATATCAGTATTATAATGGTTGAGTATGAGTGTATAAACAGAAAGTGGTTACTGCTGTATATAAGTATTATAATGGTTGAGTATGAGTGTATAAACAGAAAGTGATTACTGCTGTATATGAGTATTATAATGGTTGAGTATGAGTGTATAAACAGAAAGTGGTTACTGCTGTATATCAGTATTATAATGGTTGAGTATGAGTGTATAAAAACAGAAAGTGGTTACAGCTTTGTATAAGTATTATAATGGTTGAGTATGAGTGTATAAACAGAAAGTGATTACTGCTTTATATAAGTATATAGATGGTAATAAAGACATTTACCTGTAGTGTATTGAATAGCACCACTCTCGCCTGGTGCTGCACCCTTGTGGGAGGTTACTGTACCATTGTTCCCCTCTGCACTTGGTGTTGTCACATCCTCTGCTGCTTTTGAAACTGGTTGATGTAAACAAGATGAAGGTAGGAGTTATTGGAATAATATAGTAACAAATTTGGGTCTAGACCAAGTTTCCCTTGATAAAGGCTCCACTGCCCCCTCCAAACTTAGTGCTGGAAAACTCAAGTGCAATGTGTCTTAACATTGCATGAATAAGAGAATTAGTCACGTTATTACACACATGAGCAGTTAGAAAGGTGCAGGACTGTCGGGGTGCAGTTTGGCTGATCCAAACTGTTTCCATGATCAGTTCGGCTTCCATGGTTACATGTGCCTAAATAATGTGATCTCATTGGTGCGGCGCAGGTCTGACCTACAAACCTGTTACAAATGACATTGTCCCCGACCGTGTAACTTAGGCCTACAAGTTGCGGTGAATTGAGCTTCCTCAAGCAAGAATTTAGGCTAAACAAGTTAGATTTACTTTTTAACATCCATATAAAGTGTGTAATAAATAGCAAATGGCACTCTGTTTGGGTTCAAACTGATCGAGGCACATCAGAAAACGGAAACTCATCCCTTTGGGGTTTGTCCCGTTTTCTGATGAGTCTCGATCAGTTTGAACATTCCATCATACCATTTGCTATAATTATTGCATCCTGACTGGTATGGACAAAACTGTGAACTCATAAGTTATATCCTCCTTATTTCTGAGCCAACATTGATGAAATAATAGAACTAGCAGAAGAATGTCCTTTTGCCAATTTGGTAGGCCTACTCTAGTTTTAAGTATTCTGAAATTATATGTGATCCGTTTTAGGAAAATTAGTCATAAGTCGCAAAATATGAATTTTGAAATATCACCATATTTGAAAAGATGAGATCAAGCTGATTCCAATGATAGTAAACACTAGGACACCTAATAAGTACTTTTATCTTTATAGTTAGATATCTTTATTTTTGGAAAAAGGTTTGCAATATTTCTGAGTGGATAGTTACCAGTAAAGTAGCTAAATATACTCAATGGGATGATCTAAGAAACGCACTGATATAATTAATAAAGAGTCTTGAAATGTGGTAGATGTATTCATACAACCACAAGGACTAGACACTCCAAAAGTGAAAATATTCCAACAAAGAGATCTTGTAAGTAAACAACTTTGAAAAAACACCAATTTTGCGACTTGTGACTCATTTTCCTGAAACACATCACAAATGGCCTTTCTTCCTTATTTCGTGCTGACCCCTGCACTCAAAATGTTTTGACATTTTGTCATCTATGACATTAAAGTAAATCAGTATCAGTAGTACCTTCCAAGAATGCAGTAAAAATTATTTAAGCTTTCCTAGTGTGGCACTGGTGCCACTGTTGACAGAAGAATCCTTAATAAAAGTGTCAATGAAACTATATTATGGGATTGTTTGTTTTATCTTATAATGTGAAAACAATAATGAATTGTCCCATGAAACGTTGCATATAAACAAGCAGGTGCATCTCAGTATGGGCTTACAATAAGTCGACAATTTGACGAAAATCTAGAATTTCAAGGTCAAATTAATACAAATGTAGGAAATTATGTAAATTAGACCTGAATGACCTAAATGTAGGACAGGGCTTACCTGAGTCTGGAACTGTTGCCCTCCACACCTGGTCCTGGTACTTAAAACATCCACCAGATGGCCTGGTACTCAGTGTTCTGACGGCACACAGGACATTAGTGTCGGCCTGGTCACACACATGGGTGCAGCTCTCCCCACCACCTGCCTGTAGCTCAAACATGGTGGATACCAAACTGCTGCCCTCACATGTGTATACACACACACTGAGTGCCACACTCAACCATACAACTGCCATCATCTTATCTCTCTCCTTGGCTACTTGGCAAATGTTCTCTTAACCTAGGTAGTGAAGATTAATAGTGAACAGAAACATGCATGTCCTTGACTTGTGGTATAGCTGCAGTGGTAGTGATGTCAGCCTTAATCTGGATTATTGTTGGGCTGTCACTTTGTCCTTAATAGGGTTATTGTTGGACTGTCACTTTGTCCTTAATAGGGTTATTGTTGGACTGTCACTTTGTCCTTATCAGGGTTATTGTTGGACTGTCACTTTGTCCTTAATCTGGGATATTGTTGGACTGTCACTTTGTCCTTATCAGGGTTATTGTTGGACTGTCACTTTGTCCTTATAGGGTTACTGTTGGGCTGTCACTTTGTCCTTAATAGGGTTATTGTTGGACTGTCACTTTGTCCTTGATCTGTGTTATTGTTGGACTGTCACTTTGTCCTTAATAGGGTTATTGTTGGACTGTCACTTTGTCCTTAATAGGGTTATTGTTGGACTGTCACTTTGTCCTTATCTGGGTTATTGTTGGACTGTCACTTTGTCCTTAATAGGGTTACTGTTGGGCTGTCACTTTGTCCTTAATAGGGTTATTGTTGGACTGTCACTTTGTCCTTATCTGGGTTATTGTTGGACTGTCACTTTGTCCTTATCTGGGTTATTGTTGGACTGTCACTTTGTCCTTAATAGGGTTATTGTTGGACTGTCACTTTGTCCTTAATCTGTGTTATTGTTGGACTGTCACTTTGTCCTTAATAGGGTTATTGTTGGACTGTCACTTTGTCCTTAATAGGGTTATTGTTGGACTGTCACTTTGTCCTTATCAGGGTGATTGTTGGACTGTCACTTTGTCCTTATCAGGGTGATTGTTGGACTGTCACTTTGTCCTTAATCTGTGTTATTGTTGGACTGTCACTTTGTCCTTAATCTGTGTTATTGTTGGACTGTCACTTTGTCCTTATCAGGGTTATTGTTGGACTGTCACTTTGTCCTTAATAGGGTTATTGTTGGACTGTCACTTTGTCCTTAATCTGTGTTATTGTTGGACTGTCACTTTGTCCTTAATCTGTGTTATTGTTGGACTGTCACTTTGTCCTTAATCTGTGTTATTGTTGGACTGTCACTTTGTCCTTAATCTGTGTTATTGTTGGACTGTCACTTTGTCCTTAATCTGTGTTATTGTTGGACTGTCACTTTGTCCTTATCAGGGTTATTGTTGGACTGTCACTTTGTCCTTAATAGGGTTATTGTTGGACTATCACTTTGTCCTTAATCTGTGTTATTGTTGGACTGTCACTTTGTCCTTAATCTGTGTTATTGTTGGACTGTCACTTTGTCCTTAATCTGTGTTATTGTTGGACTGTCACTTTGTCCTTAATCTGTGTTATTGTTGGACTGTCACTTTGTCCTTAATCTGTGTTATTGTTGGACTGTCACTTTGTCCTTAATCTGTGTTATTGTTGGACTGTCACTTTGTCCTTATCAGGGTTATTGTTGGACTGTCACTTTGTCCTTAATAGGGTTATTGTTGGACTGTCACTTTGTCCTTAATCTGTGTTATTGTTGGACTGTCACTTTGTCCTTAATAGGGTTATTGTTGGACTGTCACTTTGTCCTTATCTGTGTTATTGTTGGACTGCCACTTTGTCCTTAATAGGGTTATTGTTGGACTGTCACTTTGTCCTTATCAGGGTTATTGTTGGACTGTCACTTTGTCCTTATCAGGGTTATTGTTGGACTGTCACTTTGTCCTTAATAGGGTTATTGTTGGACTGTCAGTTTGTCCTTAATCTGTGTTATTGTTGGACTGTCACTTTGTCCTTAATAGGGTTATTGTTGGACTGTCACTTTGTCCTTAATAGGGTTATTGTTGGACTGTCACTTTGTCCTTATCAGGGTTATTGCTGGACTGTCACTTTGTCCTTATCAGGGTTATTGTTGGACTGTCACTTTGTCCTTAATCTGTGTTATTGTTGGACTGTCACTTTGTCCTTAATCTGTGTTATTGTTGGACTGTCACTTTGTCCTTAATCTGTGTTATTGTTGGACTGTCACTTTGTCCTTAATCTGTGTTATTGTTGGACTGTCACTTTGTCCTTATCAGGGTTATTGTTGGACTGTCACTTTGTCCTTAATAGGGTTATTGTTGGACTGTCACTTTGTCCTTAATAGGGTTATTGTTGGACTGTCACTTTGTCCTTATCAGGGTTATTGTTGGACTGTCACTTTGTCCTTAATCTGTGTTATTGTTGGACTGTCACTTTGTCCTTAATCTGTGTTATTGTTGGACTGTCACTTTGTCCTTATCAGGGTTATTGTTGGACTGTCACTTTGTCCTTAATAGGGTTATTGTTGGACTGTCACTTTGTCCTTAATCTGTGTTATTGTTGGACTGTCACTTTGTCCTTAATCTGTGTTATTGTTGGACTGTCACTTTGTCCTTAATCTGTGTTATTGTTGGACTGTCACTTTGTCCTTAATCTGTGTTATTGTTGGACTGTCACTTTGTCCTTATCAGGGTGATTGTTGGACTGTCACTTTGTCCTTATCAGGGTGATTGTTGGACTGTCACTTTGTCCTTAATCTGTGTTATTGTTGGACTGTCACTTTGTCCTTAATCTGTGTTATTGTTGGACTGTCACTTTGTCCTTATCAGGGTTATTGTTGGACTGTCACTTTGTCCTTAATAGGGTTATTGTTGGACTGTCACTTTGTCCTTAATCTGTGTTATTGTTGGACTGTCACTTTGTCCTTAATCTGTGTTATTGTTGGACTGTCACTTTGTCCTTAATCTGTGTTATTGTTGGACTGTCACTTTGTCCTTAATCTGTGTTATTGTTGGACTGTCACTTTGTCCTTAATCTGTGTTATTGTTGGACTGTCACTTTGTCCTTATCAGGGTTATTGTTGGACTGTCACTTTGTCCTTAATAGGGTTATTGTTGGACTATCACTTTGTCCTTAATCTGTGTTATTGTTGGACTGTCACTTTGTCCTTAATCTGTGTTATTGTTGGACTGTCACTTTGTCCTTAATCTGTGTTATTGTTGGACTGTCACTTTGTCCTTAATCTGTGTTATTGTTGGACTGTCACTTTGTCCTTAATCTGTGTTATTGTTGGACTGTCACTTTGTCCTTAATCTGTGTTATTGTTGGACTGTCACTTTGTCCTTATCAGGGTTATTGTTGGACTGTCACTTTGTCCTTAATAGGGTTATTGTTGGACTGTCACTTTGTCCTTAATCTGTGTTATTGTTGGACTGTCACTTTGTCCTTAATAGGGTTATTGTTGGACTGTCACTTTGTCCTCATCTGTGTTATTGTTGGACTGCCACTTTGTCCTTAATAGGGTTATTGTTGGACTGTCACTTTGTCCTTATCAGGGTTATTGTTGGACTGTCACTTTGTCCTTATCAGGGTTATTGTTGGACTGTCACTTTGTCCTTAATAGGGTTATTGTTGGACTGTCAGTTTGTCCTTAATCTGTGTTATTGTTGGACTGTCACTTTGTCCTTAATAGGGTTATTGTTGGACTGTCACTTTGTCCTTAATAGGGTTATTGTTGGACTGTCACTTTGTCCTTATCAGGGTTATTGCTGGACTGTCACTTTGTCCTTATCAGGGTTATTGTTGGACTGTCACTTTGTCCTTAATCTGTGTTATTGTTGGACTGTCACTTTGTCCTTAATCTGTGTTATTGTTGGACTGTCACTTTGTCCTTAATCTGTGTTATTGTTGGACTGTCACTTTGTCCTTAATCTGTGTTATTGTTGGACTGTCACTTTGTCCTTATCAGGGTTATTGTTGGACTGTCACTTTGTCCTTAATAGGGTTATTGTTGGACTGTCACTTTGTCCTTAATAGGGTTATTGTTGGACTGTCACTTTGTCCTTATCAGGGTTATTGTTGGACTGTCACTTTGTCCTTAATCTGTGTTATTGTTGGACTGTCACTTTGTCCTTAATCTGTGTTATTGTTGGACTGTCACTTTGTCCTTATCAGGGTTATTGTTGGACTGTCACTTTGTCCTTAATAGGGTTATTGTTGGACTGTCACTTTGTCCTTAATCTGTGTTATTGTTGGACTGTCACTTTGTCCTTAATCTGTGTTATTGTTGGACTGTCACTTTGTCCTTAATCTGTGTTATTGTTGGACTGTCACTTTGTCCTTAATCTGTGTTATTGTTGGACTGTCACTTTGTCCTTATCAGGGTTATTGTTGGACTGTCACTTTGTCCTTAATAGGGTTATTGTTGGACTGTCACTTTGTCCTTAATAGGGTTATTGTTGGACTGTCACTTTGTCCTTATCAGGGTTATTGTTGGACTGTCACTTTGTCCTTAATCTGTGTTATTGTTGGACTGTCACTTTGTCCTTAATCTGTGTTATTGTTGGACTGTCACTTTGTCCTTATCAGGGTTATTGTTGGACTGTCACTTTGTCCTTAATAGGGTTATTGTTGGACTGTCACTTTGTCCTTAATCTGTGTTATTGTTGGACTGTCACTTTGTCCTTATCTGTGTTATTGTTGGACTGTCACTTTGTCCTTAATAGGGTTATTGTTGGACTGTCTTTTTGTCCTGATCAGGGTGATTGTTGGACTGTCACTTTGTCCTTATCAGGGTTATTGTTGGACTGTCACTTTGTCCTTATCAGGGTTATTGTTGGACTGTCACTTTGTCCTTAATAGGGTTATTGTTGGACTGTCACTTTGTCCTTAATCTGTGTTATTGTTGGACTGTCACTTTGTCCTTAATAGGGTTATTGTTGGACTGTCACTTTGTCCTTAATAGGGTTATTGTTGGACTGTCACTTTGTCCTTATCAGGGTTATTGTTGGACTGTCACTTTGTCCTTATCAGGGTTATTGTTGGACTGTCACTTTGTCCTTATCAGGGTTATTGTTGGACTGTCACTTTGTCCTTAATCTGTGTTATTGTTGGACTGTCACTTTGTCCTTAATCTGTGTTATTGTTGGACTGTCACTTTGTCCTTAATCTGTGTTATTGTTGGACTGTCACTTTGTCCTTAATCTGTGTTATTGTTGGACTGTCACTTTGTCCTTAATCTGTGTTATTGTTGGACTGTCACTTTGTCCTTCATAGGGTTATTGTTGGACTGTCACTTTGTCCTTAATAGGGTTATTGTTGGACTGTCACTTTGTCCTTAATAGGGTTATTGTTGGACTGTCACTTTGTCCTTAATCTGTGTTATTGTTGGACTGTCACTTTGTCCTTAATAGGGTTATTGTTGGACTGTCACTTTGTCCTTAATCTGTGTTATTGTTGGACTGTCACTTTGTCCTTAATAGGGTTATTGTTGGACTGTCACTTTGTCCTTAATCTGTGTTATTGTTGGACTGTCACTTTGTCCTTATCAGGGTTACTGTTGGACTGTCACTTTGTCCTTATCAGGGTTATTGTTGGACTGTCACTTTGTCCTTAATAGGGTTATTGTTGGACTGTCACTTTGTCCTTATCAGGGTTATTGTTGGACTGTCACTTTGTCCTTAATAGGGTTATTGTTGGACTGTCACTTTGTCCTTAATCTGTGTTATTGTTGGACTGTCACTTTGTCCTTATCAGGGTTATTGTTGGACTGTCACTTTGTCCTTATCAGGGTTATTGTTGGACTGTCACTTTGTCCTTAATCTGGGATATTGTTGGGCTGTCACTTTGTCCTTAATCTGGATTACTGTTGGGCTGTCACTTTGTCCTTAATAATATGTCAGTTGCACACTTGTATTCCTTGACTAACAACTTAAGACAATAAAAAAATAATTTCAACTTCTTAGTTTGAATTGAAAAAAGAGCGGTTCTACACATTTAGGAAATTCTGCTTAATTAGGCTGAAAAATTAAGAAAACCGGGTATATCTGAGTAAATTTGTATTACATTCATTTAAAGTATCAGTTCCGTTATGTTAAACTGCATTTTGAAATATTTTTGTTTCAAATGTGGGCTATTTGAGAGGTTTGGTGAAGGCAAATTGCATATTTTCTGATCTGATCCTAGTATGATTCCAACTACAATGTATTTTCCCAGATGTAAATGGTAGAAATGTCTGATGAAATTATTGAAATTGATAAGAAGGGTAGATCTATATCAACTATTGTAACATAGTATTGATGATTTCTCCAAAATATTCATTCAAGATTGGAAATCAGACTACACAATGAGGAATTGCAAAGTGAAAAATAATACACAACTAGGAATCTAGCAGGGCAAAATTGCAGAAGGAGTTAAAAAGATTTTATACTATAACAATAAAAGCCTTCAAAACAATCATTTTTGATAATTTAAGTGGTTTTACTAACAACTAAATCATTATAAAAAACATTCTAATGCATAAGTTTAAAGCTATTGTACGGCGTAACAAATACAAATAGGAATACAAATTATATATCATTAGAGAGGTAATGCATTCGACTCTATGATTGAATATTTGCAACAGTAACATATTATTGATGATTTCTCCAAAATATTCATTCAAGATTGGAAATCAGACTACACAATGAGGAATTGCAAAGTGAAAAATAATACACAACTAGGAATCTAGCAGAGCAAAATTGCAGAAGGAGTTAAAAAGATGTTATACTATAACAATAAAAGCCTTCAAAACAATCATTTTTGATAATTTAAGTGGTTTTACTAACAACTAAATCATTATAAAAAACATTCTAATGCATAAGTTTAAAGCTATTGTACGGCGTAACAAATACAAATAGGAATACAAATTATATATCATTAGAGAGGTAATTCATTCGACTCTATGATTGAATATTTGCAAAATGATTATGCACCTGAAATTCTGAATAATTGGTTCAGCCATAAGGTCAGGTCTGAAATATATTACCCTGGGAATTGAGTGTCATGAAAAACAATAAAAGATCAAATAAATTAATTTCAGTATAATTATTTTATGAGTAGGGGGAATAACATGTTTGTTTTTTACTTTAAACTTCTCAGGAGTTCAATGTGTTGGTACCGTAACCAATAGATTTGTCTGTTTAAAAAGAGTAAAAGACAATAAGGTGCCCAACTTTCCTTATAAAATCTTCAAAGTCTCTACAATATGAGTCCATAGAATGAATTTTCATTTGGCCCACCAGAAAACCCCTTAGCTGCCAAAAAAGAGAATCAACTATTATATAATTGTAATTTGTTCAAATCATAATTACTACTTGTAAATGTTGTTCTTACCTTGAGGATTGACACAATCTGTGAGCAGTGAGATCCAGGAGTGGCTTTATACTGTGGTGGAATTACATCCACCTGCATTTATGCACTGACTTCCTGTCTACCAACCATTGCCTTGGTGACTCCATGCCACTATTTGACTTATTGGTTTACATTATAGACCCCTATTGGTCTGTGGTGTGTGTATTGTACATAATCGGGTAGTGTAACCACCCAATGTATATATATGAAACCTTGGAATATATAGATTTGTGTTCTGAAGTATACATTATTATTGGTTTAGTTGAAAACTGATAACCAAATTGCAAAAGCTTCGCCCCTTGATTTCATGTCATCCTTCTCTTCATCATACTAGAACAAGGACAAATATAGACCACTCTCTTCTAGCATGGCAAAGAAAAACAAGTTTAAAAGTACAAGAAGCTTGAAACTGTAGTGGGTCTGGTTATGTTACCAATATTCTATTCTATTGTGTGGTGGTGCTGTCCGCTGTGGGTTAGTACGCCTGAACTACCCCAGTGGGCAGTACCAGTGAACATGTCCACTCATCAGTATATGTGTGGGGACTTTTACCATTATATTGGTTGTTATGCTCTTATAAGCTAATCTTCTGTTCTTAACCTTTCTATCAATGTACTGCTATGAGATATTTATATCCACGGACGTCAGTCCGAGAGTCTTTAGTAACATAATGCCTGAGTGCATCTTATCTTTATCTTCTATACTCAATGTCTACTCACACCAGTTTTGTACGAGTCAAGAATAGGGGTGAACCCCAGCTCGAGTTGAGTGAGTTAGGACTTGTGTGTCCCATGTGACTAAATAAAGTCTGTAGAGAGGTTAAGCCTTGTTCTGTCTTTATTTAGCGTGCAAGCGGATCGGATCCGAAGATCACTACAATTGGTGCCGTGACCAAAGCTTGCCTTGGGATATACTTTATGATAGAGAACTAGATTTATCTAGGTTCCAAGTGGTTTCTAGTAATTGGAAAATAAAAGAAACAAAACGATGGGTGATAATCGACCCGTGGTGGACGTTGCAACTCAGATTTCGGACAATCTGCAACGGACCAAAGCCGTGACACCTCCGAAAGGTGGTGACATGGTTGGCATTGGTGCTAGAGCGAAGTTGACTTTACCAAATACTGCTCCTGTTGTTGGAACTACAAATGTGGTTCCTTTGACTTTGGACCAACCTTTGGCACCGCTTGGCGGTCTAAGTTTGGATAATCCAACAGGGGGCCTTGGTTTAGGGAATCCGGAAGGGGGTCTGGCTGGTACGGACGTCTGGATGGACTATAGACAACCTCTCCGTCATACGGAATCCGAGGATGACATAGAGTTAACAACTCTTAGAGAGCAGGCGAAGAGTTGGCGGAAGGCTTACGCCAGCTCTCACCAGCAAATCATCGATCAGCGGAATACGATGGAGCAACTTGCTCAGGAAAACGCGGATTTGCAGGCGACATTGCATGATGTGTCCAAAGATGCGCGAGCCACCACTAAGAGACTCATGATTGAGAATGATAAGTTGAGGACGGAGGCCTCTAGAGTGGATGACCTTTCTAGGCTCCACAATGAGTTATTGGAAGAGACTAATGCTGCAGAAAGGATTGCTCGGACTCCTCTTAGGCTTAGGCAACCTGTAACGTCCACGTTTGCGGACACACAGGGAGCTGTAGCTTATCAAGAGGGGGATTCGTTCAAGCTTATGACTCCAAGACATTTTGGTGGCCTTAGGCATGTAACGATCCGGGAGCCCTCTGCTGTTGCTGTTTCCTCTCCAAAGGAAGTTCAGGAAGTTGAGAAGAAGGTAGAACTAGCCGCCATGTCTAGTATTAAGAAGCCTGCCATTACTGGAAATGATTCTTACATACGCGGACAGGTGGTGAATGAGACATATGTCCGAAAGGATAGTGGTAGGGCTACTACCATCACTGGGATACCCACACCAACTGTTAATCCGGTTGTGGATACTGCTGGTGCTGGTACTACCACTGTGAGTTTGTCTCAGGATGTTCTGTCCTCCACAATCAACTTACCTCGACCGGATCCGGGCATTGCTTATGCCAATAAGTCCCTAGTTCAGGGATTGACATATGTTGGTCCGGACCCAACCCGTGCTCCGTTCAGTTACACATTCTACAATGATGAGGACCACGTTGAGCCACGATTAGGTACCATCAGACTATGGGATTCTACGAAGGATTCGTGGCAGCATCATCTGGCAGAGATGAAGGTATTGGCTGAAGCCCATAATTGGACGGATGCAATGTTTTTGAGGCAACTCAAGAGCAGTTGTAGACGTCAAATTGCGGCTTTGGGGGAATTGCCCCAGGGGACAAAATTGCCGGACTTGGTGGCTCATTTGGAGACCAACTATGGTGATTATTGTCAGGAAAAAAGAGAAGCTGAGTTCTATGCTTCCAGACAAACCCCTGGTCAGAATGCTAGGCATTTTGCCAATGATGTAGCAAAGGCTGCACGCTATGCTTTTGGTATCCATTTGGACAGCACTATGCGGACTTTGTGTATCCGGACGTTTTTGAAAGGTTTGACTGACCTTAAAATGGCGGAGTTTGTGAGGTTCAAGCAACCATATGACTTGAACCAAGCTGCACATTGGGCTGTAGTGTTCGAAAGCTGTACTATGGATTTGGCCACGGTTCAGACAACATCAGTAGAACCAAAGAACTCCTCGAACCTTGCCATATCCGCACCTCCTGGTGGTGTGGCAAGTAAAAAGGCTCAGAAAGCCATTGCCCAGATGATGGAGTTGCTTGATAGACCGTCGGAAGTACAGCCTGAAGTATCAGCTTCGGACGATATTTCTGATTGTATTATTCAGGCAATGCAGGCATGGCAGATGAACAAAAAGTCCGCTCCTAAGCCTGGACCAGCTGCTCCCTCTACAAGTGGTGGGCAGAGAAGGTTCAGACGATGGAAGCCGAACAATGGATGCTGGTTTTGTGGTGAGGACGGACACATCGCTTCAGTGTGTCCTACGAAACAGATCATCCTTGGGCTAGCTCCCAAGTCCGGTGCATCAGCTAAGGACTCGGGAAACGCGGACAGACCCTCATAAGGAGCGTGATGGGGGTCGGGGAGAAGACGCTTCACAGTGCCACAGTCCGAAGTGAAGCTGAGAGTAGTATAGGAACTGGAGGACATGCCCAGGCACCAGCTAGTACGCCGGAGATTACACACCAAGGTGATCCCCGTCCGAAGACTGGAGATTCTAGGTCGCTGCCGGAAGGAAAGCTCCTACCTCAAGGCTTGTTACCTTGTGGTGATTCGGACTCTGCCTCTGAAGTGAGGTGGGGACAGTCCGGATTCCAAGCTGAACGAGATCAGTTAGTGTTGGTCAAAAGTGGATCAACCGAACCTGCTCAAGTTCAGAAAGTTTCTGTACACAATCAGGGAACTTTGGAGATCCCTACTAAATTGCTAGTACGGGAGAGATGGTATGCCCCTGTGACAGTAGGTGGGGGAAGTGGACCTTTTTTAGTTGATCCGGGTGCTACTACTAGCTTGATCACTAAGAAGTTCTACGATTCCCTTCCAAATCCACCACCAATGACTTCGGTACGGATGATGTGTGTGATGGGTAATGGGACACCGATAGTCACATATGGGAGCGCGCTTTGTCCCTTGAAATTAGGCGACCGGACTTACATGATTACTTGTCTTGTAGTCAGTGGTCTACGTGGTCCTGAACGCGGGATACTTGGTGCGGATTTTTATTTTGTGCACCAATGTAATCTGGATTGGTCAGGGACTTTCTACTTGGAAAATTTCGGGTATTCTGTACCGTGTACGTTATGGAAGAAACCTGTTAGCAGTATTGAAAGTCCCTCTGTGAAGGCAATGGAAGTGGAAGACGTAATTGTTGGGAGAGAGGTGAAACTTCTTAAGGCAGTTGTCCTCAAACCTAGATCAGTTACTATGGCCAGACTTGACCTTGGCAGTGGCTCAGTCACATCGGGTGGATTGATGTTCGAGCCAGACCAAAGATTGTTGAAAGACTTAGCCTTGGGCAGCCTGAATACTTATGTAGCAGGCAACGGTTCTCCGGCCGTGGTAGCTTTCTCCAATCCGACCGGTCGCACCTTGAAGATAAAACGACATAGGGTGGTTGGTAAAGTGTTTAGAGTTGATTTATTAGCTCAAGACTCTTTGTCAGATGTTGGGGAGAATGAGGAAGTGATCAGGGAAGCAATCATCAACTCTATACAGTTGCTGGAGTCTCCTATAGCGGATGATGATCTGATCGCTCCTACTCTTCCCATTCCGCCCGCTGCAGAGTGTCCGTTGGCTAAGATGATCAAAGAATCGGATTTGTCCGGAGTCCAAGATACTCGAAATGCTCTGAATCTCTTAGAGGAGTTCCGAGGCTGCTTTTCTCTCCCGGGAGATAAGGCTTTGGGATGTACTCATAAGGTCCGCCATGTTATCAATACAGGTGATGCTTGTCCGATCAAACAAGCATACAGGCGGATTCCAGTTGCTAAACGTGATAAGGCGGAAGCAGAGATCTGGAAGATGTATAGAGAAGGCCGGATTGAGCATAGCAATAGCCCTTGGGGAGCTCCTATTGTTATGGTGGCCAAGAAGGACGGGACACAGAGGTTCTGTGTAGATTATCGCCAGTTGAACTCTGTCACGATAAAGGATAGTTTTCCTCTGCCTAGGATTGACGAGTGTGTGGAAGCTCTTGGTGGAAACCAATGGTTTTGCACACTAGACCTCGAAAGTGGATATTGGCAGGTGGCTATGGATGAGGAGAGTAAAGAAAAAACTGCTTTTCTCTCTAGTGTGGGCTTATTTCAGTTCAAAGTTATGGCTTTCGGACTGTGTAATGCCCCAGCTACCTTCCAACGTATGATGGACAATATGTTGGACGGACTCAAATGGAAGTCATGTTTGGTTTATCTAGACGACATTGTTGTTTTTGGAAAGACGCTGGATGAGTGTCTCCAAAACCTCAGGCTTGTTCTAGAACGAATCAAGGACTACGGATTAAGATTGAAGCCGAAGAAGTGTGAATTCTTCCGTCGGCAAGTTGAATACCTGGGCCGGATTGTTTCTGGTAAGGGAATTCAAGCTAATCCGAAACAGATTGAGAAAGTCCGAGATTGGCCAGTCCCTACAAATGCTAAGGAGATTAGACAGTTCATAGGGTTTGCTTCCTATTATAGGGAGTTTCAACCTAACTTTGGTGAAATTGTCTCCCCTTTGCAAGACATTGTGACGGCGGCATGCAAGGATAAACGCTATACCAGACCTATAGTGTGGACTCCTCAGTGTCAGGCTGCGTTTAGCAAGGTCAAGGAATTGCTGACCACATCGCCAGTACTGGGATACCCCCGGAAGGTGGGAGATTTCATCCTAGATACAGATGCAAGTGGTTTTGGAATGGCTGGAATCCTTTCACAGATTCAGGACGGACGGGAAGTAGTCTTGGGCTATGCTAGCAATAGTTTGTCTAAATCTCAGAAAAACTATTGTGCTACTAAGCGCGAGTTGCTTGCTGTTTTGACTTATCTGAAGAAGTTCAGACATTACCTTCTGGGTAATAGAAACTTCTATGTTAGGACGGACCACGCCTCTCTCCGTTGGTTGCTAAACTTCAAAGATCCAACTGATATGCTTGCTAGGTGGTTAACTACCATGCAGGAATACGGACTGGATCAGGGCATGATTCTGCACCGGGCTGGGCGCAGGCATGAAAATGCCGATGCGCTTTCTCGCTTGCCAACACGTAAGTGTGGGAGATTGGATTGTCATGATTGCGGACTACATGACGCTGTGTTAGCTGCTGTTACCACTGATGTCCCTTCGGACTCGGATGTTCCCACGGACTCCGGGGGTAACAAGCTACAAGAAGCTCAACAGTCTGATCCCATGATCAAGAGGTTGATTGATATGTTGGACGGCTCAGTAGAAATTCCTTCTAGAGAAGATCTTGCTGGGGAGTCCGATGAATTTCGGACTTATGTTCAACACCTAGGTGAAATGGAAATGAGGGACGGTGTGCTATGCCTCGGATGGGTCCGGCTAGCCACCGGTAGGAAGTACTGGAGGAAGGTGATCCCAGCTTCCATGAGGAAAGAAATTTTCAAGGGCATGCATGGGCCTAAGACTTCAGGACATTTTGGTGTTTTTAAGAACACTTGGTCGGCCAAGATGAGATATTATTGGCCGGGCCAAAGATATGACCTGAAGAGATGGATTAAGGCTTGCCCTGAATGTTGTACCAGAAAGACCCGTGGGGGAGGAGGAATTTCTCTCCTAAAGAAAGAGAAGCATGGTGACAGGTGGAACCGGATATCGTTGGATATTCTAGGTCCCTTTAGGGAGACACCTAGGAAGAACAATTATATCATGGTGGTTACGGACCATTTTTCTAAGTGGGGCGAAGCCTATCCCATGCGAGACCATACTGCAGAAAGCTGTGCAGAAGTCCTTTTCAAGGAATGGATTCTGAGGTTCGGATGTCCGGTGGCTTTACAGACCGATGGGGCCCCTGAATTCCGATCACAGCTATTGAGATGTCTTTTGGACATGTTAGGGATTGAGAAACTGATAACTCTTCCCTATAGGCCTCAGTCCAACGGACAAAGCGAGCGGCTTAACAGGGTACTTGTTGAGCAGCTCTCTTGTCTGACAGACTATCATAAAGATGACTGGGATATGCTTGCTCCGTGTATAGCTCACGCGTATCGAGCTACTGTGCATGCCAGCACTTTATGTACTCCAAATTCTGTAGTTTTTGGTACAGAACTCGTAGCTCCTATGGATATAGTCCATGGAGTGGGATCTGACGGGTTGGACTTTCCTTGTAAGGTTTCTTATGTGGAGAACCTGAAGCAATGGATGCGGAGAGGACACCAGTATGTGCGGGAAAATCTTGGAGTCTCTGCTATAAATCAGAGACGAGATTATAACAAACGTACTAGGCCTCCAAAGTTTGCTGTGGGGGATGTTGTCTATCGATATTGCCCTCCTAAAGCAAACAAGAAATTGGGACAGAAATGGGATGGCCCATTTAAGATCCGCAGGTTCATAGGCGGTACCACCTGTGAACTTGAAACAGCAGAAGGCTTGTTGAGATACCACATTGATTATCTCAAGCCTGCTTTTGATGAAGATGGTCCTATCCAGGCTAGAAACCTTCATAGGGCTCCAGAATTTCAGAAACTGGAAAAGGCAGGTAGAGATATTCTCAGGCTGGAAGCTGGGAAAGTTGTAGCGGGAGTTGAATGTCCGGCTAAGTCCGTGAAGGAGAAGGTTACTATAGGCGTCAAGCCTAGAGGTAGGCCGAAAAAGAGAAAGTCTGTTTCGGCCACAGATCTTCCTCCACTGACTAAAGGAAAAAAGAAAAAGGGTCCTGTTAAAGTAGGAAACCAAGTGTTGCCTACTAAGAAACAGACTCTAGGGGAAATGAAACGAAGGCCTGGTAGACCAAAGAAAGGGGGGACGGGGTCAGGAACAGCAATAGTTGTTCCTCCAGTTCCGCCTAGTATTTGTGTAAAAACCAAGAAGAAACGCGGTAGACCGAGGAAACAAACTACGGACTTGCCTGCTGTTCCTTTAGTGCCTGTGAAAAGAAAGGTTGGACGTCCGAGGAAAGAACCAGCTCCAGTGGTTTCCTCGCCAACCTCTCTACCCCAGAAAAGGGCACAAAGAAATTTGTTGCCTAGAGTAAGGGACACCTCCCCAGCGCTGGTAAGGGCTCAACGCTTGCGTAAAGCCCCAGTTCGGTTTAATCAGTAAGAAAATTGGTATCCGGGGGGAGAATTTCTGAACTGGTTCTCTCCCACTTCAAAAAAGTACACAACGAGAAGTCAGACTTGCAGTTTATTTGTACCGGATAATAATTGCTTGTCACCATTCGGCAATGTAGACTCAGTTCTATTTATGACTGGGAAACGAACATGTGTCTTGGAAAGTATTTGGTTTGAACGATAGAGAAAAGCTAGGCCCAGGCTTGCCCTGCGAGCAATTGTGGCTTGGAACTTGCTGTAAGGCCGGAATCTATTTATAGTGAATAGGTGGTTGCTTGAATCTGTCCTGAGAACCAGAGAAATTTGAGGTAAAACACCCTGTGTAGTCTCAACAGGGGAGAACAGGTTAGCCGGACTGGTCAAACACGTCCGCGCTATGGCTCAGAAGGAGCGCGGGAAGTGATTGGCGCTGCCAACAGCGGTGGCGGTCTGAAGCACTACGCGTGACCACGGGTCTCGCCGGTGTGTTTCACTCCTTTCAGTTGACTTCCGGATTCTGAGTGTGCGACACGTTCTTCACTAAGGAAAAGTTAACTGTAAGTTTTCCAAAAAGATGAACTTATTGACTTACATCTGTATGTGTTGATATGTAGTTGCAAGAAGGCGACAAGAGTTTCTGGACCAATGTGTACTGTATTCGCTGAGAAATAGTAGTCAGAAATGACTCGGCGGACTGGCGCCGAACACGTTGTGGCCATTTTGGTATGTTTTGTATAGCGAATGAATGAACAAGGGGTGTCTCTATGCTAAACAGACCATTTCTTGTCAAGTCCCGGTGATATTAGCAGGTCACACTCTGAATGCATGTTGGTTGACGAATTAATGTGTTGTTTAGAACTTGGCTTGTTGAATGTGTATACCGGTGGTAGATTTTTAGACCAAGCCACGCCCGTGCTACGTCCGTGGCTAGAAACCAGCTCTGTCTAGGTCTAAAAATATTGTCCCTGAACTGTGCCTTATTTCTGCTGTTGCTACATGTCGTTATTTTTCTATCTGTCAGAACTAGGTTGATATTCTCAAGATGTCTGACCGAGGAAATGATTTGGACCTGTCGGCGTCTGAGGGCGAGTTGTTGACCGACGACCAGGCGGCCGAGGTCCTGGACTCGTTCATGACGGCAGCAGAGAGGGAGGAGACAGGGGACACCACGTATTGGGAGCAGAAGGTCCCTACCCCTGTCGCGTTCGAGGTGGACTCGGAGGAGGAAATGGAGGTCGAGGTAAGCGTTGCTCCCTCCAAATCCTCGGACAAGTCGGACAGGTCCGGACGGACCACCCACCAGTCAGCAGACAAGTCCCCGGACCGGTCTGCGGACAAAGCCCGGACTTCCAGGTCTTCGGACAGGAAAGCCGGAACCTCAGGGACAAAGGGTCCCAAGCAAAGTCCTGTAGAGGACAAGTCTGAGAAGAGTCAGGTGCAGGTGACACCTAGAAGATCACCACGCAAGCAGGCCGACCCGGGGAAGGTCTTGAGGGGCAAGGACGCGGACGCCATCCGGACCCGTTCCCATTCTAACTCTCCAGGCAAGAAGAGTTCGGATCGGGATCGGAGCGCTTCCTCAAACCCCAAGGCTAAGCCTGCAGCCGCCTCTCGGCCCAGGGGAGCTGAGTTGGCGAAGGCCCTGCTAAAACTGCCCCAGGCCACTGCTAGCACTAGCACTAGCAGCACGAAGACGCCCGTTTCCAAGCTTCCCAAGATCCGGAAGCTGAAAAGGGTGCATGTGTACCGATCCGAGGCTAGGCGGGTGCAACTGGCCAAATTTGGTTCTCTGACCAAGTTTAAGGCCGAGTTGGACTCAGCAGCTCTGGTTCCCCTGAATCCGAGCATGGATCAGCCCGGATCCGTCCCACCTCAAGCTCCGGAATCTGACGATGAGTCCAAGGAGTTTGATGACGACCAAATGACCCGGTACGAGCAGGTCATTTGGCCAGAAGTGGTCCGAGAGGACAGCCTAGACGCGGGTACTTATGGAAAGCTCACAGGAGTACACAAACTGTGGCAGCCCGGGTTTAGGTGCCCTTTCATGGTGTGCAGGTACCTTCCTGTAAACGAGGGAGGTATCAAGAGGTACCAAACCAGAGAGCGCTTCTTTAGGCATCTCTGTGAGGTACATGCCCCCTATTCACAGGTGTGGGTGTGCTCCCACGACCAGTGTGCCCAGGTTCTAGACCGCCGTGTGGAGTTGGTGCAACACTTCATGAACGGCGAAGTCAAGCAGCACCACCTGAATAGGGAGATTGCCTTGGAGAAGACCAGAGCTGTGATGCCTGTCATCCGGAACAACTCTGCCTTCCTCCGCATGACTTACATGTCGGCCCAGCACTTGAGGGTCACCCGCAGGATGAGGTCGGTTGCGAAACCGTCCAAGTCCAGCGCTTCCTCCTCTACTGCTGGACAGTCCGGGTCAGCCAGCTCTTCCTCTAGCAGCCGAAAAGGGAAGTCTGGAGGCAAATCCGTGGCAAAGAATGCCTCTTCCAGCAAGGAGACCACTGGAGGCACTGAGGGTGCCCAGAAACGCGGCCGGACTAGCTCCGGAGGTGGATCAGGAATGCTTTCACCATCCCTTCCTGCAGCCAAGAAGCAGAAGGGCCGCAAGGCGCAGGTGGAGACAGACACCTTGTCTGCCCAGCTGCCTGAGAAGGTAGAGACGGAGCAGCTGGTCCGGGCAGCGGAATCCGAGATCCAACGCTGTTTGTTGACTCTCCGGGCTGCTGCTGACGCTGCTCAGCAACAAGTCTCTACCTCAATGGCGACACTGACTGTCCCATTGCAAAAGCTTGAAGCCGTGCAGGGCCAAATTGGGGAGAACGCCGCGCAGAAGGAGACAATCCGGACGCAGGCGAAGATCATCCAAACCCTGCGCTTGGCTGTGGCCAAGAAAGATAGCGAGGTCCTCAATCTGACGGAAGAAAACGCCAGTCTGCGTGGGGAACTCGCGGAATTCGGCCGCAGCTCCTCTCCTGAAAGTCAGGAGGTGTCCGAGGTGGAAGCGTCCACCCAGTCCGCTTCAGTGTCTACTGCCCGTGCCCCTCAGTCAACTGCTGTTGCTGGCCCGAGTACAGGTACTGTAGTGTCAGAGTCCGGAGACTCTGTCAATGTGAGTATGGACTTGGCTCAGTTTAATCTGCTGTCAAGTCTGATGGCCAAGTTCCAACCTGTGTTGGCCCCGCGGACTACTCCCCCGCCAGTGCAGCGAACAGCTCAAGCGAGCCGAGGAGGCCAAGACCCTTTTGGCCTGATGAGAATGTTTGGTTCGCCCGGAAATGCCATTTCTCCTCTTTCCGGGGGAGAAAACGCAACGGCTGTTGGTCCTGAAGTCGGGCGAGAGCCTGCGGACCAGCAGGACGGATCCACGGATCAGCAGGAAACTGGTGAAGGTGTCTCGGACACTGAGAACACTCCCATGGACTCCCAGTGATGCCCGGACCTACCTAGCCTCCGCCGGATGTGGCGTCGAGCATTTTCCTGTACAAGCCTCCGTCGGATGTGACGTGGAGCGTTTCCTTGCCTTACCTTGCCTTGTTGGCTCGTCCTCGGATCATTTCTTCCGGATCCGGACCATGTTCTACCACCCCACGGACTCCCTTTTCGGATTGATGACACATCAACTAAGACTTTTAATGTGAGATTACTCTTTTTTACTGTCGATTCACTCAGAAGGAGGAACTTCAGTCAGTTTTATAAAAATTTTCTACACTGGATTCTGTAAGTTAGTGAGGACACTTTATGCTCCTGAATGTATTTGGTGTTTATTATTACTGCTTTCTTCAGATGTGTGTATTGAACTTTTTTACTTGGATTTTTAAATCCGTAATCTCTTTTTGCATGTGTGCTTGACATGTTTGTCACTAGAAATGTGATTTTTACTGCTTTTTACCGAGTTTGTAATGTGTTAAAACTCTTTTTCGAAGAAGGGGAGTATTGTAGTGGGTCTGGTTATGTTACCAATATTCTATTCTATTGTGTGGTGGTGCTGTCCGCTGTGGGTTAGTACGCCTGAACTACCCCAGTGGGCAGTACCAGTGAACATGTCCACTCATCAGTATATGTGTGGGGACTTTTACCATTATATTGGTTGTTATGCTCTTATAAGCTAATCTTCTGTTCTTAACCTTTCTATCAATGTACTGCTATGAGATATTTATATCCACGGACGTCAGTCCGAGAGTCTTTAGTAACATAATGCCTGAGTGCATCTTATCTTTATCTTCTATACTCAATGTCTACTCACACCAGTTTTGTACGAGTCAAGAATAGGGGTGAACCCCAGCTCGAGTTGAGTGAGTTAGGACTTGTGTGTCCCATGTGACTAAATAAAGTCTGTAGAGAGGTTAAGCCTTGTTCTGTCTTTATTTAGCGTGCAAGCGGATCGGATCCGAAGATCACTACAAAACTATAGATTTATTTTGACTTTCTGAAAGTGGAAAAGGCCATGTAGGAATAGAATCTTTCGATAGCAGACCTGAGGTACTAGTAAAGTCCGTTATTGCTTTTTGTATAGAAACTGGAGAAAATTGTATATGTGATGTGTTTCTGGACAATGAGTCACAAGTCGCCAAATTGATATTTTTCAAAGTGTTTTTTCTCAAGATCTCTTTATTGAAATGTTCTGATTTTTAGAGGGTGTATCACTCATTGTACATTGTATTGGGACATTGGGACATATATATCTATGCATTTTGAATGCCTTCATATGGAGTATATTTAGTTACTTTACTGGTAATTACCCACCAAGAAACATTGCAAACTTTTTTTTTCAAAAATAAAAATATAAAATTTAAAGTATAGAATTTTCAATAAATTAATAGGTTTTCCTCATTGTTGTTTATTCTCCACCTGAGCGTGTTCCTCGAGTTTTTCAGGCTAGAAGTCTCTGAAGTCTTCAAAATAACTTTTTTTTTAAATAATTCTATTGTCATATATCTCATCTGTCACAAAATTTACAAAAATATTAAACAGGTTAACATTAATCATGAATTCATTTAGACATATTAGCGAGTTAACATTACATAGACCCATAGAGCATCATCTTCCCCTGACACTTAAAGGCATGAAACCACAAAAGCAAGTCCAGCAACCATGTCTGCTCTTGTTCAATAATTGTTCAATATTTAATTATAGGTTGCTTTGCATGATCAGCAAATATTGGCTCTGTTTTGTTCCTACCCACCTGAAAGTCAAATGAACAAAATCATGGAGCATTTCTTTGCCCAGTTCATGTATGTATAGTATTGTGACCTGCTCTGCGATTATGGGTCTTAAAGGTTTTTACTTGGATAGCCCTAGGGGCATTATTTAACAGGAAAACTGTTAAAAACACAAAATTTACTCAAAAAATGGAACGACGTTTAACAGGATTCTGGTTTCCATGGAAACCTATATGCCATCAAATTGTTTCAAATTTAAATAAAGTCAAAAGAGAATTTTCTGATGATTAAGATACTGAAACAGATTTGAATTACTTAAATTCTCAGAAAAATGGCAATATATTATTCAATTTATTGAAAATGATGTGCATTTTGAAATCATAGTTCGGCAAGTAAAACTGTACAGCAGTTTTGGCTATTTAACCCATTTCAACACATCATAATTCAGAACTTCATATCTCGGCTTCTGTTTTTCATGTCAACATAATTTTTGCAGCATATTATGTCCTAAAACACATTTTACATTTCATATCTAAGCACATAAGACCCGTTTTCGCAGAGCAGGCATTATGTTTTTTTTGGTACTGGTCTTTATTCAGGCACGGTTACAAGATTTACATAGATCATTTAAAGCGAATATAGGATTGATGTTAATATAACCACGACTCACCATATGGTGATATACCGCCGTTGCCTGAGTTCGGCTGGCCAGAGACAAACAATAAACAAATAGGAAATAGACATAGCACTTACAAAGCTTTAGACAAACAATAAACAATGGGAAATAAACACAGCAACATACGAGTTATTCTTAGAACAAAGCTAAGGTATAATCATTATATGGTCATATCCATTGGGAGTTATACACATAAATAGATACACATTTATCTCGCTTATGTTTAATAATTCATTGAAAAATGCTGTTTTACAATATTCTTAAAATCCATAAAGTCATCAGTTAATCTAAGATCTCGAGGCAGATCATTCCAGATGGTACATAAGCTATATAACAATGATTTTTTAAATTTTCCCGACCGGGGTCTGGGTGGCAAAAATACTGGTGCGCCATCACGGCGTGTGCGGACATTCGGCCTTAGGAATTCCTGTTTTTCAATAACCTTATAAAATGCACATTTCGCAATGTTAAGTTCAATTCGGCGACTAATTAATAAACAATTCGAATTTCTATGAAGATTAAGCGTGGGTGTCCCAGGTTCTGATCTGAGGCATATACGTAACGCACGGTTTTGGAGTCGCTGTATGGTGGTAATTGTTTTGTCAGTACAGGCTGTTAAAAACATAAGTTGGAAATCTACAGTAGGTAAGATCATGGTCTTATAGGTTTGTAGAGCAGCTTGGTCATTTAAATATCTGCGGATTTTGCTTAAAAAGTATAGCTTCCCATTAAGACTTTTGATAATCATGTTTGCGTTCGGTTCAAAAGAAGTTTCGCTGTCGATTAATATACCCAGGTATACAAATTGTGATACAATTTTCAATGACAAATTATCAGCCTTCAATTCGTTAGGTGGTACTTGGCGCTTTAACATAGCTTTATTCCCACATACCATAACCTCAGATTTCTTCTCGTTGATTTTCATCTTATTGCTAATTGACCATGCGTGTAACTTATTTACATCTTCGGCAACAGAGTTTATAACCTCCATCATATCTTTACCTGACTTGTATAAGACCACATCATCAGCATACATTATTATCTTACAGTTTCGATTGATATTTGGCAGATCATTGATGTAAATATTAAAAAGTAATGGTCCCAAAATTGACCCCTGAATTATCCCGGATTTAATTGAAAGGTTATCCGATATAGAGCCCCCCACCCTAACACACTGGCTTCTGTCACTCAGGTAGTTTCTTAGTAGCTCAATAGTGCTCTCTTCCACATTGTAATACTTCAACTTACTCAGTAGCAGAGAATGATTTATGGATGGGAATGCGGTTGTAAAATCTATAAAACAGCACACTGTGTATTCGTTATTGTTGTTGGCTATATTGAGATCCCATACGAGGTCACTTACTGCTTGGGAGGTTGAACAATTTTCTCTAAAACCATGTTGGTGTTTAGATAGATAATGGTTGCCTTCAAAAAAGTAATATAGTTGGTTGTAAATCAGTTGTTCTAGGATCTTACCGCAAATATGACTCTGACCAATGGGGCGTATATTTTTGCATAAGCTGATATCACCCTTCTTGGGGATAGGTGTCACTATACTGGTCTTCCAGCCGATAGGGAATGTGCAGGTATCAATACATAGATTGAACAATCGGGTCACTTCATTAGGAATCGCAGACAATAGAATCTTATAGAGTTTAGTTGGAATTTTCAAGCAGCCAGAGGATTTTGATACATCAATCCCTTGGATTAAGTCAGCCACCTCACCAGTACCAATATCGTTAACAATTCTGAGACTCTCACCATTCATTTGTCTCATAGTATCTAGAGGTCTATTTACAGTTTCAAAGTTAATATTACAAAAGTAGTCGTTTATATAATTCGCACTATCTTTTTCGTTCAATGCGATACCGTCATGATTACGAACAAATTCGATCCCATCTTTGGAACCCTTGACAAGTTTTTTAAGACATCTCCAATACTTCTTGGGGTTATGATTATTGTGGGTTAGTTCATTCTGGTAATAGTTTGATTTGGCACGGATTACAGCTCGGTTAACTTCATTTCGTATCAATTTAGCACGCTGGTAGGTTTGGTTATCTCGTCTATTTTTTGCTAATTTAAACAGATAGTCCCGGAATTTCATCATTCGTACCAAATCAGGTGACATCCACGGCTCATTGTTTTCTCTTACACGGAACTGTTTAATCGGACACATATCATTCACAATAGTTTCAAATATATTGAGCATATTATTCCATATAGCACATGTATTATTTTCATTATTTCCATTAAAAACTTGATCCCAGTTAATGTTTCTAATGCGATTCATCATCAGGTTTTCATCTAGGTTACTGTAATTACGGCCCATTGATTTCTTTCTACGCGTATTGGCTCTTTCCTTCTTTAAAACCAGGACAGTGCCCATATGATCGCTTAAGTTGATATTTATTGCTGAGGAAAATGCAGCAAATCTTAGGTTGGATAACATCAAATCTATACATGATGAGTGGGTTGGAGTATACCTAGTCGGTTCATTAATGTGCGAAGTGAGACCTTGGTTTCTTATAAAAGCATTCATACGATCAGAGTTTGGATTGTGAGTAAGCATGTTAACATTAAAATCACCAAGAAACAATTGTTCAACAAATCCCTTATCACGAATATCATTAAAGGCAGTAATTAAATGATCAGTGAATATTTGCTGACTCCCAGAGGGGGGACGATAAACAAGAGTTAGACCAAATTTGGCTGGGCCCAGGGGCCTTACTTCAACACTCATTATCTCAATATTTTCATCCGATATATACAAATTGAGCATTTCCTCTACAACTATATTTTTCAATGTATAAATCATGATCCCACCTCCATTTCCAGTTAACTTACGATCAAGTCTTATCATATTATAACCCTTCATTTCAAACATATGGTCTGGCAGAGATGGCTTCAGCCATGTTTCAGAAATACATAAGATATCGACATTTGTATCGTATAATAAACTTTTGATCTCATCTATCTTATTAAACAGTGATCGGACATTTAGATGAACGATTCTGAAACCTTTCAGCTCAATTAGTTGATTCACCTCAATACACATTGCATATGTCCATCATATGGCAGGTTATAAAGAACTGACATTGTAGAAGGGGATAGTGCCTATCTTTGACACCTGTATTAGATACCACATTATGCATAGTAGGAGTGATCAGGATAATGAACATGACGGGAATCGTTGGCGGGACGGGAATCGTTGTTAATAGTGGGATTCCCTCTGAGTGCTTACCTTAAACCTAAAGATGCATTCTCAGCTATTATGACAAATAAATCTTACACACATTATGACTTATAGGACTGGATTTATCAATAAAAGATCCAATTATATTCAGAACCCAGGCAAAATGTACCTATATTTGGAATGATGATAATTTTATTGATTAAACCAGACAATATATCAGCCTCCTGATGAAGGGCCACATATGCCCGAAAGCTTGAAAAACCCAATAAAATTAACACCAACTTCATTATGTTCTTCATATTAAACATCTATTATATACTTCGGCCACCCCAATATACAGTGAGCCCCCTTCCCTTCGGCAATATATCAACCTGTTAACCATCCAATAATAATAACTTTGAGATTGTATACCAGCAATCAAATGATGTACTGTCTGCCAAAACTGATGTGATTATACCATGAGAAAATTATTAATTTGCCCATTAGTTGTAGTAAGCCACTTCCAGTCATTGAGGGAAATGCTATTGTTTACTGCCTTAATACTGTAATTAACTTGAGAATGCTTGAACACCTCCCATGATGCTGGAGAAACGTCTTCTCACATGATCAATAAAACAGTGTAAATACAACACAAATACAAATACTCTGCTTCTGTTATATTGTTTATACAAGAGTTACTCCTATTATGGCTTATAGACTCAATTTATCAATATTCTGCTGCTGTTATATGTTTATACAAGATCAAGTTACTCTTATTACCCTATGTGCACGGCTAGGTATTGATGTGGCTATTGACCACCAGGTGGCATTTCATATTGGTGTTTGAGTTGCGTTGTTGACCACTTGGTTCACTGTTTTATTTCAGGTACTGTTAACCTTGCTCGGGGAAGGTTTGAGGCCCTCACCTTTAAAGTTTAAGCCTGTACCCTAGTAAATCAATGGTTTTGCTGCTGAATACGCATTTATCTGGTTTGATATATCTTGATGCTGGCCTGTATGAGAATTGAAAATACCTCTGCAAGATCAGTGAGATGTTTCTCAAAAGTGCACCCATAAATACAGATGTCATCCACATATGCAACAGTGCACATGTATTTGCATTTCTTGAGAAAATAATTTCCATTATATTCTGGTTGGCCTTAGCAGATGTTAGCACAAGGTTGCACCTTGTATTGGTATCTCTTGTTGTGTGTAGCAAAGGTTGTAAGGTGGCAATTTTCAGCTTTAATGGGAATTTGATGGATAGTATTGAAATAGGTTAAACCTATATTCAGTATATATAATAAAGAAATATTAAGTTAAATATTAAGTATGCTACAATGCGTTGTAACAGTACTATATCCTGTAATTTTATTATTTTATTGTATCATGATGGTACTTTGTCCAAGAAGACACATGTTATGTTCACATATTTAATTGTAGACCTGACTGCATGTTGGTCGGCTATGTTATGTAACATTACATAACATTGTGTAACCTCATTATATTCATATTAATTATTAATTATCACCTATTATCACATTACGTAAAATCGCTAATTATACTTAACTAGCTAGGACTGTACAAGTCTACTTATACATGCTATGCCATGGATATTACGTAAGGGCTCCGCCCACTCATTACATATGCATGTAATCTCCTGGAGGAGCCTGTACCATATGATACCATTAAACAGTTGCTTGGTTCTTCTCATGAAGATCAGACGTTCGTTAGTCTTCTTCTATTAGATCATTACACTGGCGGACAACCCGCTCGATCTTGGACATAGGAGCTTCTTCTTCTATTAGATCATTACAGCTAGAGGGGCTAGATATATTCTCAATATTTGCCCAGGCTTAGAGCATGAATTGGATTGAGATTGAGAATAAACTGGATTGTTATTGCTGGCAAGGACCAATAGACAGGGTTCCTGTGTTTCTCTGACTAAAAACACAACACTTAGGATAGCACTAAATTTAAACAAAATACAAAATGGTTCAGAGCTACAGAAAATATTAAATATCCCTGAACTACAAAAAAGAAGGGAAAGTCACAATCTATGCCCACAAATTAACCCAAGATCAGGACAACATTTATAAAAGGAATATTCATTTGAGAAGTTTAGTAGGTGTGGGGGGGGGGGGGGGCTGAGGATCCCATAACCAAAATGTGAGCAATTAAGGGAGTCATTCTTGTAGGAGGCACCAATACTATGGAACAGACACCAAATAGAATACGATCATATAGATGGAAAAAAGAAACCACCTCCAGATCATTCATGGCCACTGCTGATGTTTATTGGAATAATTTGCCAAATAATGTTAGGGCCATTGAAGATAGTGCCAGCTTGAAAAAAGAAATATCTACTATATTATGGAGAAAGTTCAATGAAGATGGGGAACTAAGTAAAGTGAAATCTGTTATGGATACTCTGTGGCTCAACGGACCTGTTTTTATTTTTTTATACTAATCTTAGTATTTTTATCTTATACCCAAAAATCAAAACAAAATTAAAAATGTTCTTAATGAATTGACCGGTTGAATAGACAATGTACTGAGGGGTTCGCGAACATGACACCAGGTGGCATATGTGTACTACATTCAAACATTAATATTTTTACTGACGCTCACTAAACTGTAATGATTTATGAATTCCTTAATGTTAAATTAATGAAACTTGAACGATTTTGTATACATGATAACTTGTATTTATTTTTTCATGATATGCTGAGAATTATTATCTGTAAATGATGAAATGCTATCAATAAAAATACAATACAATACAAAATACAATACAAATATTGGACACAAAAGTATCCAAGCAATATTTAAAATGTCATATGATACAGTAATGTCCAAACCAGCCTACCACGGCTTGTAACCAAAGTAGCAATAGCCAACATGTAAACTAGACAAGTCATGGCTCTATGGAACAGCATTCTCACTTTAAATTAACACAAGCTTAGTACTGCCACCCATGCCTCTGTTCCGGAGAACCATATAATCCCAGAACCCCATTTAACTCACTTTTATCACGTAATGTGATCTTAGCCTCTCAAATTCTTCACCAATTGAAAGGGAATGACATCAACAACTACATGTGTGAATTTAAATGAACACCGAGTCCCAGATATGAAGATATTAGTGAAATTAATAAGTGATAATGTTCTTATGAAAGATAAATGTGGGGTCACTAATCATCATGGTTTCATGGTGTATAGTATTTCTGAATAATGTGGGAATAAATTACTGTTGGGGACATTAAAGTCGGAGTAACTTCTACCAACGATCCCATACTGTAACAAAACCTGCTGTCAGTTCTGTGTGAAATGAAATAGAAAGAAAAACAATGGAAAGAAATATCAAACCAAATATAACTGTTCTAAATGCCAGGTACATTTATTTATGTTTTCTGCAGTGTTTCGCAGATTTTCATAACATAAAGCTAGTTGAATGTTTGTGTAAATGATTGACCTACTTATAACGTATGTTGTTTCGAACTGATCAGATCAAGAAAATTCATGGCTCACATTCATTGTTCTATAGGTCTACATAGCCGAACCATTGACTCACATGATTGTTCTATAGGTCTACATAGCCGAACCATTGACTCACATCATTGTTCTATAGGTCTACATAGCCGAACCATTGACTCACATGATTGTTCTATAGGTCTACATAGCCGAACCATTGACTCACATCATTGTTCTATAGGTCTACATAGCCGAACCATTGACTCACATCATTGTTCTATAGGTCTACATAGCCGAACCATTGACTCACATCATTGTTCTATAGGTCTACATAGCCGAACCATTGACTCACATCATTGTTCTATAGGTCTACATAGCCGAACCATTGACTCACATCATTGTTCTATAGGTCTACATAGCCGAACCATTGACTCACATCATTGTTCTATAGGTCTACATAGCCGAACCATTGACCTTATACCTTGCTACGTGTGTGTGAATAGTCACATCAATACCCTTTACTGATTGGTCTACATCTGATTGGGGAACTGTGTCATTGCCAAATTAGGAATATTTACCCTGTGCTCTTTCCAATGCTGTATGGTGTGTTGGGATATCCCTAAAAGAACCAGCGCTACAAACATTGGAAGTTCAGCTATGTTTTCTGTGTTTGAATCCACTCTTGCAGGATAATAACTAATTTTGAAACAGCTATTTTATATACAAATCTGACAATTTCACTTGTTTAGATCAGAAATCCCCTACCCAACCTTGTCCCAAGCATTTGGGTCTCTTTCTTAGTGTTGAAGTTTAATATTTGAGAAGAAATACTCCTCCTCCCAATAGGTGTACACCTTGTAGCCTTGTTGCACTCCCAGAGTCGCCATGTGCATGCACACAGAGGGAGGAGAGTTTGTGTGCACAGAGAGAGGAATAAGGGGTTGGCCCTAGTACAGAGGTGCCACCATGTGTCTATACAGTGCATCCACAAAACTGTGATGATGGCCTCAATGCATATCCCTGTGTGTCCCCAATCGTAAAATCACAGAATTCAGACATTTATTTACTTTTTAAGTAAGAGATCGATAATATTGAGTTTGGGAACCAATATGATGGTAATTCCAGAAGAACCACTCAATCTTAATACCTGGGAAGGCAACTTTAGATAAAAATTTACAGAATCTCGATATTAGAAAAGAATTCAGGAAGGAGCCAGTGATTCGAGCTTGTGTGCAAGTTGACTTAGTTCTCCTAATGATCTCCTAATGATTTTTTAATGATCTTTTATAATGAATTTATCATTATTACTATTATTTTTGGTATCATTATTACAAGTTAAACCATTCAAAGATATATCCTTAGTCCCTAGATATATATTTGGAATACAGTTTTCCCCTTAGATTGAAGGGGAGTATATTGATGTTTGAGCCTGAAGTAGGTTAGATATACATGTATTGCAATATAGGTTTGTGTCGTTCGATTAATCCCAGGGCAAATCGAGAGAGCGGCAACACAGTGTGCATTGCATAGCGATGCTTATTCTGTTGGTGGCTCTAGGTGGCTGGGCAGCCATAGAGGGCCCTTGTAGGCGGTCTGACAAGGGCCGAGGAGCGGAGGTGGGTGATAAATAGATCGAACATGCCAATGGGGAGGGCAGGAAAGGTGTTATCCACCGAGGATTTAGGTGGGGGGACCGAGGGCCGAAGCGCAGCGTAGGCCCGAGGTCCCTCCACCTTAATCGAGGTGGATAACACCTTTCCTGCCCTCCCCGTTGGCATGTTCTGTATCTATTACACCTCTGAAATAAATACAACAGAAACGAACAGAAATGTGTATTCTATAATTCTGATAAATCATGTTGTTTTCCTCATTTGATTGTGTTTTTCTTGTGAACATCAAAGAAAGTAGTTCCTGACAATTTTTACACAGGAATAGTTTCGATTCAGTACTGAGTAGGCTAGGCCTAGGTCTATGGATTAGATTTAACAGAATACAAACAAATATCCTATTTTATTGTGTTTCCCATTTAAAAAAACTAGTTACAACACTTTGATTAACATCTGCCACCCCTTTTAAGCACTTGAATTGCATAAATAATTAAATTGCAGGGGTCATAGGTGCTGTCCTAGCCTTCCCGACGACCCTCTAGGCTATAAACAGAAGGTCGTCGGGAAGGCTAGGACAGCACCTACGACGATATCTATTTGACCCTCGCAGAACAGTTAGGCCTACATATGTGTGTGTGTGTGTGGGTATCAATTTTATTTCCAACTTTTTTACAAGTACATCAGTTCGGAAAAAGGGAAGAAGCATTCACAAAACTTCTATAAACATCCTTCTGGGAAAGCTACGTTTCTCAGGTCTTCCAGGCATCCCTGATTAAGTTGACCATGAGCTTTGTATGATAAGTGTAGGCCTACTAGTAAGCTTTCGAATTGGGTGAGAGTAAATCACAGTGAATTGGCAGACTTAACACCAGTTTTGACAGTGAATAGACCCGGACTATTTGTGGACAAATAAGGAAACTAGGAGGCTATTAATTTACCTTTTTTCCCCGATGCCGGCCATGACGCAAAAGCATACATCGTAACGTCTTCTATTTACACAACGTTAGTAACGCGCATATTGTACTTGACAACGCTTTTTCCCACGCATTGATCAGGCCTATGTACCCGACCTATTTTTGTTATTAGCTAAGGGCGATGTAATTAACATGTTATCACCCGCCTTGACCAAGTGGGTGGTACAATGCTGAGGGTATGGGCAACTACATCACAGGGGTGTAATAATATGGTCTCCGAGATGATGAAGGGTAGTACTTTCTCAGCCTACAAAGAAATAGTTATATACTTCACATATCAACATATGATACATGGTTTCAAAGCTCTTTTTCTCAGTACACTACCCAGGAATTTCAAAATTTTTGGCAAAAGAGTTCCGCATTTTTCATTGATAATTCATCAAAATTAATTTTGATCAGTCAATTATTAACATAATTGCTAGTTTGGGTTTAAAACGGATTCAGTTCTTCGAATAATTTTCTTAGTTATCACTTTTTTAACAACTTTATGACAATATATCTTTGTAAATTATTTCAAGTTAAACAGTTCTAAAATCTTCTCTTAGCCCCTTCAAAATCAGTCTTGGACTACATTTCTCAATGGTATTCAAGGATGCATAAAATCAATGGGCATAACTAACGCTGAACAAATTAAGTTACATTATTGCATCAGCTAGCTGGCCTGGACCAATTTGAAATGCACACCATTGCTGGTCGAAGCGGGATAAACAAAAGAGTACTATAGAGTAGGGTCTATAGCCACATAGCTTGTTTACCTTTCGGCGGGCCTTCCACATGGAGCCAAATCCATGGTACATGGCAAATACTGGCCAAATCCTCACAGAGAAATACAAAAACATTCGGATTTAAAACAAAACTTCCTAACTCACAAGTTAGAAGTAATTCCTCCAAGAAAGCTGGGACCATGATGATCCTTATTATGCGTATAATGACCAAGATTTTTAGTGGTGGAAGTAGTTCTTGCATCAATACACTACACGGTACCATAACACTTTGTCAATTTATATATCTAATAGCCTGATGGAGATGTCAAATCGATTGAGACGGAGGGTCAAATCGCACGAAACCCCGAAGGGGTTGAGTGCGATTTGACCCGACGTCGAGATCGATTTGACATCGAACAGAGGGCTATTAGATATTTATTACATACCTATTTATCGATTTATTTGTTATATTTACCTTATTATCGCTGTATTTCTTGCCAAATTATCGGAACTTAGCTTGAAAACTTTCGAAACGTGCAAGGCAGCGCTACACAGCAGAGCGCAACGTCACCAAGTGCGCAACATCGGCAAACCAATGAAATTGCGTCATATTGGTCACGTGTTAATGCCCCGCTCAAATAGCACATGTGTGCTATTTGACATTTTGAATAGCACCCCGGAATAGCACCTGTGAAATCGCACATGTATGTAATAATAGTCGAAAGAGTTCTATTTTTTCTTTGATATTTTCATCATCAAAATTAATTTTGATCAGTTAATAATTACCATAATTGTTAGTTTGGGTTAAAAAGGGATTTAGTTCTTCAAATAATTTCTTTAGTTATCACTTTTTTAACAACTTTATTATTATTATCAAGATCTTAGTAAATTATTCATAGAAAGGTATTATTGTGAGGTGTTATCTGTACTCACTAAAGTCTTTAACTGAACCTATGTTACTCTAGCCAACTGTTGGGTAAACGCAAATATTAAGAGTATTTAAGTCCTAATAAGAATGTACTTTATTACTACCCTGATATTATGCGGTAATATAAACTGTATAATCTGTTTTTACAACTATAAGTATGTCATTTGTAGCCTATCCATAAAAGATCAATGGTAACGACTGGAAGAACTGGGACTATCCCAGAAGTCTGTCGACCAATTTGTCATTTTTCTATTTAATTTGTAACTGCTATGATATTTATGACAAATAAAAGATTTTTCAATTCAATTCAATTCAAAACAAAACTGTTCTGTATGGTTTCTTGATTAATTTCTTACTATATATATCTAAGTCACTTTAATATGTCCTTTGGTCCTGGCATGGACTTGTAATTACAAGTCCGTGCCTATATTATATGGATATAATGAGTGTAAGTAGGATATAAAAAGTAGACAAAAAAAATGGCATTACACATGTATGATACCAGTTTTTGAGGTATGCGAAATACATTTACAACATGCTTTCTTTATTTCAAGTTCATTTTCAGGGCCAAAATCCAATGCAGCTGCCACCAGGAAATAGAAAATGTGATATCTCAGCTCCCATTTGCACTATTCCCATGTATGGATTCCATTTCTAGTCTCATTTTTCTGTTTTAAACAGGTCAGGCTGTGAGATTTTCAAAAACCACCAGCTGCAAGATGGCCCACAGCCCCTAGTGGCTGGTAGCTTTGAAAACAAAATGGCTGACACAAGACACCAAATGCATCATATTTTGGCTTCAACTGGTCCTATTTTCAAGTATGATACCAATTTGTCCATGTTCTAAGGTGTGAGGAAACCATTTATGACATCATTTTTCTGATTCAAGGTTATTTTCAAGGTCAAAATCCAAAATGGCCCATTTCAGGGAAAAGCAAAGCGACCACGGCTGGATCATAATAGCTGAGAACCAACTTTAAGAGAGTTGATATATGCAGATATCATATTGTTCCTCCACCACAGCGAGGAGATGTGATGCACCACTCCTGGCTTCCACTGATAGTGCTCCAGGTGTTGCCATCAGCCTCCCCTTGATGGTCAGATGACGCTGAAAGTCTCCACTGAGTGAGAAGATAGAGATGCGCCCATTGGCCCGCTCTGTCACCAGGACCTCCTTGTCTGCCCACACCCCAAATGGTGTACCCAGTTGTCCATCCCCACTGCCTTGGCCTCCAACACTGACAGTTGCACTGCCTGAGATATCCCTGATGAGCAGATGGTGATCCTTGGTCGTGCCCAGCAACAAGCCGTCATCCGTCAGGTACATCTGCTTTCTGTCAAAGTATATTCATTTACACAAGTCAGAATTTAAACATAGACATCTGTGATGCATTACAGGAAAATGAGTCACAAACCACAAAAAATGGATTTTGAGATATCATCATATTTTGAAAAGATGAGATCAAGTTGATTCCAATGATAGTAAACAGTAGGATATCTAGAAGTATTTCTATATTTCAACTTTGACATTTTTATTTTTGAAAAAAAAAGATTTGAAATATATCTGGGTGGACATTTACCAGTATGGGTGGCTAGATATACTCTATAAGATGACCTTTGAAATGCATGAATATATTTAATACACTGTCTGGAAATTTGGTAAATATATTCATGCTACAAACAGCGTTAATCATACCAAAAATGAAAACATTCCCTCAAAGAGGTCTTGTGAATAAGACCCATTAAAAATTATCAATTTAAATATCTTTCATGAACGAGTCTGCTAAGGAGACTCAAAGAATGCACCAGCAATTCAGGACTGCATTCTTCAAGCATGGGAGTCCGCCCACACCAAAGTGAATGTTCTTCACTAACTCCCTGCCTCTTGTGTAGAGGTCTAGTCCATGGGGAGGCAGATTGTCAATGGCTATGTAGTCAGGGTTGACGGCCATGGTGTGGATGTTGCTGGATGGAGGTACCCATGTATCAACCTTCTCATGCCTGTCATTATAAGTGTAGATAGAAGGAGTGGAGCGTGACACCACCCAGTACTGGGCATTCAGGCATACCACCTTCCGCGGCTTATAGGTTTGGTCTATAATGGTATTGTGGCATCCAGACTGGCTGACATTGAGATACATGACTTCATTCTTCTTAAGTACTATAAGAGTTGAGTTATCCAACCAGCAGAGGTCAATAACTGGGTCGGAGGTCACCTTACATCTGTACAAGTAGGTAGCTGCAATGTGAAATTAAGCTCAGTATTAAATCCAATCCTGATGTTCATGGTATAAATCTTGGTGCAAAGCACTACAACAGTGTAGTTTGTGTATAGTTTGTCACAGAGAGAGTGAGAGAGGTTGGTTGCTTTATGCCTTTATCAATATTGAAAGTTATATCAAAGGTGGGAGAGCTGAGAGGGAGGCAGTTTATCATCTTGCCCAGGAAATAGAGATAGAGAAGAAGGGAGAGAGAGAAAAAGAGACAGAAAACAGAGACAGAGAAAAATAGAAAAATAGACAGAAAGGCACTTCATGGTCTTACCCCGGACCAGTTTGTCAGAAATCACTGTGACATTAAAGTGTTGAGTATGCATTCACTATATCAGAAATCACTGCTTCATTACAGTATAGAGTGTGTATTCACTATGTCTGAAATCTCATTTTTTCATCTCATGACACTCGTCTACGACAAAAGTCTCTCATATTCAATGGTGTTAGAGGGAGGCAAAATGTAGACCTGATCGACACATGTATTGAGATCATTAAATTAGCTGTCCCCGATTTTCATCCAGGACGTCTGGACAAAGTGTATAGACTCACGAGCAAAAACATTACAGTGTAGCATATGTGTTCACTATGTCAGAAATCACTACAACATTACAGTGTAGTGTATATATATATGCACTATGACAGAAATTACTACAACATTACAGTGTGGTGTATGTATTCACTATGTCAGAAATCACTTCAACATTACAGTGTAGTGTATGTAGTCACTATGTCAGATATCACTACAACAGTGTAGTGATGATATTTCCTTGATGATACAATTGTGCTGTAATGCTCTCTGAACATTATGAAAATATAAAACATATATTCCATCCTGATCTAGGCTAGATAAAAGTGATATCATTAGGCAGCAAATCTATGTTTGTTCCCTATATTCTGCAGCATGCACACATCCCCTAACTTTGAATTATATTAATATTAACTAGGGATGTACCCAGCTGTGACGGTTGTCATTTGAAAAGGGGACCAGTAAAGCACATTATAATAGACAGTTATCTTTAAATATCTGTTTTCCCCTCTTCCTCGCCTTCCTTCTGCTCCTCCCTCTCACACAACTTATCTTTAAAATTCCCCCTCCTTTCTCCCTGCCAATCTGTCCTTCCCACTTCCTCTCCCTCTCACCCTCCTCCCTAGCCACCCTCTCCCTTGATATATCATTTAATCATCCCTATGTTAATGTCTAACTATATTTTATGTGTGTTTCGGGCTAAACATATTGTTATTGTTTTATTACTTAATTGTTTAAAGGTGTTTAGATAAAGTATTTAATTGTATCAAACACACTTGGCCATAATCAGTCAGTATGTTATTCACTATTACAATAGGATGCAGTCTGAGGCATTGCCCCCACATGATGACATGAGTCAGGGTATTGCACCAGATCTGCTCCTCCATATATAGAGTGCATTGCCCCCTCATGATGACATGAGTCAGGGTATTGCACCAGATCTGCTCCTCCCCATATATAGAGTGCATTGCCCCCACATGATGACATGAGTCAGGGTATTGCACCAGATCTGCTCCTCCATATATAGAGTACATTGCACCCTCATGATGACATGAGTCAGGGTATTGCACCAGATCTGCTCCTCCCCATATATAGAGTGCATTGCCCCCACATGATGACATGAGTCAGGGTATTGCACCAGATCTGCTCCTCCATATATAGAGTGCATTGCCCCCTCATGATGACATGAGTCAGGGTATTGCACCAGATCTGCTCCTCCATATATAGAGTGCATTGCCCCCTCATGATGACATGAGTCAGGGTATTGCACCAGATCTGCTCCTCCATATATAGAGTACATTCCCCTCATGATGACATGAGTCAGGGTATTGCACCAGATCTGCTCCTCCCCATATATAGAGTGCATTGCCCCCACATGATGACATGAGTCAGGGTATTGCACCAGATCTGCTCCTCCATATATAGAGTGCATTGCCCCCACATGATGACATGAGTCAGGGTATTGCACCAGATCTGCTCCTCCATATATAGAGTACATTGCACCCTCATGATGACATGAGTCAGGGTATTGCACCAGATCTGCTCCTCCCCATATATAGAGTGCATTGCCCCATCATGATGACATGAGTCAGGGTATTGCACCAGATCTGCTCCTCCATATATAGAGTACATTGCACCCTCATGATGACATGAGTCAGGGTATTGCACCAGATCTGCTCCTCCCCATATATAGAGTGCATTGCCCCCACATGATGACATGAGTCAGGGTATTGCACCAGATCTGCTCCTCCCCATATATAGAGTACATTGCACCATGATGACATGAGTCAGGGTATTGCACCAGATCTGCTCCTCCATATATAGAGTACATTGCACCATGATGACATGAGTCAGGGTATTGCACCAGATCTGCTCCTCCATATATAGAGTACATTGCACCATGATGACATGAGTGAGGGTATTGCACCAGATCTGCTCCTCCCCATATATAGACTACATTGCACCCTCATGATGACATGAGTCAGGGTATTGCACCAGATCAGCTCCTCACCATATATAGAGTACATTGCATCATGATGACATGAGTGAGGGTATTGCACCAGATCTGCTCCTCCATATATAGAGTACATTGCATCATGATGACATGAGTGAGGGTATTGCACCAGATCTGCTCCTCCATATATAGAGTACATTGCATCATGATGACATGAGTCAGGGTATTGCACCAGATCTGCTCCTCCATATATAGAGTACATTGCATCATGATGACATGAGTGAGGGTATTGCACCAGATCTGCTCCTCCATATATAGAGTGCATTGCCCCCTCATGATGACATGAGTCAGGGTATTGCACCAGATCTGCTCCTCCATATATAGAGTGCATTGCCCCCTCATGATGACATGAGTCAGGGTATTGCACCAGATCTGCTCCTCCCCATATATAGAGTGCATTGCCCCCTCATGATGACATGAGTCAGGGTATTGCACCAGATCTGCTCCTCCATATATAGAGTACATTGCACCCTCATGATGACATGAGTGAGGGTATTGCACCAGATCTGCTCCTCCATATATAGAGTACATTGCATCATGATGACATGAGTCAGGGTTATGTCATACTCATAATTTGATGATCAAATGCTTTTAAATGGTTACATAACATTACGCAATATGACGTAAGTGATTATTAAATATGAATTTATTATATGAAAACATTATGAATATATTATGTACTAAACATTATAGGTATTTCCTCCGAGAAATAACCGTTGAAGGTTTATGTACCAGACATTATAATTATCTAATATTCACATGTTTCCAGGTGTGTCTACAGGTCTTATCTTATTAGATTAACATGAAAGCCATGACAGTTGGCGAGGTCTAATGACTCAGCCAAGCTGTCTACATATTACGTAATCGTATTAATTAGAGGTTGGTCACATGACCACCACACCGGCTCACCCTACTAGTGACCGGTGACCTATTGGTTATGCATGAATTATCCTTTTTAGATTAATGATTCTTATTCCTGTACACCCATTGGTTATCCATCCAGACACACCTGGTATTGCATTACATATAAGCCTATGTTCAAGAATAAAGAATTACTTCTCAGATTATTCTGAATCTTATATAACTCTTCCAGCTTATTATTATTCATATTAGTATTGCACCAGATCTGCTCCTCCCCATATTTAGAGTACATTGCACCATGGATGAGTCACTCACAAGCTCATCTCTGGACTTCCGGGGTGATGCAAGTTCCCCTTCCAAACCTTCTATACCAAGTAATTTGCATGCAATGCTACTAGGGGCTTCAATGTTCTAGAACATTGCTGCAATGCCCAGTATAGATGACGAAACAGAAAGTGATTACTGCTGTATATGGTGAATATTTCTTGGAAATGTGATTCCACCAGGTGGTGCCGCATGTTACTCCCCAGATTCACGAACTAAGCTGTGTATAGCTACCTAGTCGACAGTCACTCACGGGACGGTGAAGGGAACAGACGTACAGAAAAATTTTCTTTTTTTTGTTGGAACGAAATAAAGGCCTTTTGGCAATGCTTGGCTGGAAAGAAATAAAGAAGATCAGCCACAGCTTTTTGCAGTTTGAAATATAGTAGCCCTGCCTTCACTGACTTATCTATTAGCATGAACAAGAGTCGACGAATTTATAAGTATTATAATGGTTGGGTATGAGTGTAGAAACAGAAAGTGGTTACTGCTGTATATAAGTATAAGGTGGTAATAAAGGTATTTACCTGTAGTGTACTGATTAGCACCACTCTCACCTGGTGCTGCACCCTTGTGGGAGGTCACTGTACCATTGTTCCCCTCTGCACTTGGTGTTGTCACATCCTCTTCTGCTTTTGAAACTGGTTGATGTAAACAAGATGAAGGTAGGAGTTATTGGAATAATATAATAACAAATTCAGGTCTTGACCAAGTTTCCCTTCATAAAGGCTCCACTGCCCCCTCCAAACTTAGTGCTGGAAAACTCAAGTACAATGTGCATTACTATTATTGCATGAATTAGAAAGCGTTATGATATATAGACATAATCTACGAGAGTTAATGCCTCTCGTCGCCAAACACCGCCTATCAGCTTTTGTTCATTGTTAATAAAGAATCTCTGAATTGAATATTGCATCCTGGCTGGAAAAGACAAAACTGTGACCTCATAAGTTGTGCTGCATCCCCCTCATTTCCCAACCAAATTTGATGAAATTATAGAACTAGGAGAGTAGATTATGAGATATCATTATATTTGAAAAGATGAGAACCAAGCCGATTCTAAGTATGGTAAACACTATAATATCCAATAAGTGTGTTATTGTATAGTAAGTGTGTTATAAGTTTGATATTCTTATTTTTGAAAAAAAAAGTTTGCAATATATCTGGTTGGGCAATAACTAGTAAAGTAGGTAAATATACTTTATAGAATGAGGACCGAATAGATAGAACCTGATGAGAATGTGGTACAGGGACACTATTGCACTGTCCGATATGTTTGTTTTTTCATGGCCCACATGCCGATAGGGGAGCGTGTTATGAAAAAAAAACCCATCAAGGACAGTGTAATAGTGTCCCGAGTACAACATTCAAATTTAGGTTCTATATTTACTCCCATGTTGCTATACTTACCACAATGTTTACTGGGCACGTGGGACTGGTGCAAATAACTACACTACTCCCGCCCATACAAATAGCATGCGGTACATACATCAGTGTGGAGTAAGTGTATAATATAGACTTGATACATGGTCTTGAAATTTGATACACATAATCATACGTCATATATCTTTAATTTGGAGATGAGACATATCACATCTGTGAAATTCTGCCAAATAAAATTGTTGAAAAAATAAAACGACTTGGAGCATTAGACAAACTAAAAATGTAAACATTCCTACAAAGAGATCGTGTGAATAGAATACTTTGAATAATATAATTTTGTGACTTGTGACTCATTTTCCTGAAACATCTCTCATTTGGTACTCTAGTTTGATGTATCCTGGCAGTAAATTTGCATTCCCGCCTTACTCTTTGCTGACCCATGCACTTAATGTTTTTCTAGCTCACCTCAACACATCTTGTCATGTATGACACAAAAGTAAATCAGTCTATGCTTAGCCTCACATGTCCCTTCATTCATCATGAAACGTGAAAACAATGGAGACTTGTCTAATAAAGACTTGTAGCTGCTTGTCAGTATAAGTCAAAATTAATTTCAAGGTGAATATCCCAAATTGTTGAAGAAAATTTAAGTAAAATCTAGAATTATTAAAGACAGCTTCAACTTGGATAAAGGCCAAGGTCATTCATTTCAAATTATCAAAACTGTAGGAAATTATGTAAATTAGACCTTGGACTGAATGACCTGAATGTAGGACAGGGCTTACCTGAGTCTGGACCTGCTTCCCTCCACACCTGGTCCTGGTGCTTAAAACATCCACCAGATGGCCTGCTACTGAGTGTTCTGACGGCACAGAGGGCCTTAGTGTCGGCCTGGTCACACACATGGGTGCAGCTAACTCTGCCACCTGCCTGTAGCTCAAACATGGTGGATACCAAACTGCTGCCCTCACATGTGTATACACACACACTGAGTGCCACACTCAACCATACAAATGCCATCATCTTATCTCTCTCCTTGGCTACTTGGCAAATGTTCTCTTAACCTTGGTAGTGAAGAGTATTAGTGAACAGAAAATTGCATGTCCTTGACTTGTGGTATAGCTGCAGTAGTAGTGATGTCAGCCTTAATCTGGAGTACTGTTGGGCTGTCACTTTGTCCCTAATCTATGTTATTGTTGGACTGTCACTTTGTCCTTAATCTGGGTTATTGTTGGACTGTCACTTTGTCCCTAATCTATGTTATTGTTGGACTGTCACTTTGTCCTTAATCTGGGTTATTGTTGGACTGTCGCTTTGTCCCTAATCTGTGTTATTGTTGGACTGTCACTTTGTCCCTAATCTGGGTTATTGTTGGGCTGTCACTTTGTCCCTAATCTATGTTATTGTTGGACTGTCACTTTGTCCTTAATCTGGGTTATTGTTGGACTGTCACTTTGTCCCTAATCTATGTTATTGTTGGACTGTCACTTTGTCCTTAATCTGGGTTATTGTTGGACTGTCGCTTTGTCCCTAATCTGTGTTATTGTTGGACTGTCACTTTGTCCTTAATCTGGGTTATTGTTGGACTGTCGCTTTGTCCCTAATCTATGTTATTGTTGGACTGTCACTTTGTCCCTAATCTGTGTTATTGTTGGACTGTCACTTTGTCCTTAATCTGTGTTATTGTTGGACTGTCACTTTGTCCTTAATCTGTGTTATTGTTGGACTGTCGCTTTGTCCCTAATCTGTGTTATTGTTGGACTGTCACTTTGTCCTTAATCTGTGTTATTGTTGGACTGTCACTTTGTCCCTAATCTGTGTTATTGTTGGACTGTCGCTTTGTCCCTAATCTATGTTATTGTTGGACTGTCACTTTGTCCTTAATCTGGGTTATTGTTGGACTGTCGCTTTGTCCCTAATCTATGTTATTGTTGGACTGTCGCTTTGTCCCTAATCTATGTTATTGTTGGACTGTCACTTTGTCCTTAATCTGGGTTATTGTTGGACTGTCGCTTTGTCCCTAATCTATGTTATTGTTGGACTGTCACTTTGTCCTTAATCTGTGTTATTGTTGGACTGTCACTTTGTCCTTAATCTGTGTTATTGTTGGACTGTCACTTTGTCCTTAATCTGGGTTATTATTGGACTGTCACTTTGTCCTTAATCTGGGTTGTTGTTGGACTGTCACTTTGTCCTTAATCTGGGTTATTGTTGGACTGTCACTTTGTCCTTAATCTGGGTTATTGTTGGACTGTCACCTTGTCCTTAATCTGGGTTATTGTTGGATTGTCACTTTGTCCTTAATCTGGGTTATTGTTGGACTGTCACTTTGTCCTTAATCTGGGTTATTGTTGGACTGTCACTTTGTCCTTAATCTGTGTTATTGTTGGACTGTCACTTTGTCCATAATCTGGCTTATTGTTGGACTGTCACTTAGTAGTAAATCTGGGGATCTGATTAACTGTCATTTTGTCCAAAATCTGGGCTGCTGTTTGATACTCAGTTTGTCCTTAATCTGGTTTACTGGTGGGTCACTTTTCCTCACATCTAAAAGAAAATATTTTAAAATGTTTGTTAAAAAATTAGGAAAGATGAAACCCAAGAGGGTGACATATGCAGACTCCAAGGTTAGTACCAAACTTCTTATATTTTCACATAATTAAAATGAAAAAATTGTATATTATAGCAAGAATAGCACAATATCGCATATGAGGTGGACTATATTTACCAAGTATGGCCAAAAGTCAACGAGGCTATAGGCTGAGTTGTTTTGGGCCATATAAGGTGAATATAGGCCACCGAAGACGCGATACTGTGCTATTATTGCTTTTATTCCATGATTCTTAACTTATTCTTAGCATATCTGGCGTACCCGCTGAGTTTAAAGAGGGAAATGATTGAGACCAAGAGTTTCAAGCTAAGAAATCATAAGGGCAAAAGATTGTTAAAATCTCTCACGCCTCGCACTGACAAAATAAAAAATCCATCATTTATAAAGTCCCGGAAGCTTGGAACAATCTTGATCCAAGTGCCCACCAATGTAAAGACCGAAAGGCCTTCCGAACCTACCTGAGAACTGTTTTTCTCCAGGAGGTCTGGGACGGCCTAAAATAATCACCATGGCGTACAAATACTGTATTAACTATTAACTGTGTACTAGTCATCTTCAAGGAGATTTCCATGATTGTTATATCTCGTCATTCTATGCCATGTATGTACCATGAATGTATGTACCATGTCAATGTTATTTTTGTATACTATGTATTTATTTCACATCATACGGCGTATAAAGCCTCTGCCATGATCTTTCATGCTACACAAAGCTAACTAAGCACACAGTATGTGTTACTCGATACAACATTCTGGCCCGCCTGGAAGACCTGTGCTACAGAGGGTGTCAGCCTTATTTCTGTACGTTGAGAATCTATGGAAATAAAAACTACTATATATATATATATTTTATTCTCTTTTATCAAACTAATGGTCTTGAGCGGTCATGACGTCACTGTACAATACAGGAAGTTTATATTATACACCTTGTGAGCGGCAAGTATATTGATTATTCTGTCTGCTCACGGCTGAATCATGGAATAAATACAGGATAACTAATATGAACATAACTATATTATAACTAACTATTATAACTAATAACATACGGTCAATTCCTACTAAATGCCACAGAAGCCTAAAACTATTGTGCCCAAAAAAATAGCGTCAATGCTTTTCAAACTTAGGAAACTTAAAATGAGACCATCTCACCTGAAGAAGGGCAAACTAGTCCGAAAGCTTGTGCAAAATAAAATCAATAAGAAACAACAACTTTATTACATCCTTCACCAAAGTCATCATTTACCGACCGACCAAGATCGATATACTGCGATACCTTCCCTCTCTACAACTTAGAGTAAAATAATTGGACCTTTTAAATCTAAATTTGCTACTAGATCCATTGAATACTTTTTATTTTCCATAAAATTGAATTCCAGGATAGGATTTCCCCTGTTTTTACGTCGCACATGAAATTGTTATTAAATATTCAGCATATTGACATGAAGAATTATTTTTGTGTTTGATTTGGCATTCTATTCGGAAAATAGTCCATTTCCATTTCAATGTCCATTTCCACATATCATTAGCAACTTATGATGGAATAAATCTCTTATTCAGTTTTAGGAATGTCAGAATTAAAAAGCTTTATTTTTCAAATTTAGCCTTTGCCAGACCTGACCTTTTTTCATTTATCACTGTTCTAATTATAAGCACGAAATAAATGAAAAATCTACTCAGATAACTTTGTTATCACCTTACCCATATGAATGAAGCATCATTTCTGCCTTAATCTAAATTGTTCATTTTTAAACAGGGTTGAAAATATGTGCGACGTAAAAACATGCCCCAGCGTTTTTACGTATGCACATGAGATACATCCAATATTAAATGATTTTTCACTGTGGGATGGAAATGCACAACTGATTAAAGTGGCGACGTAAAAACAAACCAAATTAGCCATTTTACCAGGGGTATCACCATTACTAATGGTCCAATTTAGGAGCTTGAGGTAACACATGTTAGAGTTTGAGTTAATGATATGGTAAACGATTTTAACTTTTGTATGAGACAGTGAATTCATTGCATAAAAATGAGAAACATGTATAGTAGAGTCAATCTAAGCTCAAAAATGGCCGAACCCCAAACAAATTGCAACAAAACGTTTTATGGTTGATTCTTGTACTATCAGGTGTCTTGAACAACATATCAAAAGTAGGACAAAATCGGATCACGGGAAAGCCCCCCAAAACGCAAAAACAAAATGGCTGCCACTTCTAATTTTAGTTTCCATAATTTAGGGTAAAATCAACATGAGTGTCATATCTCAGCTCCTAATCATAATATAGCCATGTATAATACCTCTTTTATTATGTTTTAGGGTACAAGGAATCCATTTCTGCAATAGTTATTCAGTTAGAAGGTCATTTTCAAGGTCAAAATCCAATATGGCTGCCAAAAGGAAACACAATTTTCTCAACAGCTATTAGCAAATATTATATCTCAGCAGCTATACCACCATATATATAATATCCCTTTTCCTAGTTTTTTATTTATGAGAATAACCTTTCTGAATCATCTTTCTATTTCAGGTCATTTCCAGGTCAAAATCCAATATGGCTACCGCCTCAAAATGAAAATATCATATCTCAGCTCAAATTAGGACTAGATAAATGTGTAGTACATTTATATATAGGTTTAAAGGTATAAGGAATCCATTTCTGAAGCGATTTTCAAGATCAAACTTATTTTACAAATTTAGGCCTTTCATTTAAATAAAGATTAGATTATTCAAACCTAAAATCATATAATTTTTTAACTATATTCACCTAACATTGTGCACAAACAAGTTTGTGTTTCCTTTTTTTTAATTCTTTTTATCTCACACTTTATCTAACTACATATATGCCAATATAAGCCAGAAATTAGTAAGAGGTATGATGCTTTATAGTTTTCTATGAAAAAAATATCCAGTCTTTCAATAATAACCTCAGTAATTAACAAAATGTATGAAAAAACACTTAATCTTGGCTTATATAATGAACTTATCCTTGTCTGTGCGCTATGTATTTCTGTTATGAGAAAACACAAATTTGTTGCACGGTTGACAACTCCAAGATACATGTAATTGGAACCCTAGGGCATATACTCTCCTCATGTCAAGTAGCCCTTTCCCAGGGGAGGTACACCTGGCGACACAATCAGGTGCTACGAGAACTTGCAGATGTGGTGGAGAGAGAACGGAAGAGTAAGGCGAGGCAACCAAAACAGAAACCAACACAGATCAGGTTTGTGAGAGAGGGAGAGACAGTAGCCAAGTGTGCACACAGAGCTTGGAGCATCCTAAGTCAAGCAGGAGACTGGAAGCTAGCAGTGGACCTGGACAAGCAACTGAGATTCCCTGAGATAATACCAACTAATCTCAGGCCAGACGGTCGCCAGGTACCAAGAAAATAATCATCATCGAGCTGACAGTCCCATGGGAAGAAAGATGCAGTGAAGCCCATGAAAGGAAGAAGAACAAATATGAAACACTGCTTGAGGAGTGCAGAGAAAGAGGGTGGCAAACATGGAGCTACCCAGTGGAGGTGGGGTGCAGAGGATTTCCAGCACAATCAGTTTGGAGGATGTTCTCTGCACTCGGAGTGACAGGGCGGGCAAGGAAATCAGCCATCCAGAGATTGGCCCAAGTGGCGGAGAAAGCATCATGCTGGGTGTGGATGAGAAGAGACACCAGTAGCTGGAGGCCCACCACCGACGCGCAGTGACTGATCACCACTGTGGACCCCCCATCCTGAGAGCGTACCGAGGTAGGGGTCGAAACGCACAATGAGGGATGGCCTCGGCTGAGGACGTTGGTGGTGCAGCAGCAAACAACACCAGTGCTGTATTCAACATATGTATGGTTGCAATTAGCACCAGGTTTTATCTAGAGCCAGGTCCACATAGCCTCTTATATCTAAGTCTGTCAACTCTAATACTATCAATTATTTAGGTCTACATAGGGATTTAGTACAGTGCTACCGTTTCTATTGGTGCACTTCACTAATACTAAATTATTACTACATTTTGTATTAGTTATTTTTACTAGTGTCAGTGTTCAGACCTTGTGCTGTTGTATTTGATTTTTTCTGTATTCCCAATACTATTTTCTTCAGGTTCCCCCACCCCCTCCATAAGAGCTATTACACCCATTAAACCTGCTCCACATGAGGGTCTCAACACACTAACCTTTACTAACTATCTGGTCTCAAATAATTGCACATGCTCTCAATCCAATTAAGAATAAAGGAATCAATGGGGATCAATTACACAGTATTCAATACTTTTTGTCTGGTGTGAAAATGAGCTCATGCAAAGAACTATGCCCTTTATGCCAAAAGGTATTAGATGGTCAGGAAAAAGTGGTAGTCCAGCAAAAGGGAGCAGAAGGTATAAACCACGCTAGTATCAAAAGATGTATCAATATCAGAGTTGAAGCGGGAACTAGTGTTCACAAAATATGTCATTTCAAACACACAAAGAAAAAGGAAATTGACTCAAGCAAAAGAGATCAAAAGATCAAGAGATCAAAAGATATTCTGCTCCAACGGAACGGTGTTCTTGTGTTTCATTGGGACGTTATGACAGTAATAAGCATTGCTTATTATGTGGAGGTGAAGTTAAGAAAGTAGACCCAAAACAAAATAGTATAGCAGCAGAAAAGGATAGTTATAGATGTGTGAAGACAGACACATTTGTTGAAACAATATTGCTTTATTGTAAAACATGGAGGGATGAATGGGCCACTGCTGTTAAAGGCCTCATTGAGTATTTCAGTTGGGATCTTCATGGAGAAGATGTGTTTACCACCAGTCATGTAGTGTTAATTTCCAGACAATGAAGGACATTCTGAATCAGTTTAGACCAGTTGATTTAGCCAAAAAAAGGAAAATGTGATGACCAACAGACAGTGATCAGGATGAGGCATATGAAAAGGTTTGTGTATTCCTGGAGGAAAATGATGAAGAGCAACTGAGTATATCTGACCTTGTTGGCAAAATGGGAGACTACTTGGGTGACAGCAAATCTGAGGCATATTGCAATCAGTACCTCAAGGAAAAGATTTTAAAATGATATGGGGAGAGTATATTTATAGCCACGGGCAAGGGTGTAAAAGATATTGTGAACTTTCGGGATAAAACATGCCATATTATTCTATGTGATTTTTTTTTTTTTTTTTAAACATATCTTTATTCAGGTAAATAAGTGCTGGCATATGCCAAAGCAATATGGTGTAAGGCTCGGGTAGTCCGATATTCCGCCAAACCCTGAATTTTCGCTTAATCTTTAACAGTTAAAAATAAAGTGTGTTGAAAGCATTACGTATAACAAGTCCAGTTAAGTGGTGTTGAGATTAATAATGAGATGAGATGGGGTTGAATGAGATGGGAGTTGGGTGTTGATTATGCATGTACATTTGAACAAGAGAAATAGGTGTTCTAATGGGGATATATATACATAAGTCTAGATTTAAAATTCGGGAATTCGAATAGCATTTGCCAGGATATCATTTTTGAGTCTGCTTTTGAAATTTAACTTATCGGGGATACACTTGAGGTCATCGTTAAGATTGTTCCACATAAGAATACCAGTATATGCAATGGATTTTTGATAGCTGTTACAAACCGGGTGACTAACTTCAAAGTTTAAATCTCTATTCTCGGGCATATGGTAAACGGCCTCGTGTCTCTTATCGATCCAATCGATTCTGGGTGAGTGCAATTGTTTTTGAAAGAATTTAACATTGTTAAAGAAAATACGTTGTTGAATAGTCATGACAGAGGCCTCAGCATGGAGGAGATCAACATTGTACCTGCGAGGTTTTTTCAGAGCAAACCTTAGACACTTATTTTGGAATACCTGTAGTTGGTTAAGACAGCTCTTAGTGCAATTGAGAAAACAAACATTACAGTAATCGAGATAAGTTAATATCATGGATTTGATAAGGAGAAGTCTGGTTCTGATGTCCAGTGCGTGTCGGTTAGTATACAGGTTATATAGTCTGGCATTTGCCTTTTTGATTATTAGGTTAGCCATTTCTTCAAATTTAAGATTTACATCAATAGTTAGGCCAAGATAAACAAAGGTATTAACCCAATCAATCGATTTGTTAAAAATTTGGAGTTTCGGTAATGGAACATTTATCGGGCGGAAGTGACTAACAGGTATAAGCATAGCCTTAGTTTTGGGTAGGCTGATAGAAAGCTTGTTGGATAGGCTCCATTCAGCTATTTTAGTGGTATCAGCTTGGCAGTAGGCCAGAACTTCCTCCATGGAGAGTGCTGTATTTATCAAAACAATGTCATCTGCGAAAAGTAGCATTTTACCATTAATTTCCAACTTACAAATATCATTAATAAACAGATTAAATAGCAGCGGACCCAAAATGGATCCCTGAGGTACTCCACATGAAATAGGCAGATAGGGTGAATAATAATTGTCAATCTTGACTTTTTGTTGCCTGTTTTTTAAATAACTAGTTAGCCAAACGCGAAACCAAGTGGGTAGACAATAGTGGTCGATTTTTTTCATTAGTAGATCATGGTTAATAGAATCGAACGCTTTCTGGTAATCAAAGAATACCAGACTGCTAGGGCATTTCTTATTGCGATTATTAAATAGGTGGTAAAGTAATAAGTAACAAGTTTCAATAGTGGAGGCATTTTGCCTAAACCCACCTTGATAAGGAGAAATAATATTGTTGACTTCTACAAAGGATTGAATTAAACCATTAACATGCTTCTCCAAAATCTTACCTAGTATATGAGTAAGAGAAATAGGTCTTAAATTGGTCACCTGCGTAGCGTTACCTTTCTTTGGTATAGGTACCACCGTTGCTTGTTTCCATCTGTGCGGAACAATACCTCTAGTAACCGATAAGTTCAATAAATAGATAAGTTGCGGTAGAATAGCTTTAAATAGGTGCATGTATACTTGCATAGGAATATCATCACATCCTGATGATTTATGTGGAGAGAGGTTATCTAATATTTTAGACAGTGATTGGACCGTTAGGTTCTCGTAAGGCAGCTGTTCTCTGAGATCACCATTGATAGGTTTTGGACCTAAATCAAAAACATAGTTACCTTGTGGTAGGAGTGCCGCCGTTTTGTTGCCTACATTGGCAAAAAATGTATTAATAATTGTTGGGACGTCCTTGGCATATGCCATAGTGTTAGTGTCCGGATTCAAAATTTTATTAATTGTCTTAGATTTATCCTTAAAGGGTAGATAATCGTTAAGTATCTGCCAGAATTTTTTATAGTCATATTTATGTCGCTCTAATTGATCTCTAAAATAGTTACTTCTGGCCTGTCTAGTCTCGGCATTGGCCAGATTTCTAAAGTGTACTCCTCTAGTTCGATATTCTGGGTTCTTTGTTTGCCTGTATTTCCTAAAGTTAAAGTCACGGTTGTGCGCTAAATTCAGAAGTTCATTGGTGTACCAGGGAGGTTTTACTTTTTTCGCCTTATATATACGCTTGGGGCATAATCGATTCGTTATGGCTCGGAGGTGTTTAAATAAGAAATTCCAAGCTAGATTTGGGTTAGGATTGTTGTAATACAAGTCCCAGTTGTCAATCTTGTTGATTTCCTCAACAATTGCTTGATGATTTAATCTTGTATACAATCTTGCTTGAAAATCACATTTAACATATTTTTCCCTGCTCTTTTTTTTAATAATATATATAATATTGTGGTCGCTGAGGTTATAGTTGACAACGCCCACATCCCTGGTGTGGACAATGTCCGTAAGAACGTGATCCAGTATAGTACTATTACCATTGAGTCCTAGCCGGGTAGGTATGGTAATTAACGATTTCAGATATTTACTGGATGTAAGCTTAGAGAGATCATCGCAGTAATTATTAGTTCGTCGATTAGCAGGTAAAGTATCAATGTTAATGTCTCCCATAAGTAGTAGTTCAGAATTAGGGTACATTTCTCTAACTTGATCAATACAAGAGGAAATCTCTTCGCAAAAGACACTGACCCTTCCGGCCGGTGGCCTATATAAATTACAGTAAATTAGATTTTTAGATCTGGGATATTTCACATGAAAACATTGCAACTCTAAGTGGATGCTTTGGTGATTAAGGTTGACCAGAGCCTCGTATTCTAAATCATTATTGAGGAAAGCGCATAGACCGCTTAGATTACTACAAGATTCCTCAGGAAGATTACTACAAGATTCAAGATTCCTCAGGAAGACAATTATGAGGCTCAGAAACAAGCAATTTTATGAACTGCAGCAACCCATCAAAAGTGATATCAAAATAACAGTCTCACCCCTATGTGATACATATCCAACTCTGCCAGAACTAGAATTTGCGGCTGCTTTGGAATATGTCCCATTTAGTTTGCGATTTTTCCTGCAGCACCTGTTTGTTGGGGCAGATACTTCCAGAAAGGTTGCTGGTATTGGGCAAGTGGTTATCTAAGCAGTCTGCTCAAGGGCTGTAATTGCACCATTACAGTTGGGTCTTGCAGTGCAAATGCACCATTTGTATAGGTCATGATTCTTGCTTGACAGTCTGTCATCCAATGGTTTTTCATCATCTCACCGGAAGTCCAAAGGTTTCAAGAAAATGCTGCATGTTTTCAAGGTCCAGATCTGTTGGGTGGTCATATGGACATGGAGACCTGCCTTATTGTTTGCTGGAGACAATGTTGACCCTAACATTGTAATTTTGGATGGAAAGGGCACATTCCATGGGATGGGCATAATAGCTGCCATCACACGTGGGAAGCAACTCAGTCAGATCATTCCCAGAAAGAAACTGGCTGACTTGAAACTTTCTGAACTAACAAAGATGGATATAATAGATTACTGCTTTGCAAGGCACATCAACTGTATTAAATCTTGGATTTCAGCACTTCCCATTATCATCTCCATGTGATCGCCCAATTGATGTGTTCTGGGAATGTCATTTCACTTCCACTTGAGTTCACCTAGTTGGCAAGGAATGATGCATTTACTGCATAAGGACTGTAGGCATCCAGGTAAATCTTCAATACAGCTCCTCCCAATGAACATCTGCCTATAATATGAAAGTCATAAAGCAGATACTTGGTGATGAAGCTTGTAGTAAATTGGTTGTTTCTCCATGTCTTTACTGGGTGTGTCTCACCGTCCAGAGTATTTGGTATTGGAAAGAAGACAGGGTTGGAAAGAATTGTCAAGAATGATAAAGAGATCAAAGACTTCCCAAAAGTTTTTTGTTCACCAGAACAATTCAAGGATGATGTGGCATCCAATGGTTGTAGGGCAATGGTAGCTTTGTTTAATGGAAAACAGACTGATTCTCTGGCATCTATCAGGTATAATATGCTTTGCAAGAAAGTTGCAAAAGCTAAGACTTTTGTCACACCAGAAAGACTGCCACCAACCACCTCGGCCTGTATATTTCACTTCCTGTGGGAGTGAGGGTAGACAAAGGAAAACTCATTCCAGTGATGAGAGACAAAAGCCCTGCTCCTGATGTACTAATCCAAATGGTTCACTGTAACTGCACAATAAGGTGTCATACTCTATGGTGTACCTGTAAAAAGCATGGGCTGGAATGCACCAGTGCATGTGGCCATTGTCAAGTTGACAGCTGTGATAATATGACCAATCAAACTGTGAATGAAGATGCTGATGATGAACAAACCATAAATTTGGCCAATTTTTAGGTTTCCAATGACCACCATCTAAATTTCTAATGAAATTCTCCTTCAATTTTGACCTTTAATTCAACATTTTGTGTGTGTAATACACAAACTAAATTATCTAAGACACATTTTAGGTTGAAGTAGGGTCATCATCTCCATTGAAGTCAAATTCAGAAATAGCTTTTGATCTAAACGATGACATGGAATTATATAAGGACCTAGTGCTATTTGGAGTTTAAATATGATATTTGCATTTCCTGGCAGCAGGCATAGATAATTTTGACCTTGAAAATGACCTTAAAACAGAAAAATGACTTCAGAAATAGAATCCTCATACCTGAAAACCTAGTAAAAGAGGTATTATACATGCATCTAGTCCTAATAGGAGATGAGATGTAAAATTCTTGTCTCTCGGTGGCGGCCATATTGGATTTTGACCTTGAAAATGACCTTGAAATAGAAAAGATATTCCAGAAATGGATTCCTTGTGCCTTAAAACCTAGAAAAACTACCATCATACATGGATATAGTGCTAACAGGAGCTGAGATATGACATTACATGTAGATTTAACTTGGAGTTATGGTGCCTAAAATCACCTGTAGCAGCCATTTTTATTTTTGCGTTTTTTTGTACTTTCCCGTGATCCGATTTTGTCCTACTTTTGATATGTTGTTCAGGGTACCTGATAGTACAAGAATCAACCATGAAACGCTTTGTTGCAATTTGTTTGGGGTAAAATCCTATATTGACTCTACAAAAAATGCAAAAAACTAGATGTAAATTTGTTTGCACCATATGTTTTTCAAAAAGTGAAAATTGGAATTATAAAATACATTAAAATTTAAACCTGGTGACATAGCAAAATTAATCAGATATAAACATCATGAATTGATATACATTTCTGAATTCCCAGCTTCCAAATATTTAATCATTGACATCTTTCTATTAAAATATTGATTGTAAAGGGTTTTAACCCATAAAATATCCATCGTATATCAGTATATATATCAGAAGAATTCTCATGCCAAGAGAAATCACTCAGTATGATTTGTTTTAATATGCATACATGTTACTTTGGAATATGAGGCATAGAGTGGCCAAAGGTAGGGAAAAAGGGCCTGGGCCCATTTCGTAGGAATAGACCATATACAAACTAATATGAATATTGCACTTATTGCTATGCAACTCGTGCAATATTCACAATCCTTCAACCAACGAGTTAGTTATCTGATTTATTATATGCTTTATATAAGACAGAACAGTGTATATTTTGTAGAAATATTACCATTACAAGATGCTAGATCGTGTTATTTTTTTGTTAATAGGCCTAGGCCACGCTGTTCTACCATCGCTGTGAGGGAAACCAAGTTGAGAAAAATAGCTCACAGTTCTGAATCAACTTTACACACTTTTACAGCATTGAAAGTGACGACGATCTCTACAGATCATTTTGTTGCCAGTTGGCCACTGCTGGAAAATCACTCACATTATTAAAATGAAAAAAGTACATATATACAGGTTAACTAACGGGTTGGTTGAAGGAGCGTGAATATTGCACGAGTTGTCTAGCAACAAGTGCAATATTCTAAGCAGCTGAAACCAATGAGTTAGCTAACAGGTTTATTATACATGCTTTCAATGATAAAAATAGAAATTTTAAAAAATCATGTCATAAATTTGAATTTCAGCGGTAATCTTAGTAAAGAACAGATTGGTTGCCATGACAAGCCCACGTAAATCACTAGTGATTTGTTCAATTCATATTATAAAATATTGTTCTTACCTTGAGGATTGAGAGAGTCTGTGAGATATAAGTGGTTGCACTATTTATGCCTTCCTACCCCAGCCTTATAATGGGTGAAGTCACCAGAAAATGTACAACTCACCTTCACCAATCCTCTCAAATAACCCAAATTTCAGACGAAAATAAAGTTCAAAATACAGTCCAACCTAACCAAACCGACTGCTTGAATCAATGCATTGCCGAATATACTTGAATTCACCTAGTATTGACCAAATTGCAGCCTAATTTAGCAGAAATTACTAAATGTGTACAGCTGCCAATTGTACATTTTCTGAAATTCTGACCCATATGCCAGCAATGTAATGAAATTTCCTGTGTAAGAAATATCAGCCATGGTCACTCCATGCTGATGTTTGACTTACTGGTTTATATTATTGGTTAGTTAGTGGGCTGTGTGTATAATACATAAAGACTGTTAATAATGAGCCAATGTATGCACATATAATATGTGATGCGTTTCAGGAAAATGCGTCAAAAGTCCCAAAAAATAGACTTTGAGATACCATTATATTTGAAGGAGGAGATCATACCGATTCCAACGGTGGTAAACATTAGGGACATTAAAGATGTATTACTATATTTTAAGTTTGATTAATAAATCCACTCAGACTCGAAAAGTTTGAATAAGATCAATCAATCAACTGACCACAGTCCCTTAAAGAATGATAAATAGAACCACACTACCGCTTATATTACCTATATTATAGTGCCAGACCAAAACATCTTTGCATCCTCAGCATTATCAAATATCATTTATGATTGCTACCTAGAAATATTTTATGAAACGGACATAGTGATAGCAGTGATAGGAGACCATTTACGCATACAATTATAACAGCATTTTAATTGCTAGTGTGATAATTTATCTTTACTGATAATTAAAGATGGACTGTAAATACTATTCATTATGATATTGAAACCCATACTTATAATACTATATGAAAATAAATAAGAATCTAATGCAATTATAACAGGAGGTAAATGTAATCAGGCTACTGACGAAAATATGGTGAAAACCTGTAGATGTACCTGTTCAAAAGAAATAAAAACGTTTTCAAATCAAATCAAAATCAAGATAAGATACTACTTTATTTATTCAACTCACATTATAAAGTTATAAAAATAGACAAATAGGTACACAGACGTCTAGATCAGATCCAGTTCTCCCAGACGTTACCATCTCTCTCAAGGCAGAGTTAACTATTAATTTGGATGCAGTTTATACAGTTAATAAAAGGAAATAAAAGGAAACAAAATAAAATAAGATTAAGGGACGCTACCTACATATATGTGTTAGTGTTCAAGAGTAGAGAGGTTGGTGAACATATTCCATCGTAAATGAATGACATGAGATGTTTTGAGATAATATAATTTTATTTATTTCTTTTATAAAAGGCGTCGCCTAAAACATTCTTGACGAATAGCGCATATTTTCATGTAACTGTTAAATATCTATTATTGGCCTTAAATTAATAAAAATAAATAAACCTAGTACTGGCGTGTGTATGCACTATGTGCAGTTCTAAAAGATGTAACATGTTCCAATACATCATCTTATATAATCAAACCAACATTCTTCAAGAAAATGTACAATTCACCTTCACTAATCGTCTCAAATAATCCAAATTTAAGACGAAAATCAGGTTCAACATAACCAGACAGATTTATTGAATGAATACAATACAGAATACACCCAGAAATACTAAGTATTTGTCATTTTTCACTCTAATTTAGCAGAATTTGAGAGATGTGCTGTACTGTAGATTGGGCATTTTCTGAAAATCTGACCCATCTACTAAATATAGTAATTGAGGCAGTCTGATGTGATGTGGATCTAGGGTTGGATGTACACTCTGTTTGAGACCTACTTAGAGTAAATATCAAAGCGACCCAGTGGTAATCCTATGGCAAGCCGCTCCAAGTAGATCTCAAATAGAGTGTATCCTCAACTTAATCTGTTAAATTAAAACTCGGAGAAATCTGCAAACAAACAAATTGTTTCCACTGAGATATGGGTCATGGGTCGCCAAAAGATTTTTGGATTTCAGTGTTGACAGTTTTCTTTTTGTTTCGAAGTATAAGGGTCTGACTTTCAGAAAATGTACAAATGGCAGCTCTATACATTTAGGAGATTCTCCTGAAAAATGATGAATACCGGGTATATCTGAGTATATTTGGTGTCGCATTTTGAAGCTCATTTTTGTCTTAAATGTGGGTTATTTGAGAGGATTGGTGAAGGCGAATTGTACATTTTCTACCCATTGTACCCATATTGATAACAGATCATTGTGTAATATACATTATTTTGATCTTTTCGTTCGTAGATAAATTAAATGAATTAAAACTTTAGTACGATGAATCCAGTATAACACATTTTACCACACTTTACCACTCACATTTACTCTTGATGCTTAATTAAACAGTCGGCCGTCAAACCTTTAATCAAATTTAATGACTTCAAGATCAACCAGACAAAATCCTCCAAACTGAGCAGGATTTACTTTATGGGTCACATTTTCAGTGTTTAATTTAGCATAAAATAAAGTTCAAAATACAGTTCAACCTAACCAGACAGATTGCTAGAACCAATGCAATGCCGAATATTGATGCTTAATTAAACAGTCGGCCGTCAAACCTTTAATCAAATTTAATGACTTCAAGATCAACCAGACAAAATCCTCCAAACTGAGCAGGATTTACTTTATGGGTCACATTTTCAGTGTTTAATTTAGCATAAAATAAAGTTCAAAATACAGTTCAACCTAACCAGACAGATTGCTAGAACCAATGCAATGCCGAATATAATCGAATTTACCTAGTATTGACTACATTTCAGCTTAATTTAGCAGAATTTACTAAATGTGTACAACTGCCGATTGTACATGTTCTGAAATTCTTACGTTATGTGTGGAGGTGCCGAGTGTACACGTGTAAGCGACTTGACCCTGATGTCTATTTGACCTGAATAAAATATTTCCATAATCAAAATCAAACCTATAGATATGTTAATTAGGATGGTCAGGTGACAGACACGCTAGTTATTAGCTGACACATTGACATGTGATTGACATGGATTTAAAAGATGTTCGAATGGTCTGATGTTTGTTCAATTCAGTTCAATTCAATTCAAAAAATCGTTATTGCTGATGGTAAATTACTATTGGTAGATCATCTCTGACTGGTGTCAGCTCTTCCGACAAGTGCCATTTTTTAACTTGACATGTGTTTCGAGTAAACTAGTAGAATAGTAAACTAAAACAATTATAATCAACTATTTTAGGTACAAGTGAATGGTTGGATGGTTAATTACAGTGAGAATGTGGCACATATGATAACGAGTAGTGTAGTAGTGAAAGTTATACAGGTAATGGTAACGAGTCAATGCAGAGGTGATGGTAATACAGACATTTGGGCAAGTTAATTGCATGTTGGCAAACAATATAAGATAAGTAGAGTACAGGTTTTTGGGGTTTTTTTTAAAGTAGCGTACAGTTCATTAAAGTAACTTTTTCTAGGCAGGGTTTGGTGAGTGTGTCTTAGAATGGTGTCAGCAGTTTTTCACTGAACTTTTTGAAGGTTTCCTTACCTTCTATTTTGTGTGCCACCAGTTCCAGGCCATTCCATCTGGTTTGGCATTTATATATTATAGAGTTGTTGACCTTTGTTAATTTTGATTTTAGCCGGTTTCTCTTCCCATTTGTCCAGAACATGATGTTTTTTTAAAGGTTTTATTCAACTTAACCCGCCATCGAGGCTCTTACATTTCTCGGACAAATGAGTCGTGTCCCTTGTATTTTGGATTTGTTTTTGGAATTTTGGAATTTTCTTTAATCTGCCACTGTTGATTTCAGTGTGTGTCGACTGAAATAGTTCAACTGCTTCAACAATAATAAACAATTCGCCTTCACCAATCCTCTCAAATAATCCAAATTTAAGACAAAAGTTAGGTTCAAAATATAGTTCAAAATAAACTAACAGATTGTTTGAATCAAGGCAATATCAAATATATTCAAATATACCATTTTTCAGTCTATTTTTGCAGAATTCACTAATTGTGTAGATGTGCCAATTGTACATTTTATGAAGATCTGACCCCTATATAAATAGAACCATATTTTCGCCAGTAGTCCTTTTAGAAGATACATCTTATCATATAGTAGATACAGAGTTATTTTGAATAAATCTGAGAAAATGTCTACATAGTCCCTCCCTCATGCAGGCATACTATGGTTATAGCCAATGCCTGAGGAAGGAGGGTCGCATGTGATCGATTCTGTGGATGTCAGTGAATAAATTAATAATATATTAAAAGACGTAATATGTGATCGTTTTAGGAAATTGGGTCACAAGTCGCAAAATATGGATTTTGAGATATCACCATATTTGAAAAAGGAGATCAGGACAAAAAAATTTGCTATGTTTCTGGATGGTAAGTAACTAAATATACTCCATATGAAGGCCTTCAAAACGGAAGGATATGTTTAATGCAATGAAATTTATTACATGGATTCATATGACTATAAGTGCTAGACCCTCTAAAAATAAGAACATTCCAATAAAGAGACTGGAAAAAAAACTTCGAAAATATGAATTTTGCGACTTGTGACTTATTTTCCTGAAACACATCACATATAAGATCGCAATAAGAGGCTTTGAAGCAAGTTGTGAATATAAGGTTGCTGTAAGAGTTAGTTTAATAATAGAACCAACGTGTCGGTGTTTCATAACACCTTCATCACGGTTTACATTCCAAGTCAAAAAAAAAGAAAAAAAATCCCCTGCCCTGTCCATCTCTAACAGCAGTGAATAATAATGAAGTTGTATCGGTCAGAAATTGAGTATGAATGTATAAACAGAAAGTGGTTACTGCTTTATATAAGTATTATAACTATAGCCTCACTGTCCTGAGCTGCATACAGGTGCATGCTATTTGTAAATTTTTAATCTTACCTTTTTAATCTTACCCATTTGTGCTGTGTATGCATTATTACATGTTTATTTGATATTGATATGTATTGGGTGAGAATAAACCCTTGTTTCGGTGCTCGCTGGGTTCATGGCCTTAGGACAGTGAATATAAGATAAGATAAGATAAGATAAGATACTACTTTATTTATCGAATTCTCACATGACATAAGAATAATCACATATATAAAAGACAAATAGGTATACAGTCATCTAGATTAAATCCAGTTCTCCCAGACGTTACCATTAATATTCAATAATTATTTATTTATTCAAAATGTGTGAGACATAATCAATTTACATCGAATAGCCTAGGGCGTGACTTGGGGGCGTGACTTGGCGTGGTTAGCCTTAGTGTGTTTCTATATCAATCCATTGCAACTTAGTTTATTGCATATAGAAAGTATATATGGATCAACATTTGTACAGCTTATACGTATACTTGCAGAATATTTGTCAAACAGACCCACTCTCGGTCCAAACCCACAGATCAGATAAGATCAAACCGCAAAGTGCCATTATGATTCCATTAAGACCGCAAAATGCCATTAAATTTCTATTAGAACGCCGGATTCAAGGCCAGCAAACCGATTAATGAAGTAGGCTGACATACCATTCTTATATCTGATCTGAGGGTTTGGACCTGGAGTGTACTGTTTAGGATAACATTTATTACATGGATTCATGCGACTAGCAATGCTTTAACACCCCGAAATTGGAAACTTTATGACGATGGGTGAAACAAAACTTTTTTAAATATATTTGTTTGCAACGTGTGACTCATTTTACTGTTTTCACGTTATATACTAAGATTTGTGAAGTATGCATCATTTGTCTGATTGATTAAGGAGGATTTATTAAATGTGATGTGTTTCAGGAAAATGAGACACAAGTCGCTAACAAGTACTAAGTTAAGAAATTATCAAGTTAAGTTTGGTTTATCTATTTAACTTTTCAATTAGTGTCAACTTAATTTATATACCTGGCATTTCCAATCATGGAAACGATCCTCAGGCTGAATTACTTGTGTCCGATGTCAATGGCGGAGGACAGAGGCTGAGGCGGGAAGGTGGGGGGAGGGAGGGGGGTGAAGGTGCTGAGGTGTTGGCATAACATCTAAGTGCGAAATGTATCACTGATCAGTGAGTTAGATATGGCATGCTCCCCTGATGTCATATCTAAGCTCTAACACCTTACATACAGCTACAAATATTATCAGATGAAGAATGATTGGCACATTTAGTAGTGACTCATATGATCTCAGGCCTCTTAAAGGCCTGAGATCAAAAATGGATTTCAAGATATCATCATAATTATTTGAAAAGATGAGATCAAGCCGATTCCAATTATGGTAAACATTAAGACATGTGATAATTATTTCTATATGATATTTCTATTTTTGAAAAAAAGGTTTGTAGTATTTTTGGGCTGAGCAATTACCGGTATAGTAACTAACTATACTCTATAGGCTGGCCTTCCAATCACAAGAATCTTGAGTCTTGAAATTTCGTACATCGATTCATATGATTGAGAGCGTTGAACTTCTAAAAAATCAGAACATTTCAAAAGATACATCTAGTGAATAAATCCTTCTGTTCAATATCAATTTTGCGACTTGTGACACATTGTCCTGAAACACATCACACAATAATGTGCAGCCGATTGTACACATTCTGATGACCTGGCTCATCAATTATTCATAAAATGCTCGCCTTTCTTCTATACCTCCATCTACTCACTTTTCCACATTTCATCTCGTGGGTCCGATTTTCAGAAAATCTTCAATTTGCAGCTATACACATGTATATAGGCTGCAATTTGGCCAATACTATGTAAATTTGAGTATATTCGGCATAAATTTGCATTATTTGATAGGATTGGTGAAATCTGACCCATGTATGCTGCTGTGCATTTGGTTTTCATAGATCATTTATACAAGCTATGGCATTGATGAAAACATTCTTGAAATTTTCGATAAAAATGTTGCCAAATATTTGTATGTCAGATTTGAACTGAATCCATCCCAGGATGCACTGCTGTAGACATGCGCAGTGAGACATGCAAATCCCCTATAGGGTGGTTGTACCTGCCACCCTGTAACTTTTTTTATGATTAAGTTTTCAAAGTGTTTTTTGAAGATTTCTTTATTGGAATTTTCTGGTTCTTAGAGGGTTTAGCACTTATAATAATATGAATCTATTTACCAAATTTCAGGACATTAATATTAGTATTAAATATATCCTTGCATTCTGAAGGCCTTCGTATGGAGTATATTTAACTACTTTACTGGTACATGTAATTGCCCACCCAGAAATACTTCAAACTATTTTTTCAAATATGTATATCAAACTTAAAATATAGAAATTCATAATGTTTTCCATCATTGGAATCGGCTTGATCTCATCGTTTCCACTTCAAATATGATGATATCCCAAATCCATTTTTTGCGACTTGGGACTCATTTTCCTGAAACACATCACAAATGGCATGATGATCAGGACGGTTGCAGCTCTACACATTTAGTAAATTCTGCTAAATTAGACTGGAATTTGGCCAATACTATGTAAATTCGAGTATATTCGGCATAAATTTGCATTATTTGATGGGATTGGTGAAGACGAATTGTACATTTTCTGGCGATTTCACCCATGTTTGCTGTTGACCAATGAGGGACACTCACCTCAAATTTTATACCGTCATGTGACTGGGTCAAATCGTCCGAAAATCGTCCGAATGTACAATTTTCCTACACAAATCCTCTAAAATAACCAACGTTTAAGAAAGGAATGAAGTTCAAAATACAGTTCAACATAACCAAACAGATTCTTTGAATCAAGACAATATCAAATATACTCAGATATGCCTGATATTCACCATTTTTCAGTCTAATTTAGTAGAATTTACTTAGTGTGTAGATCTGCGGATTGTACATTTTGTGAACATCTGACCCATCTACCTATACGCTCTTGTTATATAGACCTAAAAGGCTATTATATATGAATATGAAGAGAACAAGTAAGAATGACCCTCACACGATGGTAGTATTTGTAAGAGTGTTTAATGGTAGTGAGACTTGGGCGCTCCTGGTATAATCCATACATATTAATGAGCGTGGGTAAACCTACACCTCAATGGGAGGTGTGGGGAGGCTATATGCCTATATAACATAATCTCCTCCCCCCTGAAATAATCGCAAAATACGAATAAAGGTGAATTTTAAGATTGAACACTAATATTAATACAATACATCATGAAGTATTTTTCGATTTTCAAGTAGTGAATGGAACACTTTGGCTATCACTTAAATAGACAGAACATTGTGACAAACACATCTCTCATCAGGCAAAAAATGAAATTAAGTAGCTGTCATGAACCATCAAAAATCAACATTAAGAATATTCAAATCATCTTCTTGTAATACCCAACGCTTGTACACAGAAATAATTAGAAATGTACATTTAAATATGCCGCCCAAGGCAACTCATGCAACCTATAATCATCAGAAATCATATTATATCGTCGGCAGGATAAATATATTCTTGAATCTATCCATAAAGGAACATCGCAGACAACATTAAACAGTCAAGATTCCAGTGCAATGCAAAGTGAATTCCTGTTCGTGTACATGATATTTTTAAAGATAACCAACAGATAGCAACTAATAAGTGAATTCCTGCCAATTGCAGGTCCTCTACGGCGACTGTAGTTCCTGTTTTAGACAACAAAACACAGTTAAGATTCTAGTGCAATGCAAAATGAATTCCTGTTCGTGTACATATCTATTCTAAAATTAAACAACATATAGCAACTAATAAGTGAATTTCTTATCACTAGGTCCTCTACAGGGACTGTATACTGTCTAGAAAGCAGTGTACCAGACAAAAACAAAACATTTCATAATAGGATTGATGTCAGCATCTGTCAGGAGGGAGATCACACACTGGTCCCAAGGCTTGTTGAAAATTCGACTGAGCTTTAAACACACACACACCCCATTGTTTCCCTGCATGTAAGGGCAAATCTGCCCAAACAGCATGCCTGTCACCCTGAGAGAAATGATGAGACACCTGTGAAAACCATTCCAATTTTGAATATATATTCTATTTTTCCGAACTAAAAATTCAGTATCCTGGAAGCTTGGTAACCTGAGTAAATAGCAATAAATACTAACTCAGGCGAGCAAAAATCAGAGAAAATAACCTACCATATTAAAATGGTGCCAGGCATTGCGGCTGGTCCAGCTTAATCCTAGGCTAGATACAGGAGGGTTGGATCCTTACAGAGAAGATGCTTGTTAATTTCCACGGGTAGGTCCTATCCCTCTGAAGCCTAAAAGCTTTGTAACTGAGTTGAGGGACAGGGCTCTTATACAGTGACATCATTTGGACTTTTCCCAGGAGATTCCATAGCTGATGATGTCCTCTCCAGGTCTCATTAATATTAATTTAAAGTCAGATGTCACCCCCATGTGTGTGGATTTCACAAGTTTTCCCTGTACCCACCTGTTGCCTGATTTAAATTCTGAGTGCGTGGACCACCCCTTTTCCCTACTGAGAACAGATCATGACATTGCATGTGATTCAGCCCTCGATGACCAAACTTTTTCCCTATGAAGACAATGACTAATAATACGAAATTCAAGAACAACCAATTAAAATGACCTCCCAGTATACCCACATCAACTTCCCTCATTAAAATTCAAGACACACACCCAGGACATAAAACTCCATTGCCAGCTTTGTGCTAATGAGGGTTGTTACATTCTAATCACTCAGCCGAAAAATCAACACAACCTGTAGTTAGACCCACAATAATATGATCTCCCCTACCCGACCTAGTCCAAACTAGAGTTGGTAAATTAGTCCTCCTGGAAGTAGTCATTATTTTGTCAGGTTCATTTGAGAGAATTGTCCTGGTAAAACTGGTTGAAATGTTGCAAAAGTGAAGAAAATGTCTTTTATGCACAGTAGAATTGACAAATGTATATGTAAAAGAGAGGTGAGAAGTCTATCTAATATAGAGTAGAGTGCATTTCTTCCTAGGCTTCACATAGACTTCCATGACACAAAACTTTTCAGGTTAATCACTATAATATATTGTCCATAGTATCGGCTATGGTCTCACTGTCCAGAAATTGTGTAAATGATGAAAGGTACATGAACACATAGGCCGGGAGGTTATTTAATGCAGCCTATGTTGTTCCAATTCTCTTTTCTATTCCAATTGATCCCATGGATCGCTCATGAACCATCTCCGTCATGGATTCTTTAAACACCCTCTGTCTGTCCAACATAGCTGTGTTTTAATCCGAGGCAAGGTCCCCTAACGTATCCACTAGACCTTTGTAATAGGCCACATCCATTACAGCCAAGGTATATGTCCTCTTTTTCCCTTTGCACTCTTGTTCTTCTCTTTCTCTTTAGCTCTGCTCCTCTTTTCCTCAGTTTGATCTGGACCATCCATTGTTTTCTTGTGTACTGACTGTTAGTGTATTCCAATATTTGTCCCAAAGGGCTTGTGGTTTATAAAGTCCTTGTGACTTCAGGTGATGTGAATTAGAATAACTGGAAAAGTCCTGTTCAAAATTTCGATTTCCTATTTAAAGATGAGCAATGTTCCATAAAGGATCTTAAAGGGTATCTCCACCAATATGTTATATAGACCTAAAAGGCTATTATATATGAATATGAAGAGAACAAGTAAGAATGACCCTCACACGATGGTAGTATTTGTAAGAGTGTTTAATGGTAGTGAGACTTGGGCGCTCCTGGTATAATCCATACATATTAATGAGCGTGGGTAAACCTACACCTCAATGGGAGGTGTGGGGAGGCTATATGCCTATATAACACTCTCGGTGCACTTTGTGCACTCGCTCTCTCCTCTCTCTCCTTCTCAGTAAACTAAAGTGGAGTTAGTCTGACGGAACCATAAAGACCACAGCCAGAGTTAAGTGACCAAACGGGAACGTACGTAGTGGGAAGAGAGAGATAACGGAGAGGGAATAGAGTGGAAATACCAACCGAAAAGAGAGAGATAACGGAGAGGGAATAGAGGGGAAATAACAACCGAAAAGAGAGAGATAACGGAGAGGGAATAGAGTGGAAATACCAACCGTAAAGAGAGAGATAACGGAGAGGGAATAGAGTGGAAATACCAACCGAGAAGAGAGAGATAACGGAGAGGGAATAGAGGGGAAATACCAACCGAAAAGAGAGAGATAACGGAGAGGAAAGAGGGGAAATACCAACCGAACGAGTGAGTGAAACGTGTAGGGAGAGAAGCAGAAAGGCCTGGGTAGAGGGACAGGGGGAGAGAGTGGAGAGACAGAGAGATGGAATACTAAACAGAATACCAACCACTATGGAGGATAAGGACGAAGATACCACAGGTCACATAGGAGAAAAGGTGATCCACGTATCTTTTACATTGGTTTTGGTTTTTAAAAAGTGATTTATTCACACGTTCTCTTTGTAGAGATGTACTCATTGTCAGGTCATCTAATGCCCATACTCGTATAAATTTACATGTACGAAATTTCGAAACAGTGTATTAAATATATCAATGCATTTTTAAGGTCATCCTATCGAATGTATTAGCTACTTTAGTAATAACTGTCCACCCTTAAAAAGAAAGTACATGAAGTTCTAATTCTAGTTTTAAATGAGAAGTTTGATCTTATTGTAATAATTTAAATTAGGAGCTATACCTGTGCTTTATGGATGTTGTAAATTATGCCAAATCACTACCGGTCAACATTATTTGTGACACGCTACTTAAGTGATACGATATGGAGAGATACATAACACATGGTTTACCAATATTCTGTGTCTTAGTGCATAGGTATGAGTGTTCTATACTTCCAGATAAGAAAAATGTGAAGCGATTTATATTTATACGTTTATATTCATTATGTGAGTATATGGTGAATACTACAGGTTATATGAGAAGAATGGGTAAAACCGAAATAAAAGTTGTTTTAGCATTGCAGAGGCCAAGACGGCAGGTTAAGGAAATAAAGTGGATTTGAAAAAACAAAACAAAGAAAAAAACAAAAAATAACTGTCCACCCTGAGATATTGCGTATCTCTTTTACATTTGGCTAGGTTTTCTTTAGTTTTTTTTAAAAATTTGATTAAGGCCAATAATTATTTAACAATTACAAAAAAACGCACTATCCTTCAAGGATGTTTTGAGGCGTCGCCTGTTTGATAAATCTACCGCTATCTACTATACAACCCATTATCATTATTACTAATGAAATACCACTGACAAATTTCCGACCTCTTTATAATCTAAGCTGCATGTAGTGAGTGCATTATGTGGGTCAGATGTTCAGAAAATGTACAATTGGCAGCTGTACACATTTAGTAAGTTATGCTAAATTAAGCTACAATTTGGTCAATACTAGGTAAATTCGAGTATATTTGGCATTGCATTGATTCTAGCAATCTGTTAGGTTAGGTTGAACTGTATTTTGAACTTTATTTTCGTCTGAAATGCGGGCTATTTGAGAAGATTGGCGAAGATGAATTGTACCCTTTCTGAAAATATGACCCATGTGTCTATCCTTGTTATTGTCTGGCAACTCATAGACACGTACATTACTTATCAATATTACCTAACTTACATCAATCAAAAATCACTAAAGGAAACTTCTCTCGAAAGGAACCCCACGGTCGTATCCACATACGACCGTGTTTTTACAAATGTGGTGTCACAAGCCTAAAAATTGATATATTTCAAAGTGATTTATTCACAAGTTCTATGTGTGGCCCGTTCATAAGCCCGGGCTTGTATTTCTGTCGACCCCCTCCCCCTATATCCCCGGTTTGCAATTGAGATTTTAGAGGATTTTATTTTTTTCATGAGCCCAACACCCCCGGCCTGTATTCGAGAGCAGGTCTGGGCTTATAAACGGGCCACTAATTAAGGTATGGCACTAATGGTACAGTCTACAATCTATAAAAAAAACATGTCATGTTCAGCATGGGATACTCATCAATGTTCTAATGTCTATATCCATGTGTTATACATGTTTCCATGACACAAGTCTCCATCCTTCCCATCATGCATTTGGTTTTTATGGATAATTCATACAAGCTATTATTTTGGTAAAAACATTCATTTTCGATAAAAATGTTGCAATTTGTATGTCAGATTTCAACAGAATCCATCCCAGCATGCACTGCAGTAGACATGCGCAGTGGGACATGCAACTCCCCTATTGTCCATCCCAGCATGCACTGCTGTAGACATGCGCAGTGGGACATGCAACTCCCCTATTGAAATCTTATATATATAGATATATTATTGGCCTTTAATGAAATAAAACAAATAATAATCCTACATGAGATAACTTAAATAATTACCCTAGTGTACTTGCACAGCACAGCAAAGCAAACATGACGATGTTATAAGTATCATGGGTCACATTTTTCAATTGTGCTATATTGTCATTATAACCTGTTTTGCGAGGTAGATCTTTCATTATTGAGAGAACGGATTTCGGCTATATACGCCTGAATTCCTCTCACTGAGAGCTTTCATTCCAAAATATCTGTCAAAGTTTACCTCAATAATTGGAGAAATTCCGTTTTAAACACCAAATTTCGCAACGATTTATTAAATGAATATATTTCTTTCTCTTATATTTCATTTTGAGCAACACAAACCTCACTGTTTTTTACCTTTCCCCTAAATCCAACTTTATTCCTGATCAAAAGACTCAACCTGCAACTGTAATTTATTTTATTTCAATTCATTATGCCTTTTTATATTTTTCCCAAAACACATGAGGATCACAGTGCATTCATCTATGGCAAGAGGCTTGTCATGGGTAATCATATTTGCACAAGACTGGAACGGCACGAGCATGATTCCATCAAGGCGTATATCTTCCTACCAATCTCTCAAACACAACATTTCTTATTGATTTATTGGGGTTTCACAAACGTCTGCATGGTCTCATTTATGGATATTGGCTGGATAGATGATTGATTTTTCACAATATCTAAATGAGTTACAGATATCAACAATTGATTTACGGGGGGGGGGGGTTAATACAAGTAAATGTATTAATATGTTTGTCATAATAGCTGAGAATGCAACTTTAAGATTGATTTGCCTATGTTTAGGACGATTCTGGGGTATAACTGCGGCCAGGCATCACTACATGATTAATGACTGATATTGAGGGGCTGCTGGTGCACTGCAGGGGCTATAACAACCTGAGGCAGATACTAAAAAGATCAATGTCGGTTATTAATCCTTTAATAATGAGCAGATAGAACTATAACTAGCAATAATAACAGCCCTTTCATTACTAGCGTGATAATCAAAGATGAAGCATAAAATTATTCTTATCATATTGAAACCTATAATAATCATAACAGAAGGTAATGTAATCAGGCTACTGACGAAAATTGGTGAAAACCTGTAGATGTACCTGTTCAAAAGAAATAAAAACGTATTCAAATCAAATCAATAACAGCCCAGGGAAGATATTTTCCTTGTCAATTCGTCAAGACCAATCTTACCTTTGATAGTACATTTTTGTATTTAAATATTTTTATTCAGCGCAAAATATTATGTAACGAGTACACTATATCTCAGCCGTCGCGGACCCTAATAATTCAAACTTTATATATCAAATCAAATATTATATATCAAGAAATATCAATAAGTACTATCATAACTCTATTAGTTATACATAAGACAAATCAATTAAGAACAATACATAGGTTAAAACCATCACCGACGCATTTTCTAATCAATACAGTTCGCTAGGTTTGCTATCCAATAGTTACACTCTGTACATATAATCAAAAAACAATTTTTTTATTTTTTTTTTGAAAGGGTTTATTATGAGTTTACATATAATTGACTTGGCAGTAGATCCCTCGTTGCTTGGAGGAGGATCTTTGACATAAATTATTCGTGCACATATAAACTTTATTACTCACAATAGGCATGATATCTCAGCTTGAGGTCAAGCCTCTTGCTGGTATACCGATAAAGTGCCTTTTACTGGTCTAATAATCGATGGACATAGAGTAATTGTGAAAAAACCTATAACAATAACATAACATGACATTGTATTACCCTGTAATCTATACTAACATTATAACTTGTTGTTTCCACAGCTTGAGCAGAAAACTGGATGCCTTTATCAAATAGTCTTCATAGTGACCTTTACTATTGCTGGTTTACTGTGGGCAGACATCAAGCTACACTATGCACAAAACAAACCCATTGACTCCACACTGCAGCGCAATGTATCCACAACTCATCCACAACAGTGTACTCCAGCAAGGAACATCTTCTTCCTCAAGATGCACAAGTGTGGGTCCTCCACAGTGGGCAATACCCTGGGCAGGTATATATATATTTACTTCACCTCTGGAGCAGAGTGTCCATAGACTTAGTATAGGCTGGTTATATGAGACTTAGTATAGGCTGGTTATATGTGAGCAAGCTCTGGAGCAGAGTGTCCATAGACTTAGTATAGGCTGGTTATATGTGAGCAAGCTCTGGAGCAGAGTGACCATAGACTTAGTATAGGCTGGTTATATGTAGGCAAGCTCTGGAGCAGAGTGTCCATAGACTTAGTATAGGCTGGTTATATGTGACTTAGTATAGGCTGGTTATATGTGACTTAGTACAGGCTGGTTATATGTGACTTAGTATAGGCTGGTTATATGTGACTTAGTATAGGCTGGTTATATGTGACTTAGTATAGGCTGGTTATATGTGACTTAGTACAGGCTGGTTATATGTGACTTAGTATAGGCTGGTTATATGTGACTTAGTATAGGCTGGTTATATGTGACTTAGTATAGGCTGGTTATATGTGAGCAAGCTCTGGAGCAGAGTGTCCATAGACTTAGTATAGGCTGGTTATATGTGACTTAGTATAGGCTGGTTATATGTGAGCAAGCTCTGGAGCAGAGTGTCCATAGACTTAGTATAGGCTGGTTATATGTGGGCAAGCTCTGGAGCAGAGTGACCATAGACTTAGTATAGGCTGGTTATATGTGGGCAAGCTCTGGAGCAGAGTGTCCATAGACTTAGTATAGGCTGGTTATATGTGAGCAAGCTCTGGAGCAGAGTGTCCATAGACTTAGTATAGGCTGGTTATATGTGGGCAAGCTCTGGAGCAGAGTGTCCATAGACTTAGTATAGGCTGGTTATATGTGAGCAAGCTCTGGAGCAGAGTGTCCATAGACTTAGTATAGGCTGGTTATATGTGGGCAAGCTCTGGAGCAGAGTGTCCATAGACTTAGTATAGGCTGGTTATATGTGAGCAAGCTCTGGAGCAGAGTGTCCATAGACTTAGTATAGGCTGGTTATATGTGGGCAAGCTCTGGAGCAGAGTGACCATAGACTTAGTATAGGCTGGTTATGTGACTTAGTATAGGCTGGTTATATGTGACTTAGTATAGGCTGGTTATATGTGAGCAAGCTCTGGAGCAGAGTGTCCATAGACTTAGTATAGGCTGGTTATATGTGAGCAAGCTCTGGAGCAGAGTGTCCATAGACTTAGTATAGGCTGGTTATATGTGAGCAAGCTCTGGAGCAGAGTGTCCATAGACTTAGTATAGGCTGGTTATATGTGAGCAAGCTCTGGAGCAGAGTGTCCATAGACTTAGTATAGGCTGGTTATATGTGGGCAAGCTCTGGAGCAGAGCGTCCATAGACTTAGTATAGGCTGGTTATATGTGAGCAAGCTCTGGAGCAGAGTGTCCATAGACTTAGTATAGGCTGGTTATATGTGGGCAAGCTCTGGAGCAGAGCGTCCATAGACTTAGTATAGGCTGGTTATATGTGGGCAAGCTCTGGAGCAGAGTGTCCATAGACTTAGTATAGGCTGGTTATATGTGGGCAAGCTCTGGAGCAGAGTGACCATAGACTTAGTATAGGCTGGTTATATGTGACGTAGTATAGGCTGGTTATATGTGGGCAAGCTCTGGAGCAGAGTGTCCATAGACTTAGTATAGGCTGGTTATATGTGGGCAAGCTCTGGAGCAGAGTGTCCATAGACTTAGTATAGGCTGGTTATATGTGGGCAAGCTCTGGAGCAGAGTGTCCATAGACTTAGTATAGGCTGGTTATATGTGAGCAAGCTCTGGAGCAGAGTGTCCATAGACTTAGTACAGGCTGGTTATATGTGGGCAAGCTCTGGAGCAGAGTGTCCATAGACTTAGTACAGGCTGGTTATATGTGAGCAAGCTCTGGAGCAGAGTGACCATAGACTTAGTATAGGCTGGTTATGTGACTTAGTATAGGCTGGTTATATGTGACTTAGTATAGGCTGGTTATATGTGAGCAAGCTCTGGAGCAGAGTGTCCATAGACTTAGTATAGGCTGGTTATATGTGGGCAAGCTCTGGAGCAGAGTGACCATAGACTTAGTATAGGCTGGTTATATGTGAGCAAGCTCTGGAGCAGAGTGTCCATAGACTTAGTATAGGCTGGTTATATGTGAGCAAGCTCTGGAGCAGAGTGACCATAGACTTAGTATAGGCTGGTTATATGTGACTTAGTATAGGCTGGTTATATGTGACTTAGTATAGGCTGGTTATATGTGGGCAAGCTCTGGAGCAGAGTGACCATAGACTTAGTATAGGCTGGTTATATGTGACGTAGTATAGGCTGGTTATATGTGGGCAAGCTCTGGAGCAGAGTGTCCATAGACTTAGTATAGGCTGGTTATATGTGGGCAAGCTCTGGAGCAGAGTGTCCATAGACTTAGTATAGGCTGGTTATATGTGGGCAAGCTCTGGAGCAGAGTGTCCATAGACTTAGTATAGGCTGGTTATATGTGAGCAAGCTCTGGAGCAGAGTGTCCATAGACTTAGTACAGGCTGGTTATATGTGGGCAAGCTCTGGAGCAGAGTGTCCATAGACTTAGTACAGGCTGGTTATATGTGAGCAAGCTCTGGAGCAGAGTGACCATAGACTTAGTATAGGCTGGTTATGTGACTTAGTATAGGCTGGTTATATGTGACTTAGTATAGGCTGGTTATATGTGAGCAAGCTCTGGAGCAGAGTGTCCATAGACTTAGTATAGGCTGGTTATATGTGGGCAAGCTCTGGAGCAGAGTGACCATAGACTTAGTATAGGCTGGTTATATGTGAGCAAGCTCTGGAGCAGAGTGTCCATAGACTTAGTATAGGCTGGTTATATGTGAGCAAGCTCTGGAGCAGAGTGACCATAGACTTAGTATAGGCTGGTTATATGTGACTTAGTATAGGCTGGTTATATGTGACTTAGTATAGGCTGGTTATATGTGAGCAAGCTCTGGAGCAGAGTGTCCATAGACTTAGTATAGGCTGGTTATATGTGAGCAAGCTCTGGAGCAGAGTGTCCATAGACTTAGTATAGGCTGGTTATATGTGGGCAAGCTCTGGAGCAGAGTGTCCATAGACTTAGTATAGGCTGGTTATATGTGAGCAAGCTCTGGAGCAGAGTGTCCATAGACTTAGTATAGGCTGGTTATATGTGGGCAAGCTCTGGAGCAGAGTGTCCATAGACTTAGTATAGGCTGGTTATATGTGAGCAAGCTCTGGAGCAGAGTGTCCATAGACTTAGTATAGGCTGGTTATATGTGGGCAAGCTCTGGAGCAGAGTGTCCATAGACTTAGTATAGGCTGGTTATATGTGAGCAAGCTCTGGAGCAGAGTGACCATAGACTTAGTATAGGCTGGTTATATGTGGGCAAGCTCTGGAGCAGAGTGTCCATAGACTTAGTATAGGCTGGTTATATGTGACTTAGTATAGGCTGGTTATATGTGAGCAAGCTCTGGAGCAGAGTGTCCATAGACTTAGTATAGGCTGGTTATATGTGGGCAAGCTCTGGAGCAGAGTGTCCATAGACTTAGTATAGGCGGGTTATATGTGAGCAAGCTCTGGAGCAGAGTGTCCATAGACTTAGTATAGGCTGGTTATATGTGACTTAGTATAGGCTGGTTATATGTGACTTAGTACAGGCTGGTTATATGTGGGCAAGCTCTGGAGCAGAGTGTCCATAGACTTAGTATAGGCTGGTTGTATGTGAGCAAGCTCTGGAGCAGAGTGACCATAGACTTAGTATAGGCTGGTTATATGTGAGCAAGCTCTGGAGCAGAGTGACCATAGACTTAGTATAGGCTGGTTATATGTGACTTAGTATAGGCTGGTTATATGTGACTTAGTATAGGCTGGTTATATGTGGGCAAGCTCTGGAGCAGAGTGACCATAGACTTAGTAAAGGCTGGTTATATGTGAGCAAGCTCTGGAGCAGAGTGACCATAGACTTAGTATAGGCTGGTTATATGTGAGCAAGCTCTGGAGCAGAGTGTCCATAGACTTAGTATAGGCTGGTTATATGTGAGCAAGCTCTGGAGCAGAGTGTCCATAGACTTAGTATAGGCTGGTTATATGTGGGCAAGCTCTGGAGCAGAGCGTCCATAGACTTAGTATAGGCTGGTTATATGTGGGCAAGCTCTGGAGCAGAGTGACCATAGACTTAGTATAGGCTGGTTATATGTGGGCAAGCTCTGGAGCAGAGCGTCCATAGACTTAGTACAGGCTGGTTATATGTGGGCAAGCTCTGGAGCAGAGTGTCCATAGACTTAGTATAGGCTGGTTATATGTGAGCAAGCTCTGGAGCAGAGTGACCATAGACTTAGTATAGGCTGGTTATATGTGGGCAAGCTCTGGAGCAGAGTGACCATAGACTTAGTATAGGCTGGTTATATGTGACTTAGTATAGGCTGGTTATATGTGAGCAAGCTCTGGAGCAGAGTGTCCATAGACTTAGTATAGGCTGGTTATATGTGGGCAAGCTCTGGAGCAGAATGACCATAGACTTAGTATAGGCTGGTTATATGTGAGCAACCAAGAAGAAATATGTTTCATTCCTACCTAGGGAAGAAACAGATGACCCTGTTATCTTTCTGCATTTTCATTGGTTTCTGTGAAAGTAGTCCAGCGTTATGCAAGTATCCATGATGTGTCACATTTCATGACGGCCGTCATTGATGCAATGTCAAACATCATACAGTAAATAAAGTAGTACCATACTTCACGTGTTCAACTGCCTACCTGTTCATCTAAGAATAAGAATTTGTATTTCTGTTTTGACATCTATATAATAAAGGTGAAACAGTGATTTTGCTGTCATGCATGTTCTGGAAATCTGTGATGTCCCCAGCTGTTTTTCTGCTCTGTACAGTTCCGTCAGCTCTGTCCAGAGAACATTATATGTGGTTTGTGAAGGTATCTGGGGTGAAAATGTGATTATGAAGCCCTTTTTAATCAGGAACTCCACACTCTATTAATAGCCTTGGAAAGCCCCTGTTGGGAACTGGAGGAGATTGACATCATGTCTCTATGTCTCCCCGTCCATGGCAACACAGGATTCCCTAGCAATGTGTCCTACAAGGGTCCCTAGCAATGCACAGAGAGAGGGGGAAAGATCAGAGCCAGAGGGGGAGAGCAAGGAAAAAGAGAGGCTGAGGGGGGAGGGGGAGAGCAAAGAAGCAGTGGGAGAGGTTGGGAGGAATCAGATAGGGAGAGGGAGAAGAGAATAGAGAGAAGAGGGGAGGGGAAAGGAAAAGAGGGGAGGAAGAGGATGGGGAGAGGAAATGGGGAGGGGAGGGGGAGGGAGAGAGAGAAAATGAAAGAAATGTAGGGAGAGGGTGGGGGGAATTGGAGAGGGAGAAGAAGATACAGAGAGAAGAGGGGGAGAGAGAATAGGTTAGGGGAGAGGAGAAGGAGGGTAGGGACAGGGAGAGAGAGAGGGGAGAGGCAGGGAGATAAGGAGGAGATGCTGGGAGAGAAAATGAGGTGACGCAGGGAGAGAAAAGAGGAGAGGCAGGGGGAGAGGAGCAGGGGAGAGACAATGAGAGGAAGAGGGTAACTGTCCAGAGGACGGGTAGTTTCCTACTATATAATAAAACGTGAGAGAAAAAGGGCATGACCTGTCAACACAATGTTGGTCTTCCCAGGTTTCCTAAGGTACATTGGTATTACTATGTAACAACTTTTTATTAATTAAGTTAACATTGATTGAGAAATTCTAACATTCATTTCTTGAGGTCATATTACCATGGATAACAATGGCCACTCCAGTGGTTTACTATTCATTGCTATGTGGTTTGAACGTATTCTTCTCTTACATATTGTTGTTACCAAATTATTTATGACACATTTACCTTACTTTAAATACTATACATCACACATTCATATAAATTTAGATTCTAATAATTATTTAGACCCTTTGTCAGTTTGAGTGAGATCCACAGGCTATTATTTAAACATTTATAGAGTCCACTCACAGTGAATTTAACTTACTCTATATGTAAATGTTATTTACATAGGTTTGCCTGGCTGCATAACCTCACCCTTGCTACACACAAAGATCAACCGTTTGAAAGCCGTCGCCCCCACCCCATGATCTCCACACTGCTGCCCCGCTATACCCCCACACGCAAGTACAACATCATGAACAACCACGCTGTGTACAACGATGAAGACATCCACAAGATTCTGCACACTGAACACAAACTGCACTACGTCACAATCATGAGGGAGCCTGTTGACCGGATGAAGTCCTACCTGAACTATATCCCCCGTGCACAGAAACACCTCCAGGGCAAGGATTTGTTCAAGGACCTGATCAGGAAGCTCAGGAGTCCTTTGACCCGCTCAAAGTTTGACCATATAAGAAATACAATGGCTTTTGAGTTTGGAATCCCAGCCAATGTGTCACTCACCAGTGATGCATTTGTGAGAAAGTTCAAGGATATAAGAAGCAAGTTTGTTGTCTTGATAACAGAACACTTTGATGAATCTCTTGTGTTATTGAGGAGGAAGTATTGCTGGGGGAGTCACAATGATATTCTCTACCTGCACATCAGACATGTGATTTATCATTATAGCAATTCTACCTTTAAACAAGACAAAAGTACATATTGCCGTTGGTCACACATTGACTGCTTTCTTTACAACTATTTCAATCAGACATTCTGGAGGGAGGTGAAATTGTTAGGAGCTGATTTTCAAAATGAAGTTAAACAGTTTAAGTACACAGCACTGATGTTTGATAATTACTGCAAACCCATATTGGAACAAATGCGTAATAACGCAACAACCAGGCTGGATGATGTGTTCGCTCCCCTCCAGGTGGCCAGGAGTGCCTGGAGCCCAGGGTTCACAGTTCCCCCATCAGAGTGCGCCCTGCTGTACCTGCGGAGTGTGGTGATGATTGATCTCTTCTACCTCACACAGAACCCTGGAGTGTGTCAGACACTGGAGGTGGGCAGGAAGTGTCCCTGGGACCCTCACATGCGGCCTCCAGCCTGCCTCCAGGTGTGTGACCATGGTGACAGTAGAGAGCAGTTACTGTATGGTATATCTCAGAGTGTGAGGAACACCATGCTGCCAGACAGTGTGTGGATGGGCTGATCCCTTATTCATTTATTTATTTATTTATTCAGTCGCATTTTATCCTATGCAGACAATGTTTCCAGCTGACCTACTTGAAAAATCAATACAAATAAGAATGTACAGTATTTTAAATTAAGTAACACAATATATAATCTAGTTAAGAGAAGTAAAAGTGATAATCTATAAAATAAAACAATATGCCATTCAGATGTCCTTCAACATATCAGATCCAAGATAAGCTAATAAGCAAACCACAGTATCAATGATTAAGAGCATCTCCCAATACATGTTATTCAGCATGTTTTCAGGAGGTCCTTATCTACAGTATTTCTGATATGATATATATAAATATATGTGGTGAGACCTGAACCATCTGACTTCCAGCCCTGTTAACAGTCAGTTTTTGTTCCAGTTTGTCGGACAGCACTGGTTCTTTTTTTCTCAGACAGTTTTTGCTATGCCTCACTGGTCCAGATGTGAGTGTTACCATGCTCGACGCATTGGAATTAATGTCTGTAAATACTATCTGGCAGCAGTAAAGACGTGTAAGGAGAGGTCTGATGGACCCCTCTTGTGTCTTTTGTGTTTGAGAGAGTCAGAAATAAATGTTAAGGAATAATCCAGTGGTCAAGATTGATGTAGCGGCCAGTTGATTTATTTACCTTTAGAACAGGTTTTCACCATTAGAATATGTTTTGGTTATCATTGACTGAATAGCATGGTTGTCTACTTTCTTCCATGATTTGTCCGTCAGAGTGCTCTGGTGGTAGAGTGTGGGACTCTAGGCCGGGAGGTTGTGGTATCAAGTCCTGTGGTCGGCAAGGATTTAGACTATACCACAGCTGCCCCCAACCCAGGGAATTTGACTGACTAAGTGAATATGTCTTGAATCTTGCTCCTAGCAGTTCCCAATTGAACTATGCCAATATTTGCTTGTTTGTGTGACTAAAACTCGACCACATAATGTGCTATTTTCCAAGTGCTACTTAACCTGGGAATTGATTTTTGCAGTATGTTTCAGTTTTATTTAAATTTCTATGTCATAATATAGATACCCTCAAAGAGTGGTATACTAATCCATGTTGTAAATATATGTTTTGAACACTTGATATGACCAAAAACCTTATATTAAATTATATGGTTAGTCCGTCTATGTGGTCCAGATTTACACGGAGGCAAGAGAAACAAGGAATTAGCATTGTAGAGGCCCCGATTGCAGAATATATGTGAATATAAAAATAAAATAAAAAAAGTTTCATCAGCCTTCACTAACTAGATTTGGTCTGATTTCTCTGTAAATAGTAAAAATAAAACCAGACGCTAGTTTCCCATAATCGCTGCTGCTTTATTTCTCCTTGATCTGATGGTGAGTCTGACCACTGAACATGATATAATTATGTTTTTATTTTTTCCTGGGACGCAGTAATTACCCAACCATCTGTGACTTTTGATTGCATGTAATTTGACATTGATATGCGTGATTGTCTTCTTTCTTTTGACTGTTTACTTCTGTGAATGTGTGTATAATACTAGACGTAGTTGGTGTAGGTGAGACTGATATACAAAGCGAGTTTAATGAAATTGTAATAACTTGTCTCCTAATACCTAAAATCCTCCAAGTTCAATCAGACCTGAAAGGTACTTTGCTTATCTTGAATTGAACAATAGGGGAGTTGCATGTCTCACTGCGCATGCCTACTGCAGTGCATGCTGGGATGGATTCTGAAGAAATCTGACATACAAATATTTGGCAATATTTCATCGAAAATTTCAAGAATGTTTTCACCAATATCATGGCTTGTATAAATCATCTATGAAAACCAAATGCATGATGGGAAAGATGGAGGCTTGTCTTATGGAAACACATATATAACACGTGGATATTGACATTAGAACATTGATAAATATTCCATGCTGAACATGGCATGATTTCTATGGATTTTAGACTGTGCCATTAGTCCCATAATTCCATGCGAATCAACATTCAAAATGGCGCCTATGCAAATCCCCTATTGTTAGTGAGATTATCGCCAATTGATTGTGTAATTATCTATGGCAACCATGAAAAGCACCATTTCATGGTGATACATTTTTTTTCTTTTCTTTGAATTATTGAAATGTTAAATGTGATAGGCCAATAAAAATATTTAAAAAAAACATATTCTGTGTCAGGTCATATACAAGGTGAAAGTGTTTAGAAGGTTTAACAATGTTAACAAATCAATGGAGTAAGGGATAACAAGTACAAATAAATTAGTCACAGGTGAAATATATTGTGTACATCATAGTATTCAAGACAGAGTTCAGTAAAATACGTGAGAGGAGATATCTACTCATCAGGAAACAAATAAACGAGAAAATCGTGAAAATGAAATAGTTCTGACAAGGAAAATACCTTATGGCTCGTGAATTATAGTCGCATCACTGGAATATTGCAATAAAATTGTCTCAATAATTATGTGTCACCCTTCTAGACAAAGGAAGCAAATGATAAGGCAAGATCATGAATTATTGGCCAGTGATATTTTGGTAGAAATTGGTGTAAATGATTAGGTCAGCAATTTCTCCTGTAACTGGGTCAATTCACCTTCAATAATTTTCTCAAATAACCCAAATGCTAGTCAAAAATGAGCTTCTAAATGTAGTTTAACATAACAGCTAGAGCATCTATTCTGAAACAACACAATATTAAATATATTTAGATATCCCTGGTATTCTTCATTGCCCAGCCTAATTTAGCAGAAATTACTCAATGTGTTGAGCTGCTAATAGGGGTCTTGCATGTGCCACTGCGCATGTATGTTACAGTGAATCATGGGATGGATTCTGATGAAATCTGACATACAAATATTTGACAAGATTTTTATAAAAAATGTTTTCACCAACATCGGGGTTGTATAAATGAGTTATGAAAAACAAATGCATGATGGGACAGATGGAGACTTGTGCCATGGAAACATGTATGATACATGGATATTGATATTAGAACATTGATAAATATTCCATGCTGAACATAATATGTTTTCTATAGATTTGATACTGTACCATTAGTTCCATAATTCCATGTGAATCAAGATTCAAAATGGCGGCTATGCAAATCCCCTATTGTAGATTTTCTGAATCAGCCCAGATGGACACTACTGTATGTGAGTCCTGGTCTCAGTGAGCCTCTCCACCCTGGTCCTGGCCCTCCGGTACACCTCATACATCTGCTCTGGGCTGAGTGGGTGCTGGGAGAAGTATACTTCCCTGTTGACCAGGTGGAGGGGCACTGTCTTGCCCTCCTCCTGCTGTATGAAGCCCTCCACATCATGGCAGCCTCGTCCCATCTCCCACAGCACCACCCCCATATATGCGTCCTCCTTACTCAGATAGGCCACGTGGGCCACCTTACCCAACATCTCCTGGGCTAGCTTCATGGACACCAGGTATGTTCCACCCAGAGCATGTGGTGGGAAGGTGTCCAGGTCATACTCATCTGTGGATATAAAGGTGCTGTGATCCAGCCAGCGGTAAGGAGGGAGGTTAACGATGCATCGCCCGATCTGGTGGTCCTGCAACGCCCGCTCATGGCCGTACCGCTGCAAGAGCTGAAGAACATTAGGCACATGTACAAAGTTACTGCTGGATGTTCTCATGATGAAACGAGCCTGGGGACATGTGTCCACCACCCACTTCATACCACTAACAACTTTATAGCTCAGGTTGTAATGGTGGTCCACATAATCCATCTGCAGGATGTCACCAAACAGCTCATGTTCATAATCTATATGTTGCTTGGTCCTTATGGGCCACCGTCCTCCCCCTATGCCAATGAGGAAGATCAGCTGCACCTCTGTTGTGTTTCCCTGAGCCCATTTACCCCACGTCTCCCTCACACTCTTCCTCTCCTCATAGGCCTTGGCTTCTGACGTTACCATAACAACCAACCATTGACCCTGACTACAGGATCTCCTGGGCGATAATACAGTATTAAAGCTATATTTGAAACAGGAATTGCATGTAATCATGTGACCAGTAGGGTCAGGTTTGTGGAGCAGTAGGTGGAGCTGGCGTAGACTGTCTATGATTGGCTGCTCAACCCGGACAGAGTTGCGGGACAGTTTGGCCCACTCCTTGACCAGCTCCAGGGTCTGGTTGTCCAGCAAGGTCAGGTTAGAGGTCAGCTGGACGATGCTCTCATTCATCCTGGTGGGGGCCAGGTGTTCCTGCAGGTCCAGCAGCAGGTGGTGGTAGAACCTGGTGTGAGTCTGAGTGTAGAAGGCCAGGTGAGTGTCCAGCTCTGGCTTCCTCACTTCCACCACTGGGCCTCCTCCCCCCACACCTGTAACAGTGGATCAAACAGTTCAGTATTAACCTGTAATACTGGATCAAACAGTTCAGTATTAACCTGTAACAGTGCATCAAACAGTTCAGTATTAACCTGTAATAGTGCATCAAACAGTTCAGTATTAACCTGTAATAGTGCATCAAACAGTTCAGTATTAACCTGTAATAGTGCATCAAACAGTTCAGTATTAACCTGTAATAGTGCATCAAACAGTTCAGTATTAACCTGTAATAGTGCATCAAACAGCTCAGTATTAACCTGTAATAGTGGATCAAACAGTTCAGTATTAAACTGTAATAGTGCATCAAACAGTTCAGTATTAAACTGTAATACTGGATCAAACAGTTCAGTATTAACCTGTAATAGTGCATCAAACAGTTCAGTATTAACCTGTAACAGTGGATCAAACAGTTCAGTATTAACCTGTAATAGTACATCAAACAGTTCAGTATTAACCTGTAACAGTGGATCAAACAGTTCAGTATTAACCTGTAACAGTGGATCAAACAGTTCAGTATTAACCTGTAATAATAGATCAAACAGTTCAGTATTAACCTGTAATACTGGATCAAACAGTTCAGTATTAAACTGTAATAATAGATCAAACAGTTCAGTATTAAACTGTAATAATAGATCAAACAGTTCAGTATTAAACTGTAATAGTGGATCAAACAGTTCAGTATTAAACTGTAATAGTGCATCAAACAGTTCAGTATTAACCTGTAATAGTGCATCAAACAGTTCAGTATTAACCTGTAATAGTGCATCAAACAGTTCAGTATTAACCTGTAATACTGGATCAAACAGCTCAGTAAAATAAAGTAACCATCATTCATGTTAATGTTAAACTTTGATGACATTTAATGAATTGTCTATTATATGGAAATCAATCATCAACTATGTCAACATTAATTAATGATGAATAACGCTAATACTAAATCAACCATCAGCCATGTAGATATTTAATCAATCATCAACCATGTGAGCATGAACAATCCATCAACCATTTCAACAATAGCGTATAAGACAGTATCTGTCCATTCCTATGGCCAAAACCATAGTAAAAAGCCATATCCTCTCATTATTTGAATATGGAAGTTTATTCTCAACATTTGTGTCAATTGATCTAAGAGCCAAACTGCAAAGGGTATTGTACGGAGCAGTAAAGATTATCTATCACAACGATGTGAGAAATAAGGAGGAATTATGTGCTGATTGTGGTATTGCATCCCTTGAAAAAAGGTATAAGATTGCTATCCTAAGTATTATGTATCGGAAACAGTTAATTCTGGAGAATCTGAAAGATGTACCAGTCGCCACACGATTGAATGAAGGGCCTGTACTAAAGGTTATCACTCCCAAATTAGAGAAGGTGAAGAGATCACCCCACTATATAGGTGCAGTGTTGTGGAATAAGCTACCTTCAGAGATTCGTAAAAAACCGTGGTCAGACATAAAAAAACACCTGAAGTTAAATAATGACTGGTATTTATGAAATGTGATACACCACTAGTATGGTTGTCGAATTAATTGTATATTATTTCTAAAGTGAGCTATGTGTATTTTACTGATCGAGTAGCACAATGTTTAACGTTCTGAGGAAAAAATTTTAAAAAATTGAAGCGTTTATTTGTGTATATACGGATATTGTGATCAAAGAAACAAAATGAACAAACTTAATATCAAGTTCAACTTGCTGATTAAATGTATTAAATTAGTAAAGAGGTAATGAAAACTCTGTACAATCACGTCTATTTGGAATCTATGAGATTATCATGTTATGAAAAAAAGATCCAATAAAATTTCTTTAAAAAAAACACAATTATGTTAAATCAATCATCAGTCCTGTCAGTATTAATTCAACTTTGTCCACAATCAACACCAACAGTAAATCAACATCAATCATATCTAAATTAAAGCAATCACCATCATGTCAATATTACAGCTATCATGACAAATTTAAACCAATCATCTGTTATGTAAAAATGTAATCAATCAACAAACATGAAAAAAAAGCCACCAAACTGACAATGCTCAACTTACTGTCACTTATTGTAAGATCTGAATAAAAAGGTGTTTAGAAGTTCAATCATCACTAATATCAACATTAAATCTATTATGTCAATATCAAAACAAATATCAATTATCTCAATATTGAGCCATATCATTATGAAATCTATCATCAGTTATGTGAATACATGTGTATTACATGAAACATGATATGATTAAATCAGTTACCAGGTATATGAAACTTCAGCCATGTCATCAATATCAAATCAACCCTCTATACTCTATAGGACTATCATAATAGGACTATAGGACTATAGTCTATACTAGACTATACTAGACTATAGGACTATAGGAAACTCTATAGGACTATCATAATGCAGTGTTTATTTATGTAATTCAAACATTAAAGATTCTACAATCATATCTAATTATTATGTCAATCATGTCAATATTAAATAATAAAAGAAAGGTAATTACCTGGTTTCCATGGTGACGGGTTACCTACGGTGACGTAGGTAATGCGTTTTGGTGCCACTGGTGGCGCCACTGCTTGGTGGTGCCCCTGGTGGGTGGTGGAGGAGTTAGCAGGATGTAGGAAGCCTGTCAGAGCTACAGCGTGGAACAGCCACAACACAAGCACCAGCAGCACGCTCAGCAGCACCGCATATAGACTCACTCTGGCTCTCCTCGACATCGCCATCTTCATCAAACGTCCACTTATTTAATTGTTATATATATAAATTATATATTACTTTCTGTTTTTCTGCTGGAGTTTAGCCTCAGCAAATGTTCTACAATTGTACTTGGGTGGCTGGCATACTGTGCCTCCACCTGGTGGCTTGTGGAGATACTATGTCTATTTCTTTTATTTCTATTAACAAAGTTGATCTGCAGTATAAAAACCGTTAATTCCTTTGATGAGGAGAGACGGGTTGCAGTGTTTTATTCCTTGGAACCTTGTGCCTGCAGATTTATAATCAGGTGAGCGACCAGTTTACCAACTAACTCGCCAGGTGGGGTGAAAGTGACTCTGACTGCATATTACATCACCAGATGTCCCCACGATACTCCTCCTAGCGATGACGACCTGTAATACACGTGTAAAATATTTATTCATGCTTAGACATTTTACAAAAGTAATACTCACGCAAGATTCACTGTTTGATTCAGGAAAAAGTTTAATTTCATTAAAGAAAAGCTCACATTTCAACATTACAACATTTCCAGCCGATACTTATGTAATTCGATGAACTTGCAATAGAGCTGCGAGGGTTGGAAAGCAAAAGACGTTTTTCTTTTTTTTAGAGAGAGAAATCAGTCTAGGTTCACAGCTGACAGAATCCCTCCCTACTGAGGCAAAGCCTCTCGCTCCTAACCATAGAATCCCATTAATTAGAATATCATTAGATTAAAAGGTTGTGAACCTAGACTGGCATGGAGTTCTATACAGACGATTTTTTCTCTGTGTGTACTGGTCAAGTTTTCAAAATCATTTAATGTGCAGAAATGTTCCCAATTGAAGATTGAAAACAAACAACATACAATGTACAAAGCTGAAGCGAACCCTACCAAAAGAATGGATTAGATTTATAAATATAACTCTCCCACTGTTGAGGATAGAGGAGCGATAGAAATTACAATCAACAATGAATGTATGGATATATTAGCCTGCTCGAGTTATAAAATGCACAACGCTTTAATAGCAAGGGAAAGGTTAAAACAGAGAAAAATGTTTTGCTTGGCAAGTTATACTGGGTAGGGATGATCAAGTATTCGATAAAATTAAGTGGAAAGATGTCTTCTTGAGCCCTTACAGATCTTCTTGTGAAACCAGGCTTCAGGCCCTCCAGAATAGGATACTCTATAGGACTATCATAATGCAGTGTTTATTTTTGTAATTCAAACATTAAAGATTCTAGCATAAATACATGGGCCAACAGCAGCAGAATATTGATGAATTCAGTCCTATAAGTCATAATATGAGTAATTATTCTATAAACATATAACAGCAGCAGAATATTGATAAATCCAGTCCTATAAGTCATGATATGATTAACTCTTGTATAAACATATAACAGCAGAAAAATATTGATGAATTCAGTCCAATAAGTTCTTATATATGAACAACACTTTTTAGGATAACCTCAGAAACACATAGATATATTAAATACACAATCTTGAAATTTGATGCATGTCTTTATGGTATTAACACCGCAAAGCACCACAAAAATAAAAACATTCTGAGCAAGGCTTCATACGGAATAACACTTGAAATATTTCTTTGCGACTCGTTACTCATTTTCCTGTAACACATCACAAATAGGAAACCAGCACATGAAAACAATATGTAACAAACATCTTTTTCTAATCAACTACTCTAGATTAAACCATCCACAAACGGTTTGTGTTGTAAGAAAATAAGATCAGGACACAAGGAATACCATTCTACGGAATGAGCGTGTTTTGTACATCAAATATCCTGGATAAAGAATTTTGAAAAAGATAAAAAAAAACAAACCTGCCCCAGTAGTGACGGGTTCAATAATCTGGTGACGCTGTCATTATGTTCTGCTGCACAGCGGTAAATAAAGCATATCTTAATACATAGATAACAAGTTATTATAAAATATAAAAGTAAAAATATACCTGAGGTGTAAAGGTGTATGTATGGTGGTGGTGGAGTAGGTATGCCTCACATGTGTGTATGTACACACTGGACAGTGGTCAAGCCCCTGCCCGTCAATGTGTGTATGCGGGGGGGGGGGGGGGCACTCCCTCATTACAGTGAGAAGCCCGGGCTTAGTACAAAGTCTGCTAGCTCCGTATAAAAAATTAAACCCTACCCCAACCATAGCTCCACAACCAAACCCCTAGTCAACCCCCAAATTAGCTATAGTCAACCCTTTGTAGTTAGGCATATGCAGGAAGACCAGATACAGATCTGATGTATACCACCTGATTTTGTAACCCGCTAGTCATCACAAATACAAGATTTTTATTATTAAAGGTATTAAAGGGAACATTTTTAAAGTCCAAAAATAATCTGACCAAATTTATTCAAGTGACCGCCGGTGAGTGATAACAGGACCATACTCCACCTTTTAGATGGGGTGGAAAAGAAAGGAACCAAAAGTAGAGAATCTTTGGTTTTTACCGACATTAAGTGCATGAGGGTCCAGTGCAATAGTAGGCTATCACAAAATCATGTCTAACTAAGGCCATGAGTAGGCTCAGTTTGAAACGTGGTCAGTATGACTGTGGCTACACCAATCAAGAAAACCGCTTTACCTCATCACATATGGGGAATGTAAGGGGGAGATATCTCAGTCAACACATATTGAAATCGACAGTGGAAGAGTGGAGAACATTTGAAAACCAATACAAAATATAAGGGACATGATTCACTTGTCATTAAAAATGTAAGAGCCCCGATGGCAGATTATGTTGAATAAAACCTTTAAAAAAAAGGGGAAAAAAGGGGGCATTGTTTACATGTGTGTTCATTATTAATATACCTCTGACATGTATGAAAATAATCATCAGATATCATAATCAATATCAGATCATAAGGACTTCATCATTATTGTCATCATGCCAGTGGTTTTTGGATAAAACAATTATTTATTAATTTAATTAAGTTAATTATAAAGATATACTTTAATCAAATTTAATTATGATCAATCAGTGTGTAATAAATAGCAAATGGCACTCTGTGCAAGTTCGAACTTATCCAGTTTTCGGACGTGTCTCGATCGGATTGAACCCTCCATCTAATCAGGGCCATTTCCTATGAGAATTTCATATTTCCCTGAGGCCAAACCGTGATATAATTTTGCCATGTATTGGATTAGATTAGATCCCCCCCCCCCCCTTACACCGCCCCCCCCCCCCATCCACCACACATACACAATACACACACCCTGAGCTAGCGCCCCTTACTGTCACGCTTATAGTCTTTAAATGTTAGCGTTAATTTCGTGTAGAGTAAAGTGAGTAAATAATGTAGTGCCCCCCCCCCTATACACTGTACCCAATGTATGTTTACCATGTTAACAGTTTGCCTTTAATTTACTCCAGACTGAAGTACAATGTAAACATCTACCCCCTCCACCATCCCTCCCCACCCCTACACACACACATGTTGTTCTAGACCTGTACATGTGCACTTGTTCTGACCACTACTAATTACAAGTGTTAAATGCCAGTGTTCAATCAAAAAAGAAGGAATCATCGATTATTTTTTAAACTTTCGATTTAGAAAGAACATGGTTGGGGAGTCCAAAAAGCCAATCAAAACCATGTCATTGTGGATTTCCTTTAAAATCTGCATATATATAGCTGACATATTATTTTACCCCAAAAATTAAAAAAAAACAAACAGGGGGTCATTGAGACTAAATAAAAAGTTATTGGGAATTTATGCTTTTCCCCCATCGACCTCCACAGTGAATGGCGGTAATCTTCAGTCGTTCCTAAAATATAAAATAATGTAATAACATCCTTTTTTTTCTCTTTTTGTATTCACCCAATCATGTTCTTTCTTAAGATGAAGTTTGAAAAAAAATAGCATTACTCGTATTCTTTCATGCATTGGTTCCTTGAATTCCCGCCCGCAGCAGTGCTGACAAAGCTGGCATTTACATTTAAGGAAATGGCAATATAAAAATAAGAAAAAAGAAAATGCTGATTGGCCAATATCATGTAATCATGCTAAATATGTTGCAACTTCTTGGGAGTTTACAAATATTGACAATGCAGCAAAGTTAAGCTTTTGTCTTTTGAGAGGCCGATGGTTGAACTATGTGTTATGATACACATATTGGTAACAGACTAACATGACATGGGAATGTTTTATATTCCGTTACAACATCTCCAATATTTAAAATAAAATACATTTTAATGTAATTTCTCCCCATAATCTTAAACTTTCGTATTTGCTGTTTTAATTTGACTTTCTAATAATTGTTGAGGCCTGTCTGAATTTGGTGAAAAAATTATAAACACGTATGAATAAATACAGCAGATCTATGCTGTAAAAAATAATACAATTAGATGAATTTTAATTGGGTTAAAAATGCAAAATTAGGCTATGATAGGCATGAAATAGAAGTATCTGAAGCATAGGTGTAGGAATTAATGGAAACATCTGCCACAGCCTTCCCATACTTTGTCTGCATTAGGCTGATATGCCCTGCTAGTGCAGGGCATATCGTCACAAGAGTACTTGGTGCACGATTTTTGTTGAATAGAAATACGTAAATTTGTTGATTATTATTCATTATGAATTAAATAATTATTGGCCTTTAATTGACTAACAAGAAATTTTGGTTGTGACCAAGGAGAAAACGGTTTCCCCCAACTAATCAACGATTATATAGCTTTGTGTAGCTATGGAATCTTTTAACTAATTCCGCAGCCGTCACGCGCGGGAAAAAGCGTCGTCAAGTAAGGTCTACAGTGCGCGTTGCTAACAACGTAACGTTGTGTAAATTAGAACACGTCACAACGACCTGTACAATATTGCGTCCTGTACGGCATATTGGCATCTAGCCACCGATAGAATTAATGAAATATATAGGGGTAGAAAAGCATGCTCTTTCAGAATTTAAACATCTTGACAATGTATTTCGAGTAGAAATAGCACTTTTTGTCCCGATCGTCCGAGTGATTTTTGTCCTGTTTGGATTTTGTCCCGATCGTCCCGACCTGTCAGGTCATCAGAAAACAAATGTAGGCCTACAATCGTCGGCTCTACACATTTGGTAAATCTTGCTAATTTACTCTGAAAAACGAAAAATACTAGCTATACTACAGTATATTTGGTGTAACATTTATTGAATGAATCTGCTTGGTTATGTTAAACTGTATTTTGAACCTGATTTGTTTCTCAACTCTGAGAGGAATGGTGCGAATTGTACAATTCTTGCAACCTGACTCATGTAGGCCTAGACTTTGGCTATCTTTTTGTTTACTTAGGCCTACTGAAAGGTTTCATTCATATATGCTTTATTTTAAAAACTGACCTTGATATAAACACATATATAGGGGTAGAAAAGCATGCCCTTTCTGAATTTCATGTTTTTGGCAATTTATTTCGAGTAGAAACAACGATTTTTATCAATTTGCGGGAGCGTAAATTCACCGCGATGTTTACGCAAGTGCGTCAGAAATTCAGGTGGGTACAGGCAGAGTTGGGTTTCCCTTATAAGGGGGCAACGCGGACGCCCAAAGAACAGGCGGCAAGAACTGGAACCTATATAAGGTTTCCCAGTACAAGCGCCTTCGGCGCTCGTACCGCCTTCGGCGGGGGAAACCTTAAAAAAAATTGGTTTTTTTAAGGTTTCCCCCGCCGAAGGCGGTACGAGCGCCGAAGGCGGTACGAGCGCCGAAGGCGGTACGAGCGCCGAAGGCGGTACGAGCGCCGAAGGCGGTACGAGCGCCGAAGGCGGTACGAGCGCCGAAGGCGCTCGTACTGGGAAACCTTATATAGGTTCCACTTTTCTGCCTGCGTGATGCCTGCTGTAACGACGTCCGCGTGCTGTCTATAAATAGAATCACAACACAAGCACAATTCAGTCTATTGCCACCTGAATTTCCGACACATCGCGGTGATTTTACGCTCCGGCAAATTGATAAAAAAACGCTATTTCTACTCGAAATACATTGCCAAGATGTTGAAATTCAGAAAGAGCATGCTTTTGTAGTAACCGTGGTTAACACGAGAGGGCAGTAGGGTGGGTAGTAGGATAGGACATGTTTCTTTTACTGAGGCATGCGCTAAGGGAAGGGGAGGGGCTAGAGGGAGGGAAAGGTATCATAGGATAAAGGGTCCACCAATACGGATACCCGACACTCACCCCCCCGGGGTATATATACGGGGAATACTGGGATATACATAAGAATACATACATAGAAGGGGAGAGACTTGGGACACTCATATAGACTGGGATATAGAGAGATATGCAGTAGATACCAAAGACGTACTAGACGCACTATGTGCGCTAGAACCAATATATTATACCACCCTGATCTCGGATTGTCATGCAGTAACAACCGTAAGAATACAGGGAAGGAGTCTCATAAGATCTCATATGATTCAATGTCTACACTAACATCAACCTAGCATCTATGTACAGGATAAGATACAATACACAAGTAGTGGCGTACTAAAACTCATCGTGTTGTGTTGTTCATACCGGAAACCTACAGCTACTATATATCACCATGACTCTCTATTCAATATCGCCTATCGTCTCCTACAATATAACGTTCTATATTAAACATCATGAGAGGCAATACCCCGAAGTCCGAGTATATTCGAATGCATATGAACACTAGCTAGATATATTCACCCTGGCCCGATGCACCGCCCAATAGCATAAAGATCCGAAGCTACGCGCGCAACACTGGTTGGAGAACCACGGGATTGGAGATTGTGTGCAGAGGGGGGGGTGAGTATTTGGATAAATGTCGAAACAGGGGTCATCAGTGGCGGACTTGGTGAAGGAAATACAGGAGAACAATGCTCGAATTACACAAAGTGCAAAGAACTTTGCTGAAACAACAGAACGAATCGGCAAAGTGGAGAGGGAGAAGGTGTCCATAATCAAAGATGGAATAAAAAATCTTGCTAAATTAATGGAGAAGAGATTGGCAAGAATGAAGGCGTCCGCAAGACCTAGTGTGGGGGTTCATGTGAATAGGGAGGTAAAGACAGAAAGAGAGAGTACAGAAGATTCATCTCCGGACTCTTCTGTCCAGGGACCACCGAGTTACGCTAACTTGAGCGCGGAGAGTACAGCAGTGGGAGGTGCTAGGCCCAAGAGAAACAATCCATTCGCAGCAGATTTTTGTGATGACCCTAGTGTGCCATTAATACCTGAAGTAACGTGGGACGCTGGTAAGCCGCCATATTACACAGAGCCATTAGTGCCACTCCCTTATAATCCAGACTTTGACTACTTAAGCCCGCAAGGGGCCAAAGAGGAGCTGCTCAGGCAAAGCGTGGATATTGTCAGCAAAGAGTTGCAGAGAACTCAAGCCGCTCTTAAGGCAGCGGAGGAAGATACCCTGAGGACAGTCCAGGATATGAGAAATGATTGGGAACGAACGAATGAAAAAATGTTAAAAGATGCCGAAGATAGGCACGAAGCTAGGATAAACGTACTAAAACTAGCATGGGAGGAGGGCGCGCGACGAAGGGTGAAAACTGCAGAAGACGGAAATAGGGATATAATTGTAACGCTGCAGAATGACTGGAAAAATGCACAACAGAAAATGGAAAAAACAGAACAACAGAGAAACGAATATATGACGAATGAAAAAGAAAACCATAACAAGGAGTTGGAGGAGCTGAAAAGGGAGCTGGAGGAGGAAAGACGGGCCAGAGCTAGAGCCAATAGGAAGGAAGAAAGCGATCGGGAGGAGTGGGAGAGGGCAGAAATAGCAAGACATGAAATGGAGGAGGTGAGAGAGGCCAGAAATAGAGAGTGGTGTGAGGAAATGGAAAAGGAAAACCAAATAAGGGAAGCAAGGGCAAACTGGCTAGCAGAAGAGATGGATAAGCTGAAAATAGAACATGAAAAGGAGAGTGCCCTATTTAGAGATGCGTCTATGCGTTACAAACAGGACAGGAAAAACCTTACAGACATGGTCAGAAATCTCACGAACGCTGGAGGGGTAGAGCAGCCTAAAAATAGCGTACTGCGGACACCCCAGAGAGCAAACCAGCAAGCAACGAAAATAGGTGTTAGTAGCACAATTTGCTCAGAAGATTCCGGGGATATAACCGAGATGTATAGGCTACCTAATGTGCTCCCAGCGTTTACCCCTGCACAAACAGGAAGATGGTCAGATAAGTCTAACGAAGGGGGAGGGGCAGCAATGAGACACTTCATTAGGGGGCCTGAAAATTTTCGGCATTCAACGGCAACCAGAAATGTGTCTGAATTCCTGACAGAGTATGAGGACTATGCAAGTGCCTTGGGCATACCTGAGATGTACTGGCTGCAGGGGCTGGGTGGTAGATTGGAGGGATCAGCTAAAGCATATTACCAACAAGTCGCATCAGTTGCAGCCAGAAAACGGGGTACACTGTCGTACTCAGATATCAAAAGTAAATTCTTGACCAAGTTTCAGGAAATGCCGTATAGTGAGGTGAAGGATGACTATTCCCGGCGACGACAGGAGACAGGTGAGAGTGTGGAGACATATGCAGACGCCATGCTGGTATTGCTGGCAAGGACATCACTGCACGAGGATGAGAAACTGAAGGCTTTTATAGCAGGTTTAAAGGATGGATTAGCAGAGAGAGTCCTGACAGAGGCTCCTCGCACTTGTGAAGAGGCTAGAAGAGCGGCCAGAAAACATGAGTTGTCGGACGAGCAAAATGAAAAAGCACTGAGACTTCACCTAGTGGGATCTACTCAATCAATGATAGCTTCTCTGGCAATGAAGGGTTATGACGTTACTCCCAGTGATGTCAGATCACACCCCGGTCCTGCTAGAAGCCTACCAGTAGAGGAGAAAGGAGAATGGACTCCTAGAAGAGGTGAGGAAGAGAGACGCCAGGAAGGAGAATGGACTCCTAGAAGAGGTGAGGAAGAGAGACGCCAGGAAAGAGAATGGACTCCTAGAAGAGGTGAGGGAGAGAGACGCCAGGAGAGAGATAAGAATAAGAGATTAAGCATTCAGTCACCAAAAACAACTGGGGTGGTGAAAAACGGAGTGTATCGGCAGAATTTTCAGTAGATACGCCGGTTGGAATGTTGCCAGCCATACCGGCAGAAAGGGAGGATCAATCTGAGGAAGATGGAGAGGATGAAAGCGGAAGTTCAGTTTCAATAGATGACAGTGACATAAGTATGAGTCAAGAGAAAGGAACTCAGGAGGTGCAGGAGATGGCCTTTCGAGAAAAGGAGGTGAAAAAAGCAATGAGAAAGAGGTGGAACCAGAAGAGGAGAAGATGGAAATTACAGGAGAAGAAAAAAGAGCAGCGTAAAAATGATAGAGCGGTGCAGGAATTGAAACTTCAGAAGAAAAAGGACAATGGGTTGATGTCCTTAAGTAAACATAAAGAGGTGACACAAAACAGTATAATTAATAGTGAGGAGGACGATGATCGTTCCTCACGCCTGGTGTTACAGGACAGTGACGCGGGGAAAGTGACAGTCCAACTGGAAAACTGCAGAACAATTTGCACAGTTGGCTCAGCAAAAATTAGCTGCCTGGTGGACACGGGAGCTAGTATCAGTTGTATTTCGACTGATACGTTAAACCGAGTAGTGCAGGAAAAAGGGGCGCTGCTCCGCCGTGTACAGACATATCTGGTTATTTACACAGCCGATGGGGGGCGCCACAAGTCGAATGAAAGGGTGTTGTTGTCTATTAACATTGGAAAAGTTCGCACTAACGCATGGTTTTATGTTGTGAAGGGTTTATCCCTTCAGTGTATCATAGGAGTCGATTTCTTGAAAGCAAGAAAGGCCAAGATTGACTTCCAAATCCAAGACCCTGACCATTACACCGTTAGAATAACTAAGCCTAAATTAATACCTCCGAAATCAGAATTTACTTGCATGGCAGTGGTTTCGGCGCATCAAAATTTAAATCATGCAGTAGGAGTAGTTGACAATTTGAAAAGATGTGTGCAGGTCCCATTTGCGGTCAAGAGAGCCCTCGTGAGGCCACAGCGGGGGGGAAACAATATACCGGTTACCGTATTTAACGCTGCTAACACGCCAATAAAATTGGGAAAGGGTTCGGTTTTGGCAGCATTTTCAGTGGTCAATGAAGATGACTATGTAAAAGCTGGGGTTCCCGGTCAGTCTGAGCGACCGATCGAGGAGGTAGGTAGCACAAAATGCAGTGAGACTAGGGTTGATTACACCCTAGGCGAGAATCTGACGGCGGAGCAGAAACTAAGTATGGCGAGTTTGCTACAGCGTTACCGCGCGGTCTTCGCCACAAAAGATTCGCCGATATCGACAACTGACATTTTTGCACATAAAATAGAGTTGAAAGAAGATTACGTGGCCCCTATTCGAAGTCCATACCGTACAAACCCTCATATGACAAGGGTACTGGAAACAATGCTGGAAGAGCAGATGCGTTTGGGCATTATTGAACGAACGAATGGCGAGTCTGAATTTGCTGCGCCATGCTTTCTAGTGGAGAAAGGGAAAGCAGCTGCAAGACAGGACAAAAAATATAGAATTGTCATAGATTACAGAAAAATTAATAAATGTATAAAGAACGAATGTAGGGTCTTCCCTTCAGCAGACGAGACGTTGGAAAACGTCGGGGGACTGGGGGGAAGATTTTTCTCAAAATTGGATTGCCATTCAGGATTTTTTCAAGTGCCTCTCAGGCCAGAAGACAAGCCCAAAACTAGTTTTGTCACACCCAGGGGGGTGTTCCAGTACAAGGTCATGCCTATGGGGCTCAAAACTTCGCCAAAAGCGTTTCATTCGGTGATTGAGAACGTTTTAAAATATGTGCCAAATGCACTGCCCTACATGGATGATGTAATTATAGCATCACAAACATGGGAGGAGCATCTGCAGCACGTGGAAGAGGTATTGCAAGCATTCCAAATGGCGAAGCTTAAGTTCAGGGCGGAGAAATGTGCGTTTGGGTATGAAATAATGCAATTTCTAGGGTTTGTAGTAACGAAAGATGGGTTGCAGCCGGACCCAGAGAAGGTTCGTATAATTCGTTCATATCCAATACCAAAAACTGTCAGGGAAATGAGGGCCTTTAACGGTCTGGCAAATTACTATAGGACATTCATTCCAGGGTTTGCAGATAAAATGGTCCCCTTGTACCAGCTGACGAAGAAGCTTGGTAGAAGAGAGCGTTTTCAGTGGAATACAGAGGCAGATAGAGCGTTTAAGGCAGTAAAGCGGTCAATGTGCGAAGATGTCGTTCTAAGATACCCTGATTATTCTAAAGGGTTCACTATCTGGTGTGATGCTTCTCGAATTGGGATTGGCATCGTGTTGACACAGCTCCATGATAATTGCTTCCATAGGCCGGTTGCGTTTGCAGGAAGAAGCCTGTCTTCCGCTGAACAAAATTTCTCGGCGACAGAAAAAGAATTGGTGGCGGTCCGGTATGGCTTGGAAAAGTTTAAGCATTACGTTCTGGGCAGTCACTTTGAGGTATACACTGATCATGCGGCATTATTAGCCTTAAACGCTAAACAGGATCTTACAGGAAGAATGGCTCGTTGGATCGACTGGTTCAGTAATTTTGATTTCACCTTGCGGCACATCAAAGGAAAATGCAACATCACAGCCGATATTTTATCAAGAATGCCATATTTTGGGGATGGCATTACAGCAAAAGAAGAGCAGGGACCGCAGCAGAGGCAGGTAAGATTCAAGGCGGTGAATCACATCCGATTCTTTGATAAGGAGGAGGTACTAGAAGCATCGCCCATCAGAAAGTATAGGAGACCGTCAATCTTAAAAAATGGACGTCTCAGAAATAAGAGGCGAGATGAGAAGGATGACACGCCAATTATCCAGGTAAGTGCACCAGAACCAGAGCAAGACACAGCACCTATCGAGGATGATAGTAGGGACTTCCCAAGAGTCGATGGCACAGTGGTGACACGCCTGGGCACGCCAGGGGAGCAAATAATGATGGTTACTAGAAAAAACCCGCGTGTAACGGAAAGGATGGCGCTATATATCGAGGAAAGAGACAAGGCAAGGAAATTAGGGGAGGAAGACTCAGAAGAGGGGGATAGTCAGTCTGATACTGGCAACCATGACACACCAGCACGAGAGGAGGAGACAGAGGCTGAGGAAGAGACACCAGAGGGGACAGACCTAATCCACAGAGGAGTGTCAAGACGGAGGAAGACTTTGGGAGTCCCGTCATTGGTTGGTAAGTATCAAAGAGAGAAAAGACGAAAGGGAGTAAGGGCTAGAGAAGTGCAAATCACCGATACGGCGTTCTATGAAAGGCTCATCACTGAGTATGGGACTTTAGGTACGAGAGAGGTGTTCGAGAAGGAGCAAATAACTGACGAGTTTTGCAGCGATATGACAAATTACATTGAGAGGGAAAAGCTCCCGAAGGATAACACGAGAGCAAGGGGAGTTTTGCTGCAACACGACTGTTTCTTGCTATCAGGCGGCATCCTGTACAGGGTACCACCAAGGACGAGAAAGGCACAGATAGAAGAGAGAGCGCAATTAGTGGTCCCACAATCTATGGTGGAAAAATTATTGAATCAAATACATGACGTCGGTTTGGGCGCACATATGGGTATAAAAAAAATGCTTAGCATTGCTTCACCGCGGTACTACTGGCCATCAATGGCTAGAGACATAGGTGAGTATATTGGGTCTTGTCAGAAATGTCTGGAGGTGAAACCAAATCCTAATCCTATCAAGGTACCTATGACCGTTAAGGAGCTGTCACAGGTACCATGGGACGCTATCGAGATTGATACCATAGGTCCACTGCCTGAATCGAGCAGAGGCTATAAATATGTGCACACGGTCTGTGATGTAGCCACAAGGTTCTGTGTAGCTTGGCCAACAAAAGACATAAAATCTGAAACCTTAATACCTGAATTCTTTGAGCACGTAGTGTCTGTCTTGGGCGTGCCATGCACTCTTTTCAGCGATAACGGTTCTTCATTTACTAGCAAATTGTTCAGAAATTTCTGCACAGTAATGGGGATTAGGCAGGTCCTGGGATCTAGCTACTATCCTCAGAGTCAGGGTCAAATCGAGAGATTTAATCGTAGCCTGAAGACGGCCCTGAGAGCATACGTAAATAAAGATCAGAAAAATTGGTGTCAATTTGTGGCCCCGATTGTATTTGCGATGAATGCGTCGGATTCAAGCGCGACAAACTACCCAGCTTACCTGCTAATGTATGGAAGATTCCCACGACTTCCTCACGAAAATGTTTTAAAGGAATACGAGGGAGAAATGAGGCCCCTTCTGGAGCAGCTAGGCAAGATCGTCGAAAAACAAGAGATCTATGGGGACCTAGCTCGGGAAGCATTACTGACGTCACAGGCGAAAATGAAGGAATATTATGATAGGCAGGCGAATGCACACAGGTTGAGGTCAGGATCGTTGGTATATATGAAGGTGAATCGCCTACTACAACCTGGAACTGCATATAAGTTGCAGAAGAATTTCTGTGGCCCCTTTGTCATCTGTGCAAGACCCACAGGGTGCACAGCCAAACTAAGGAGGATGGATACTGGAGCAACACTGCCTAAACCAGTGCATGTATCTCATTTGAAACCGGTCAGTGTATCCAAAACCAGTCACTTTATGGAAAGACTGCTCTCACCAGATTTACTACCTTTGCACGAGTATGAAGAGAAGGGCCCGCTGGATGAGAAGGGATGGCAGGACATTGCCTGCACAGAAGAAATAGGCTGCAATTGGCCTGAAGAGGAGGGAGAGAAGGATAAGAATGAGATAGAGGATACACGGTAGATTCTCCAGATCCTGTAGAACGTTAATAGAATAGATGGAATGAGTGTAGTACGTAGTACCTTGGCAAGGGCGCATTAACAATATATAACAGGCATGGGAGCTCGTGCAGACGCGGTGTTTACATTCTCGAACAGCTGTGGTGGTTATAGGGTTGTAACCACGAAGCGAGAGCTGCGAGCCAGCAACAGTGGTTTTATGTGAAAGTAATACGGGGAAGTGAATGGGAGTGAGCCGCGCCTGGTGTGAGGAGTTATCTCAGCAAAATGGGGTTTAATCACGAGTGAATAAAAAGGGAGGTTGGGTTGGAATTGAGGGTAGAAAAAGAAAGACAAAAAAAAAAAAAAGAAAACAAAAAACAAACTAAACAGCTCCTGTGCGGGTTCAGATGGAAGGAGGGAGAGAATCTAATGCCGTGACTACAGTCTGGCATGGGAGAATACCCTAGTATATGCCATAATAATTTCCTAAAGAATTAATATTATATAAAGGTCTAGGAAAGCTTTGCTTATCCGAGAAAAAGGGTAAGCAAAGTTAATTGTCACTAACAGTTCTCATTGGGTAAAATAAATGACTTATACAATGGATAGTAAGTGGGGAAGGGAGATGCGGGTGAAATAAGGTAGAATAAAGTCGCTTGTCGACTAACTATGGGTGACATTCTTGTGACAACAATGCTCGGCTAATATGAGAAGCCCCAGGCGTAGCAGATACGTAAAACAGGAGAAATGATGTATCACGAAGTTGAAAGGGTATGGCCAGAATACGCATAAGGCATGGTGAGTAAGATATGAGAGACAAATGGTAACAGCAAAGTAAGCTGCTCCAATAAGTCAAGCTTGGAGATGACTTATGGGATAGTGCCAGAGTGTCAGCTGCCCCGGAAGAAGGTAGGGGTTGAGCAATTAAAAATAAGATGGGAAATAAGGGCTGCCCAGTGGCACTAAAGTGGAGAGGAAGGAGCGCTCATCGCCGTTGATGTCGAAAGATGAATAAGTTGCCTGGTGCAGCATTAGGGGTACAGGATATGTACGACATAGAACGTCTGATTATAAGATTGATAAGAATATTTACCATACATCCAGCTCACAGGTACGGAGGATGTCCCGAGAAAAGGTTGACAAACGAGTGGTACCTGTGGCACATGTATGCTGATCTGAGATTGCCAGACAACGAGGTGAAAAGCATCACAGATGTGTTCCCATTGGCAAGGACAAAATACCAGCAGCATAAATATATTGCCCACGTATTAATACGTCGGGTAATATGCAATATTTTATCGTTAGAAGCAGAGCAGAAACGATTGGCATACGAACAATGTGATAGAGCGGTTCTTTATCAATATATAAGTGGTCTAACCTTCATCCCAGCAGATAAAATTAACGCAGTTTTCACGGAAGAGGTGGACCTGCTAAACATTAAGGAGCTGTGTCCAAGCGCATGGGCGAAAGTCAAGGTAAGTGTATTCACTTATAGGCAGTGAGAAGGTATTTTTAAAGTGGGTGGGGACACAGTATACAGTTTTATAGGCCTGTGAGCATTGAATACTGACTATCGAGGAGAATGTGTAGACCTATAACCAGGGGAGAGAAGGCAGAGGTAATACAGGTGATTCGATTGGCTCGTCTGTATATGCAGAAACCACACCTGAGATTCAGAGGGGCTAACGCTAGGAGGCGAATTGAAATGGAAACACATTTAAAAAATATCTGGTGGGGAGCCTCTCGTTTCTTGATTAGAGAAATGCCAGATAGGAGGGAGAGAATAGCCGTCAATCACATGAGCTGGGAGGATCGATCACGAAAGCAGCAGTATATATACCTGTCGATGCTAAAGAGTTATTTCGTCGGGACGATGTTAAAAATAGAATCTTGCAACTACCCAAGAGATATTATAATTAAGTTGTTGGCATGTAACACTGGGATGACAGTTAGTGACTTGGAAAAACTGGCGTGTGAACGATGGAGCTGGATTGAGAAAACATTGGAAGAATGGATTCCGGTGTCTGAGGGTAGGTAATATATCTGACTCGATCATGTTATGTATAACTAGAGATACGGGGTCTTTGAGATGTTACAGTGAGCAGTTATTTCCAGTGGAGCAGTTTCTAAGACAAGGACAGGTTTATAAGCAGGGAAAAATAAATCAGAATGAAATAAAAAGGTATATAAGGCGACTTACCAGTGCGAGGTGTGGGGAAGGTTGGTTGTGGTGCAGAAGCGGAGGGAGTGCAAGGAGGGGTAGGGAGAAAGAGAGTAGGATATGAGTGTTTCTTGAGTATAATAATATATGATGAATAATATGGGTTATTATAAAAGAATAAGAAAAACTAAAAACAAACTACGTAACTACTATAACTAAAATCGACTGGGATATACTAAAAATGTGCTACTCGTTGGCCCAGCGGCGGTATGCCCTGAAAACAAGGGCACACGCCCGCCCATAAAACCACCGAGCGGCCTTCAAAGACAGGCCATAGACGAGGAGCCGAGCTAAATCGCTCAGGCTCCAAACATCCCTGGTTTCGACAATGACAATGTCATTGTCGATAGCCAGGTAAAGTTCTCGGCCTGCCATGGTTTCCGATAGGTTTGAAAATCGGGAAAATATATATAGGAGATAGGAAGCTGGTGTAGGGGGTCGGCGGAGATTGGGTGCTGCTGCGAAAAGTAAAGCTGGAAATGATGTCTACAGGCTGCCAAATGGGGAATTTGCCTAATCAAAAAAAACCACTCTGATATCATTGTAGGGAAACGCCAATTGGCTAAAAAGATTTGATTGACGTAATAAACGAACAAAGGGGAGGCACCGGGGATCGAGTCATGATCGGGTCATAAGATCATGACACCATGACACTCATAGAGATAAGGAGCGAGGGAATAATGAGAGAATTTTTTTTAAGAATCCATGAATTGAAAACCATATAATTGAATGAAGATTAGAGCGGTGTATAGTTGATGAGTCACTGATAAGACAAAAGCAGATTGGGTGTGAAAGTCAACGAAAAGCAGAAAGTTTCAATCACTAGGTGACAGGTGGGCATAAAAAAAACGCTGAGAAACGCTGGTCGTAATAAGTTTTACAGATATGGATTTCGTGGGAACGTGTGGGTTCGTTAGGACGAGGTAGTATGTTGTTCGTCGGCTGATTCGAGAATCCGATGTTTACATAAAATAACGTGTTGATAGAAATTGGGGAAACAAAGATGACTATAGTTAGGACAGAGGAAACTGAGTCTCGAAATATTCAGGTAGGGGTTTATGGTATTGTCTAGATTCTTTTTCGGTATAGGAGAATAGCAGGGGTGGTCCAGGGGTAGATTAGTATAAAAATAACATGAATTAAGCATACCAGCGTCTCCGGGGAAACACAAAGCCATATAAGACAGGCAGGTGAGGTGACTATGGCAACGCAGGAAATAGACTGATCTATATAGATGAAGGGAGCACGGGGCGGCAGCGACCTAGTGGGCTAGGTTATACTAATGCATAATTTTAATGACAATAGCAATATGAGGGAAATAATCCACCTAGACCCTGGGCATAGAATAGACAGATGAGATTATCAGGAGAGGAAGGGCGCTGCCGGATGACAAACCATTTCTGAGGCTTTGCTCGGCTTTGCAATTTGGAGACAATGTTGGAGCATAGTAGAATAAATATCAAGAACGCGTCGATTTTGTGTATTAAAGTGTATTCGTTTTGGCTTTTGGCTCCCTGGATTAGATATCCCAGGCAGTTGCCTAATTATCGATTGGAAGTAGAATGGTACTTGCTATCTTTATACGAAAAATGTGATAAACTCCTACGGTCCCTGAAAGTTAGGCCAGGAAAATGGTACTCTACCAGGCGTTTGCGGGTAATGAGTGATAAAGACAGAATGAGTGCGATCTTGCATCAGGTCTATAGGATTTTGGATGTACTGTTGAAATTATACTCAACGGACTATTTAAGAAAGCGCTGTTGCCAGAGAAAAAATCACAAGGAGGCGGACACCAGGCGGTTCATGGCATTGTCAGGTTTATCTAAAACGAAAGTGCAGGAATTGCTTCAAGGGGCGGTCAACGTAAGGTCACCAATCGAATGGATTAATGGAGATTGGTTGCTGCATGCGGTGGGTCAAGTTTTCTTTCTCTGTCTGTAGTGACAATCTTGGGGAAGGAGAAAGTTGATACATTTGAATCAGATAGGGAGAGGGGTGACGTCACGGGCTAGCCGGCAAATATGGAAGTGACATATATCATTTTGTAATTCGAGGATTCGGTTTGAATGGATGGAATGCAGAATGATTGTTCTTGTAATCGTTTAATGAAAGGAGACGCCTAATGATGATTGAGCGAGACAACGTGTGATACAACGGGGCGTTATCTTATATGGTCGTGTAAAGGTGACATGTTGTGATGAATTTGACTCGTAAAGATAACGTTCTGGAAAGCATACATTTCAGATAGAATTAATGAAGGTATGGTTTTCTGTTAAAACACGCCGTTGTGGTCGTTTTCGGGTGTATCAGGGAAATCACTTCTTGGGAGGCCCTCGGGCTACAAACTATGAGTAAGATGTAATAATAAGTATATGTCATAAATATATGATTGTCGTTGCAAGAATGGTTGTTTCAGAATGGAAATAAATAAATCATTTTAAGGTATGGAGCGCAATGATTTTATGTTATGAAGGGAGTGAGGGTGAAGGTTACTACAACTGGTCTTTATCTTGAAGACAAAATATATGGGCTATTATTTGGTAATTCGGTGAGTGCCTACAAGGAACTCACTGGGGATTGATAGCCTGGGATTTGGGGGTATGTGTGGCTAGATGTTGTGTGAGCTTGGGACGATTGGTATCTGTAGATGGTATATAGAGCTTGTGGGATACGAATTTTTGTATACCCAATGAGAAAACAATAATCTCTCCTCAAAATATGATGGGAGTGGGCTTGTGGGGTGATGACACTCGGCGCGTGTGTATTACTGTAAGATGTTTATGTCATATTTTGTGGCTTGAAAATGAGTAATGGAACATACGCAAAACTGAAAGTATCGTGTCTGGCGGGGCGGGTGGTACAACATAGGTCGCGTGCGCAGGAAGTCGGGTCTGGAAGAGTATCAACTCAAAACATTAATTATGAATAGGAGTCAGGGGTTGGTAAATATGGGTGATAAAGCTTGGCAGCGGAAGTTGGAAGGTAATAAAGGATAATGGGAAGAAGAAAATAACAAAAACACGCGGATCTTGAGGGGGGTCTGTAGTTTAGGGTCTGGAGTTTAGTGTTTGGAGTTTAGTGTCTGCACTGGTGTCCTAATGTGGCGGTAGTCCTCAACTTTGAATACAATGGAGCTGGAACAGAGACAAATGTGTCGTTTGGAAAAAGCTAGATTGGGTGCAGACGAGCTGAAGATCTTGAAAAATCAGAAGAGAAACTTGGGGATATTGCTGGTCAGGGCCACTAGGTATTTTCTTGTGAACCCTGTGAACAGAGGTGGATCCGCACGTATTTCCACTAGAGAGCGATTGGAAAGGGATACGTATATATATATTCTGAAGGAACGTTGCAGAATCTATGTTGAAAGCAGGGGTTTTCGGGCAATCGAACGGCTCACGACACGGGGCGGAAGAATGAGAAGTGTCTTCGAAGCCCAGAAAGCAGTAACTGTGTCCGATAAATTAATACATTTGACAAAGGCGGTGGGCGAAATGTTACTAAACATCCTGGACGTCTATTGTGCTGAGGAATTCAGATTAGAATGTATAGAAGATAAACGACAACACAGATTGATTCCCTATCTGCAGAAGCGCACAGGCCTGGCGAAAAGACTTATAGTCGCTAACTTGGAATCAGATATTGACTTTGCGAACCTGGGTGACGTGTTACCAGAAGAGTATTTGCCAGACATAATGACAAGAAAGGTGAGTTATATGGGGTCTCACAAATTAGTGGAAGTAGGGGGCATCCCCGTGTAAGCATATACTGTCTATATTTGTCGTGGTCGATTGGTGAAACATCACCAGTTGCTAGGGAGTTGGAAAAAACAAGACTAGAATGGGTAGGTGAAGATGGACCTAGGGTATATAAAGCATGCCGGTGGAGGGGGGGGGGGACCAGGGATATATAGTATTGTCACAGGAGATAGACCTGGTATAATGGGGTTTGCATCACTGTAGTGAAAGATGGATACAAGAAGGGGGAGTGAGATGATTAATGCGGAAATTATTAGGAGGACAGATAAGGCTGCCAGAGTGGCAGCCATCTTAAATCAACAGGTCAGGGCCAATTGGTTAATGCTCGAAATCTTAAAATTCTTCATGTTGTCTCCATATCAGCGATATCCGGAGTTTGAGCCCATTAGAAGGCTGCAAAAGGAGACGCATATCGTTCGCTTGAGAAAAGCGGCATTTGATTTTTTAAGAGGCCTACGTTATGAGCCTATTCGGTCCTTGACGATTGATATCTCGCAGAGACATACTCTCACGCCATTAAGGAGGCTACAGGATACGGTATGCATTATCTCGGATTTAACATATGAAATTTTAAACATGTTTCGTCCAAGGGTGAGGGGGATATTCCCTGAAAATATGGAGCAAGCGGTAAAATTCCTGGACAAGCTAACAGAAATGTCTGAGGCAACTATAAGACATCACCTGTCTTTACCGGTGGATGTATATCAAATCGAGCTAAGATTGCCTCTGTCATGGATGCCAGTGGGCTTGAAGGTGAGTTTTGGGCAGTTGAACCCATAGGTACACAATACATATCTGAGATATGCAGGGTTATGTTATGAGGGTGTATATTAGGCTTTATGATACGTTTGGGGCTCTGTTGGATCCATGGTGACAAGGTAGACAGGTAAGAATTATGGAGGTATAAGATGCCTACGTGCAACTCATTGGGGTGTCGGGGTTGTGTGGAGAAGCAGGTTTAAAATTCATGTAAGTAAATTGAAGCGAATTGGAGGCGCATTTAGTCTTTTGGTCGAGTATAATGTACTGTGCTGGATTAAGGTTGGAGTGAATGGAGCCAGTAACCTAAATGGTGAGATTATTGGTATATTTTGATGGGGGCTGGAACGTCTGAGAAGTGGAGCTTGGGAGGCAAGACAGTTAAAATTAGACACAGCAATTGGGCTCAAGCAGTCGAAACCCATAAGTAGCTTGCAAGCGGTTGGGGGGGGGTTGTTCTATAAATTGCAAGACAGGCCTCATACACGATTTAAGTGGCTAGGTGTCATTATGCAGTATTTCATCTAGCAGAGGAAGGTCATGAGCTGGGACACCCGTACCCTAACTTAATATGGGGATGTGTCGTATGCTTGAGAGGGAGGGGGGAAGGAGCAAGCCCAATAGGTCTTGGACTGGTCTGGTCTCAGATATAAGCTCAGCACAGCCAGAGGGGGAGCATCACTTGACTTTTGTACAGGGATCGGGAACGAACTTGCATATAGAAAGAACGGGGACTAGTATCTTACTACAGGACTAGGATCGCAAGATGTTCGGACTCATAATAGGGTGAGTTTACTAGAACTATATCACTTTTACATAGGCCAGTAAAAGGCTGGTGTGGATTTCTCAGCATTAAGCCGTTTTTCATTTTTGGCTAACTTCTTGTTTTTAGGATCATGATGTGCATGCCATATAGTTGCATGGCTACAACGGTTCTAAGGCACAACTATGGAGTGGTATTCGCTGACCGTGGTACATTGATAACAGGGGTGGAAACTATAAGTTTAGGCTTCCGTTCTGAGCTGAATATTAGACCCCCACAGCCGATCCAGATAGTTAAGGGAGATTGGCCAAAAGGTTATGAAATGGTGGGGGAGTCTTTAGACAAGTATATCAGGGAGCTACATTCGAGGGCCGCAAGGGAGTATGAGCGTGCAAATCACTTGAGAAATATTTTGCAGCGCCCTAAACGATTAAAAAGAAATTATCTGGCCCCGTTTGGGAAAATTGTGGCTGGAATTCTCGATCTATCAACTAACTCTGATTTAAGAAACGTAGAAAGACACATTATTCATAGGCTTGCACCAGGGATAATAAGAAACCCACACCTGAGGGATGAGGCTCTCATGAAGTTAGTGGCCAATTCTAATATCATATTTAGGTTCCTAAGATCGCATGTAAACGAATCAATAAGCGCCATGGATGAATTAGAAGATAAATGGCTACGCTTTGCGAATAAGACGGCTCAATTATCGGACATAATGCACGAGGAAGTAGACTCACAGGGGAAAATCCAACAGCAGCTACAAGGCTCCATTTTGGAATGCCTGGCGATAAGAAATTACATTGAAGATATAACAATAGTGGGTGATGTCTTAGAAACATTAAGAGAGGGAAAAATACATGAATCACTTGCCAAGGTATTTATGGAAAGTCAGTGGGAAGAGAGAGTGAGACAGGTATTAGGAGATAACAGCACTTTGAACATTTTGGGGGACTATATCGACTGGAATACTAACGTTGGGGTACAGATAGGGCCCAATAACACGATCAACATACTGGTACCAATTTCCCTAGCAAACGATTCGGAGCCCCTTCAGTTGTATGAAATGGAGGTGTTTGATACGCCATTGCATGTGCACAAGGAATCTCAGGATGGATGCACACGATTGAGATCGGCCACACAACGCATGTTGGCCCAACGCGGCTCAGGGGAATTAATGGAGGTAGACGCCATTGAATTAATGCAATGTACTAAAAAAGGGAGCTATATATGTCCATTCACCTTCATAGATAATTCAGGAATGGGTGAGGACTGCATGATCGCTTTATTTAATGACCATAGTGCCAATGTTCTTAGGTATTGCATGTTTGACATGTACTTGAAGAAAAGGGCGCCAGACATTGTTAAAAACGTGGAGGGGTCAACGTACTTGCTTATAAATAAGGGACCCAAGGGGTTACTGACATGCAAAAATAGTACAAGGCAGGTCAGTATCGTGGGGATCACTGTGTTCGAGGTGTCCTGCGGATGCACCCTGCAGATTGACCACCATAGATTGGCACCAAAGGAGCTGACGTGTAGAGAATTAAGCGGGGTAGAGGTTTCCGTGGCGCATGGGTTTAATTTGGCGTTTGCAAAAAGTTTTGGTATACCGGTGGGAAACTTTTCGGGAGAAAGCCTCACTAATTTCTTAGTACATTTAAATTTACCAACAGGTAAGGAACTAAGGAAAATGCTAACAGCAATGTCCCCCCAGCAGTTTGCAAAAGGAATGGAGGTAAATAAGGTTGCGAGAGAAATTAAGAATAACATGGAGCAAGGTGAAGCATGGCAATATAAGGCATGGCGAGATCTAACAGATCTAACTGTAACGCCGCAGGTACCACTGGTATTCTGGCTAATAGAAATGATACATGTATTAATAACCATTTATCTTTGCTATAGAATTTTCAGAATGCTCGCGATCATTGGATCGTTAAAAGGGGCGTTGGCAGGGAAGATCGGCTCAACCCTGGAACTATTTCCAGAGGATAGTTGGGGCAAGATCGATTGGGGAACACAAGGCCCCGCCCTGAACTCAGATTCACTTGAAGCAGGCAAGTCTGGGGAATGGCCATCATATGGTACGATGCTGGCAGGACTAGTAGTAGTATACGTGTTGGGACAACTAATACGATGGATCTGTAGTGGGTGTGGATGTAGAAAAGCTCGAGGCCATAACACGGCAGGACACACAATACTTAGCCTCCGTGTACAGGAGGGAGAGAAGCGGTATGCTCTTTTCCTGTGTAAATTGGTATATCCAGTGGAGGTACTCAGATCGGCCACGCCACCTGTCGTCACGGGAATGGTAGCAAAACAGGTTTGCTGCTCGTTCAGGACAGTTGTTCGACTTAGGTGGCTTGGGGGCCTAGAGGTAGAAAATGCTGGTTCAGCAGAAACGGTCGAGTTGCCAGAAGAAATAGTATTCTGGTCACTAAGACCTACAGAAAAGATCGAGCTTCTTAACTCCACTTCCAACAGCCGACTCCTGGTAGCCACTAATCTCCATGGAAATGAAGCAGCTGTTGGTTCAAAACTATAAAAACGTAAGTAGGTAGGGTGTTGCGCATGCGAGGGGACCTGCAAACTTCTCCAAGTTGGTATCATACAGATTTTCTTTAATTAAGACAGAAAATACTATAACTATTGGTGGAATATTGAATAATGCATGGCTGCCATAGGCAGAACAAAGGCCCCTCTAGGGACTAATGAAAAGTAATAATAATGCATGTAAATATAACATAAAAACCACAAATTAATGGTTGTAACCTCCCCTGATCTTTACCATATGTATGACTGAAGGAGAGTGAATGAAGCATTACTTAATGGGATAATCAGTGTTGGTAATATAAATCTGTGTATGACCTGTATAAGGATATATACGGTGTCTAAATCCTCCCATTTATGACTCATTACAGGAGGAGAACGACCAAGGCCCGTTGGACCACATGGCCGGTAACACTCCAACCGTGAGTCGGTAAAAAGACATTTTGCATTAACCTTCAAGCAAGCAGACACCACGTGACGATACCCGGACGAAAAAGAAATGCCATGTTGTCCGTTCGCCCCCACGTGGGCTCTCTCCATCCGGCAAACGGGGCGGTCCGTTTGGAAAAAAAGAACTTTCCTTGTGCTTAGTAATGATTCCACAACGCGTTTGGCGCACACACCCGGCTTAACAGACCACGCGCCACTACTTCACCTTGCCTGACGCTACAACCTAGTTTACATATACTACTACGCTCATCCCAACGTGGCGGAACTTTCACCTAATTTATTGATACTTAGAATACATGATAGGATACTCATTAAAAAGTTAGCTAATATATACTCATTATACTCATTATAGTTAGCCAATTGATATCACTTCGTGCTATATATATTTGTGTGATCAGGATTATCATTGTTGCTATATTATTGTCTCTTTAATTTGCTTGTTATGTTTCTTCTTGTACTATCTTACATTTGGATTTTATTTACGGTTTGAGCGAGCAACTATGCAAATGTTTGCAGCATAAAGCTGGTTCCTTATTTTTAACACCATTTGTCCCCAACGTTTCTCCCTATCCTATATATAGACATATAGATAATACCCAGGTATCCAGCCCTACCCGGTCCCCTTTCCAGACACATTCGAATTGGTTGAGTTGTAATCTTAATTAATTGAGTTTTCTCGCCCACTGCAGGTATCCTTGTGGCAGGGCCCATAGATTGTTCATGTGATCTGAATAAGGCTGCATAGGGCCACCTGTCAGTTCCGGCCGAAGGTGCTAATGTATATACCTCATGCATGGCTATTCATGCTGGGTTGTTTTCCTTTCATTATGGGGGGGGGAGGGAGGGGGTAGTACATGCTTCACCATTGCGGTGGCAAGTCACAATATTCAGGAGGAGGCTGATGTGTTCTAACACGTCCATGAATGCTGGTGTTATTTGTTAATCTTTGCTAATCACATACAGTCATGGTATATATACTCAGGTGGAGAGTGTCAGGTGTATATTCAAGAAAATTCAGTGTTGTAAAAGTATATGTATATAGAGTATAGAGACACGTATATATCTGCCCAAAACGACTAGTCTTTTGCCGTAGGTCTTTAATCTTACGAGATGTGCGGGCTCACCTTAGGATGAA